>CM016721.1:54960484-55440484 GCA_005771605.1 Scutellaria baicalensis | reverse complement strand
TACATATATATTTTATAGGTCATGTGAGTATATAAATATAATTTTAAGAAAAACAAAAATTAGTAAATTCATGAAAAAAATATTGATTGCTAATTAATATAGGGTTAACTACATAAAAAAAACATAAACTTAGGATCTAGTTTCAATTACAACATGAATTTTTAATTGTAACATAAAAAACACTCAACTTAACACTTGTTTCAATTTGGGACATGTTCAGGTTTTTTTGGGCTCCAATTGCTGATATGGAGCTCAAATTATATATGTTAATTGCCAACATGTATATTTAAGTATAGTCATCATCCAAATGTATATTTTTACGTCAATAATTAACTTATACAATTTGAACTTCACATCGGCAATTAGAGCCTGAAACACTCAAACATGTGTCGCAAATCAATCATCATCCACATGTAAATATATATGTCAATAATTAATTTATACAATTTGAACTCGATATCAGTGATTGGAGCCGGAAAAAAATCAAACATGTCTTAAATTGACACAAACGTTAAATTGAGTGTTTTTGGTGTTACAATTAAAAGTTCATGTTGTAATTGAAACTGGACCCTAAGTTCATGTTTTTTTATGTAATTAACCCATTAATATATATGTTAATAATAAAATTTTGATTAATATATGTTAATGTTAATATACATAAAATTAAATATTAATATAAAATGAGATGTTAATTTATGTTAGTACAAATTAACTTAAGTTAATTTTAATTTTAATTTAAATAAGGCTAAACTATATATATTTTCTACAAATTTGACAATACAAATATTTTTTCAGCCATATGAATATGAAAATAGTTTTCGATAAGTAACATTTTTGATGTAGTCATGGACGAAAATATCGGTTTCGGTTCATGTATCGGTACCTTGAATTTATGGAAATATCGGTTTCGGTTATCGGTTTCGGTGGAAATATCGGTAATTTTAAAAAAATCACGGAAATATTGTGAAAAAATTAGAAAAAATATCTGGTAATTTACATAATGTTATAACTAACATTCATACATAAATTGAAGTTAAGATTTCAAATAAAAAATATAATTACAACAAAATGAGAGATAAACTAATATATAAAGTGATAATATGAGAAATTTTGTACAAAGTATATTTATGAACTAATAATAGCATGAGCTCCTGTGAGGTTCAAATGAATAAGATGACATGCCATCTTGATTTAAACAATATTGATACAAACTCACCATATTAGACCAATTTTGGGTGTAATCATAAACATGCCATTCATATGCTCCTCTATCTCTTCCAACTGCATGTCCATGGATAGGATAATGCTCATTAACCCAATATGGTTGACTAGGTTGAGACATGTTTGAACCATGTGACATTTGAGTTGGTGGATAATGAAATTCATGTAAACTAGTCCACCAATCGGATGTGCAATGTCTGCCTTCAGGTTGAGGATATGGTGGTTGGTATGGAGGATCATTGCTCATATTCATTGAGTCAAATGTCATAGACATTGATTCAATGTAAAGTGAAAGTAAGGTAAAGTAATAGGTAAAATTGGAAAGAGTAGAAAATGATTGAAAATTGGAATTTTTTTGCTCATTGCCGACACACTGCACCGAAAACGATATTTCACCGAAATATCGTCGATATTTCCGTGAAAACCAACGTTTCATGCCTGGCACTCACCGAAACCGAAACCGAAACCGAAATTCACCGATATTTCGCCGATATTTCGGCGACATTTTGACGAAAAAAAAAAACACCCCGTTTTTATATCGGGACTTCATTTTCAGCGAAATATCGCGATTTTTTCATCTATGGATGTAGTATGTGTTTTCGATACATTATTATTTCTTATTCAAAACAAAATTAAGTATTACATTTTTAATAATATTAATTTCAAAACATCTTGTGTGATGCACGAGATATATACTAGTGTATATTAGAAGAATAATCATAAAGGACACTTGTAAATCATACAATTTTTCTCATTTTAGTTTTTCTTTTTACAAATTAAATCTATTTACAACTAATTAATATTGCTATTTATATCAAGACTAATATATTGATAATATACATTAGTAAATAATATAAAAAATTTAACTAAATTTATAGAAGTTACACCTGCTAGGAAAATGATTTATAAATTTGAAATTTATTAATTCTAAAATTTTAAAATAAAATATAAATAAATAAATAATGAAAATATAAAATAAATTGAGTTAATTAAAGAGAAATTATTCAAATGTTTTCAAACTAATCCATTATTAAAGTTATATAATTTTCGTGAATATGTGTTTTAAAATAATATATGAAAATATTTGACTTTAGCTTCTTTTTTTTTTATCAATTCATAAAAATAAAATTTGAGGGTTTAAATAATAGATACAAAAATATTTAAAATTTTTTAAATAATAGAGAAAAAATAACCATGTTATTTTACTAATGCATCATTAATATATTTTCTTATATAAATAATAATTACTTTTTCTTATATAAACCATTAATATATTTCACATTTAATTAATAATTAAATTTTTTCTAAATTTATGAAATTTAAAATAATTTTTATAATCCCGTATATTTCATGGTTCTATACTAAACTATTTTACTTAATTCTTAGTAATTTTTTTTCTAATTTGACAACTGGGTTTATTAAATTAGTACTATATGTTTAGCATTTTTATTGTTCGAAAATATTCTACACTAAATTTTCTTGACCATTTGCATTTATATTTTCTATTACGTAAATTCTTCTGTGCACCAGATGCACGGCTCTAGATCAATGCAACTTGGGTGATCTGACTTGGATCCACACTCATTCAGTTTTTGTCTTTTTTCCACTTCATGCTGTTAACTTTGTGTTGTATGAGTGTGACATTTATGTTATATAAATATGACTTTTAGTTGCATTCTGAGCACATCTTTTGGATGAACATACCTTTATGTGATATTAGTTGCATTACAAAAACGTTATGTGCAACTAATATCACATATAGGTGCAAACTAATGTCACATAAAGATGCAACTAATATCACATAAAGGTAAATATTTACAAATTTTGCTAAAGTTTTTCCTTTTTTGATTTTTTAAGTTAGAGTATATAAAGGTTACTACATTTGTACATAAATGTCACATTTATATAATATAAAGGTCACACATATACAACAAAAATGAAGGTAAAAGCTTGAAGAGAAGAAATAAAATTAAAAAAAAAAAAGAGCATGGATCCAGGTCGACCCAACCTGATACAGATTATATAGCATCTGGTACATAGGAGACCAACTCTTTTATTAGAATTTTACATCTACACAATTAATATTAGTAATAATAATTCATTGTTATTACATTTTTTTGTTTTTGTTTTTTTGTTTTTTTTTTGGTTTGAGAATTAGTCATGAAATCTCTGGACAATGCTTTTTGAATTGTGGGATATGATAATTACATTTAAAATGAAAACAAACTTTTTGTTGGAGAAGTTGACGTGATAGACATATTTTTGAAGTCTCTTTATAATTGATTGGGTAAAGTATAAATTCTAAAATATTAGGGAATGATAATATATATCATTTAATTTCTTTAAAAAATATTAAGAAAGAAATTCTTTATATATATATATATTTATATTTGGTGTAAATAAATAAATAAATAAATAATAATAATAATAATAATAATAATAATAATAATAATAATAATAATAATAATAATAATAATAATAATAATAATAATAAATACTACGGTACGATGTATTTGGTGTAATATTTAAACGTATGTATTTAATTTGGAGTAAGTCTTTTATATAAAACAGATGCACGGATTTTAGATTCATGCATCCGGGTCGGATCCGGGTTAGGCGACCAGCTTCTCTCTCTCTTTTTCTTTCATGCATGGCTTTTTAATTTTGGTACCTACCATTACATTATGTTAGATTTACCTTTACGTTACGATAGACCTACATTTACGTTATGTTAAACCTACATTTCTACCCAAATTTCATGTCTTTTCTTTTTTGCGTTTGGTTTTTGAACTTTGACCACATACCATTACCTTTTGTTAGACCTATTTTTACATTATGTTAGACATACTTTTACGTTATGTAAAACCTACAATTCTATCCAGATTTCATACCTTCAATTTTAAGAAAATAACCCTTGTTTTGGCACATGTGGTAGGTCTAACATAACATAAATAATGTAAGTCTATAGGAGCGAATTTGGGTGAGTTTGAGCATGAGTACCATGCGCGTGGGGATGCATGCAGGCGTGTGAAACACACGTACGTGTGGGGGTGCGTTTGAGCGCGTTGACCTGATCAACCCTAGTGTACGGATTTTAGATCCGTGTGTCTGACTCATATAAGTTTTTACCCGTAATTTGTACATAATTGCAAATATTATGCAGTAGAAAGATATAATACTTTTACATAAGCATTATAAACAAATATTACAAATTAATTTCAAACCAAACTACATTTTTATTGAGAACGTACAGACAATAGTTAGTTAATTGAGCAATTAATCAAAAAATTAATTTAATAAATTAAAAATACATCGTTATAATTGTAATTCCGAATCATCTTTTCAGCTAATAGAATAAATCCCCATCTGATTGATTATTCTGATTGTTCACACCCTGCACCACAGAAATTAATCAAATAAAACTTATTAGAAAGTGAATTGACAAGCATCTAAATTTAAAATAAACAATATATATTTTCACTAATAAGAAGAATAATTGGAGTATAATTGACCTTTGCAGTAAAAGTGATTCCAACTTGAATTTCACCATGATAAGTTTTGTCCTCTAAAACAACCCTATACTTTTGAATGCCAACCTCAACTTTCCCCTTCTCCATTCCTAATTCTATTACTTCCTTTAAATAAATCCTGCAATTATTATTCAATATTTAAATAAGATAAATATATATATATAATAAACAATAAATAGGGAATTAAAGAAAACTAATGTGATGAATTAGGGTTGGGGGGTTTACTCACGTGGTTTTGCCCAAACAGTTATCGCTGGAATAGGAGTCACGATCATACATTTGAAGGAGAAGCTGTTGCTCCTTGTGTGGTGATGTTGGATACTCTACCCTAAATTTGAATTCCTCGTTCCATACTGACCTCCTACCTTGCCCTACATTTTATAAATCCCCGAGAAATTTATTTTACGAGATATAAAATGTTATCCGTAAATTAGAAAATCAAAACTTAAACTTTTATCTTTATTATTAAAGTAGTATCGCCATGATTTAATGGAGTAAGAGTAAGTTTATGTGAGACTGTCGTCTTACGAATCTTGTTCACTGAGGCGAGTCAACTCATATATAAACTACATTTACTAATTCATGTAAGAACTTATGAAAATTGGTTCAATTCATATGTAATAAGGATATGCATGTCTCAGAAAAGCTATTTGTGAGATCATCTCACATGAATTTTTTTTGTTATGGAGTAATTGGTATTCTTGGATTAAATTGGAATTGCGATTAATTGTGACAAAAAAAGGAAAAAGGCAAATAAATAAATATTCAAGTAAAAAAAAGGGAAGAAGGAGGTTAAAATTAATTAATTACCTTGAGCAGTGCTACTGGTGTGCTCTTCATTTATGTATTGAATCACAACATATGGATCTATCTTGTCTGCATGCACCATATATATACAAAAAATATATTACTTACATTTCTTAAAAAAAAAAAAAAAAGCAATGAAACACACACACACACACACACATATATATATATGATTTCAATATCTATAATTAATTTGTTAATCCTATTTTTCAGTTTTTGTTTTTCTCCAATCAAATGCCCTCCATCCTACTCAACATATTCATATGTTTTTACGTGTAACGACATCTCTCTCTATATGACAAAATTAGAAGAAAAAAGATTGAATTCTTGATAAATAAGAAAAGTACCTAAGAAGTTAGTTCTTTTGAGGCCTTTAGCGCTGATCAGTTTCACCTCCATTATTCCTACTACACCCATCTCTCTCTCTCTCTCTCTCTCTCTCTCTCTCTCTCCTATGTATGTTTTAATTTGCAGTATTTTGTGAATGAGTTGTAAGAAATATGAATGATGTGTGTGTATATATATAGGGGAGATGATAGAAGGTTGTAAGAAGCCCATAATACGACGTCGTATTTATTGTAAAAGTCTGGTCTTAGGAGACTGTTTGTATTCTTTACTCGTATCCTTGACTAGCCTCCTCCTTTACCATTTCCTTTGCTGCTTTTATTATTATTATTATTTATTTATTTTTCTGAATGTATTTATGAAAAAACATTATTATTTGTCTATTATATATGCGTAACAAAATAGACTTGACTATTCTTTTACTTAATTTTATCCTCCCATTTAATTTTCTATTCAATTTGATCTTATATTCCATCAAATTCAGAATTTTTGTTAGCCTATGAATTTCGAGGAAGTTGATACATATAAAAAATTCTGAATATCTTGGGAATTAAATCTTTTTAGATGTTATCATGTTATCTCAACTTGTAGATTTTTTTTGTTTATCACATTTATGTTACAATGTTTGAAAAATGTAATTATATGACTTAATAAAAACTCACATATGAGACAATTAAACAACTATAAATTTGTGAGAATGGATCCCACTAATTCCTACAAACCAAATTTAATTTCACAAGTTAATATATAGATTGTGAATGAGTTGTAAATTGATTTCTTTCATAAAATTAAATCAATTGAATGATGTAGTAAATTAAGGTGTTGTTCTATAACTTAAGACGAATGAGATCGATATTGACCATTTTGTTTTTGGCTAAATTCATATTTAATTTGACTCCTTCAATTTCATGGTCGAAGATTATGAATTCTGTGAAATAATCTCATATACTAATTAAATTCTGCCTAAATTCATGGAATCATGAGTACATATATATATAACCTGCAAAATAAGTATTAATTTGTAAAAAATGAGATTGAATTATATTAAGGTTTTATATATTTTATATCCTACCTATGTTTAGGGAAGTGACTGTAATTATTTTTGAAGTCAAAATATCATCAATGATTAATACACGTTTTTAATCATGTAAACGAGAGAAACAAGTAGTCATCAAAGTAGACCATTATAAGAACTTATAAAATGTTCCTAAACCATAATTAAATATTGAGTAAATCTCGTATGAAACCGTCTCACAATTAAATCTTTTTCTATGAAACGATCAATCCACAAGTACCCACGTTTCTCAATTCATATATATATAAATTTGTGGGAATTGGTTAGGTTAGTGGATAAAAAGAATCCGTCTCACATAAGTTTATGGTTAATAATTTCAATTATATGCAACTGACAGCTTGTACAATATGTCAATTACTTGGCTTAACATGTTAAATTCTAAATAAGATAATATCCTTTCAAAAGATTCATAGTCATTTTTAATACAACTTGTTGTTTGATTAGTTGAATAAATGTACAATCTTTACAAGCCTTCCATCAATTTTCACTTAAATAAATTAATCAGCCTTTTACTTGTCGATCAAATTTATTATACAAATTAACTTGCAATTGATTTTGGGTAATGATATTATTAAATATAAATATTTTTTACTTTTTGAAATATAATATATTTTAGGTTAAAAAATGAAAAACTCGTTCAAAAATATACGTTATTTAATATTTTATTTGATATATATGATTTAAATAGTTCAATTTCACTAAAGATACGAATATTGCATGTTATGATATTTTCGAATGGTCATGTCATACATTTTCCGGCAGAGAACTGCTGACGTGCATTCCATATGATTTTTAGCGAGCTAAACTTATATTTGTATCTTTCTTTTCTTCATAATTAGCCTATTTCTATTTTTTTTTTCTTCTTCTTCGTCATCCTTCTTATCAATTGAATGATGTAGTAAATTAAGGTGTTGTTCTATAACTTAAGAAGAATGAGATCGATATTGACCATTTTGTTTTTGGCTAAATTCATATTTAATTTGACTCCTTTAATTTCATGGTCGAAGATTATGAATTCTGTGAAATAATCTCATATACTAATTAAATTCTGCCTAAATTCATGGAATCATGAGTACATATATATAACCTGCAAAATAAGTATTAATTTGTAAAAAATGAGATTGAATTATATTAAGGTTTTATATATTTTATATCCTACCTATGTTTAGGGAAGTGACTGTAATTATTTTTGAAGTCAAAATATCATCAATGATTAATACACGTTTTTAATCATGTAAACGAGAGAAACAAGTAGTCATCAAAGTAGACCATTATAAGAACTTATAAAATGTTCCTAAACCATAATTAAATATTGAGTAAATCTCGTATGAAACCGTCTCACAATTAAATCTTTTTCTATGAAACGATCAATCCACAAGTACCCACGTTTCTCAATTCATATATATATAAATTTGTGGGAATTGGTTAGGTTAGTGGATAAAAAGAATTCGTCTCACATAAGTTTATGGTTAATAATTTCAATTATATGCAACTGACAGCTTGTACAATATGTCAATTACTTGGCTTAACATGTTAAATTCTAAATAAGATAATATTCTTTCAAAAGATTCATAGTCATTTTTAATACAACTTGTTGTTTGATTAGTTGAATAAATGCACAATCTTTACAAGCCTTCCATCAATTTTCACTTAAATAAATTAATCAGCCTTTTACTTGTCGATCAAATTTATTATACAAATTAACTTGCAATTGATTTTGGGTAATGATATTATTAAATATAAATATTTTTTACTTTTTGAAATATAATATATTTTAGGTTAAAAAATGAAAAACTCATTCTAAAGTATACGTTATTTAATATTTTATTTGATATATATGATTTAAATAGTTCAATTTCACTAAAGATACGAATATTGCATGTTATGATATTTTCGAATGGTTATGTCATACATTTTCCGGCAGAGAACTGCTGACGTGCATTCCATATGATTTTTAGCAGGCTAAACTTATATTTGTATCTTTCTTTTCTTCATAATTAGCCTGATTTGTCGTAACTCCGATCCTTTTGCTTTTCCTACGCCGATTGGAATTCTCCGGCGTTGACTGGAATTCTCCGATCAAAGAAACCTGCAAAATAAAAAACACCGGGGGGTTTTTCCCGGTGAAGGGACTCCGACGCTCAAGTCAGTAATCTCACCAAAATATTGCTCGCTTTTTTGTAATACTTAATGTGAAAATAATTGTGATTGTCCTCCAAAATAGAAGAATAAAGGTTATATATATACTTCCTGAAAGAGACGTGGTTTCTTGGAAAAGAAATGTGGCAGTTAGGATTTCTCCTAAAAACATGGAAAGTGGCGAGATTCTCGCGATCGTGGGAGTTATCTCGAATTTGAATTAGTTCGTCTGGATTTAGCTCGACATTTTACCTCACAGTTCGACACTCTAGCCTGTGAGTCTGATCAGTTCGCTCAGTGTGCGAGGAGCTTCTTGTTCGCTTACAAGTTCTCTATTACTTCTTTATTCTGTTCGCGCCGATTGGCCTTCAATTCCGGGTCGGGTTTTTGGGACAGTTTGAATGTGGTTAGTTCGACCATATCAGTACTCCCCCCTTTCGGAGTGCGAACTGTATTCACGCACTAACACAGTTCGCACTGTTGCCCATTATGAAGCTTCTTCAAGAAGCATCGCGTCCCATCAATCATCCGCCTGCGACGTTTTCCTCCATCCCGAGGCACCTTTTCGTCTTTGCCGTTCGATCGAACTACATCCGACGGCTAAGATCTGACTTGTCAGTTTATGTTAATCCCTAGGCGCCACTTCATTTTAACCGTCGGATTGAACTGCATCTAATGGCTAAGATTGTTTCTGCAGCCTCGAAGTGCCTTTTCGCATTCACCGTCAGATCGAACTGCATTTAACGGCTAAGATTTACAACCCTTCGTGTTCGCCGTTGGATCGAGGTGCATCCAATGGCGGAGATCTTGTGACTTTTCAACTTTCCCCAAAACACTTTTTCCTTCTCTATATATACCCCCTCTTTTCTCCAAAAATCACTTCTGCGAAAAACCACTCTTCATTCACAAGCAAGAATCGTCATTCCCCTGTGATTTTTAAAGTTTCTCAAACAGATCCAGGTATCCTTTCGATCCTTTTGTTTCTTTCTCTCTCTTCGTTCGTATCTTTCAAATCTTTCAAATGGCTTCTTCTTCTTCCCCAAAGCGATCTAGGAAGAGAACTGTAGATGAGATTTTTTCTGCTACTAAAGCTACCCCAACACATACTATCCTTCTTAGTTCGTTCATAACAGCGGCGGGCTATTCTATAGTCATTCCCAGTCCCGATGATCGACCTCATCGGGCTCCCGCTGGGTGCTACACGTGGTTTTTAAGACACGTGTCTGTAGGTTTAATCCCTCCCATCCATCCTTTTCTTTTCGAGGTCGGTTCGGCCTATAGGGTGTGCCCCAACCAGTTGCACCCGAACTCCATAAGCTACATCGTAGCATTTTATATGGTGTGCAAATGGATGGGGGTCGAACCGATCTCCGAACAATTCCGTTCTTGTTTCGTACTTAAACACACCAACCCGTTCCGCTTCTATTTAAGCTCCCGAAGCGGACAAAAACGGGCCTAATTTTTGTCCCCAGGAGATGAAAAAATTAGCTCCTGGGAAAAATATTATTTTTTCATTCGTGCCCCAAATAACAGAACCTTTCAATCTCTCCCTTGGGTTGAGAGCTCGAACCGAAATGAGCCTGCTCCTCCGAGGGACTTCGAGCTTGGGACTTTGGCAAGGCTATTTCGGAGAGGAATGTTCGACATAGTTCGCATGAGTTCATGCGAACAATTGTTGGCTTTCTGGGGATTTTACCCGAACACGCCAGTTTCCCACAAGTTCGATTTAGGTTGTTAAAAATTTTCTTTTATATCCTTCTTTTTTCAAAACTTATTGAACTGTTCGCATACTAACTGTTCGCGTTTTATGTTGTAGATAAAGAAATGAATAACTTTTTCATTCTCGATGCCGGCGTGTCGGAGTCCCAGAGACCTGCCTTTTCGTCCGCGGACGATGCAGTGAACAGCCGACAAGCGGCGGCCTTCCGTGAAAAGGAGGAGCGGCGTTTGAAAGAGCTAGCGCCACAAGTCAACCTTGACGTGGCCGAGGATGCCGATGCTCGCCCCTCCAGTTCGCCATTAGCAGCTCGTGCTGGAACAACCGAGGAGATTCCTCTTCGGCGAAAGAAAAAGACGCCCTCCAGCTCGTAAAAAAAGGCACCCTCCAAGAAACAGCGAACGGAAGAAGGCACCTTATCCGAGGTTCGGCGAGCTGAGGCCGAGCCCGAACAGGCGGGGGAAATCGTTTCGAGCAAAGGGGCGGCGACAAAGGAGGAAGACCGCGAACTAAAAGAGTTCAAAGCGAACATCTCTAAGATATCGAGCGCGGTCAAGTACTTCGAGACCATGGGCGAAAGGGCCTTTCGTCGTCGGGATAGGTTGAGGAGCACTCTCCAAGAGAAGCAAACCTTGGAGAGCGATCTGGGTGAACATGCCAGTAAAGCTGAAAGCCTATCCGCTCAGCTGGAAGAAAGGGAGCTGGAGCTGGCAGTTGCTCGCTCCGAGGGGGCTAAAAAGGAAGAGCTTTTATTAGCTAAGGAGCAGTTCGCCGTGGAGCAGCAAACTGCTCTCTCAAACGCGCGAGCTGAGAATCGAAGCTTGCAGGAGAAGCTCGAAGAGGCAGAGAAAAGGCTCGCAGGGGCAGAGAGGTCCCGAGCCGAATTCGGAGAAGTCATGTATCAAAATGGCTTTTACCAATTCGCCCGGAGCCCCGAAATGGAGCTGATATCGGAAGAGTTCCGGGAAAGGGTCGTTTCCCGTCTTTGGGACTCCCTTCTTTTCCTGTCCAAGGCGGCTCCCATGGCCGTAACTTACTTCAAAGAGGGAGTTCGGCTCTGCCAGGAGCGAGCAGGAGAGGCAGTTCGGTTCGACGTGAACGAACTAGGCCAGGAGGTGATGCGGACTCATTCCATTCCGCCTGGTTGGCGTGGAGATCCGAATGGTGACATCAACGCCAAGTGGTGGTCGGGCTGTCTGGAAGAGGCAATAAGGGAAGTTCTTCCGGACACCCAGCTCGATAATCCGGGTCCAAGTTCGTCTCTTCGCGCTCCTGTCGAACCTTCTCGAAGCCCAACTCCAGATCTGCCGGAGGATATGTTCGATCTTCCTCCAGCTCCGGCTCAGCTCACTCCGCAATCATCTCCTGATCGCTCTTAGTCTACCTTGTCATAGTACTTGTATATTTTTTGTAGCTTGTACTTGTACTTTTATAATGAATCGAGTTGGAATCAAATAGTTCACGTACTTCAGTGTTTTTCTATTCCTCTAATCGCAAAATTTCGAATGAATTATTTTCTAAGTACTTAGCCATAAAAAATGAATACTTACTCAACGAACTCCGAAGAATCGCAGAATTTCGAATGAATTATTTTCTAAGTACTTAGCCATAAAATAAAAATGAATACTTACTCAACGAACTCCAAAGAGGCTCCTTACTTTGCTTTGAGTTCGATAGAACTTTCTTCTCTTCAATTTATCGCAAGCATTGAGTTCGATAGAACTTCTTCCCTTTGCTTCATTTAAGCCCCAAATAGACTCCTTCACTTCGTGCTTATTCAACGAGTTCGAGGGGAACTTTTAGTAGTGTGCTTGATCAGTAAGTTCCGAGGGAACTTCTTCAGTATACTTGATCAATGAATTCGCTTGATCAATGAGTTCGCTTAATCAATGAGTTCGCTTAATCAATGAGTTCCGAGGGAATTTCTTCAGTACACTTGATCAATGAATTCGCTTGATCAATGAGTTCGCTCAATCAATGAGTTCGCTTAATCAATGAGTTCCGAGGGAACTTCTTCGTGCTTAATCATTGAGTTCTGAGGGAACTTCTTCGTGCTTAATCATTGAGTTCCGAGGGAACTTGTCGTGCTTAATCGTTGAGTTCCGAGGGAACTTCTTCGTGCTTCATCGTTGAGTTCCGAGGGAACTGCTTTAGTTCGCTGATCATTGAGTTCCGAGGGAACTTCTTTTTAATACGCTTAATCAATTAGTTCCTAGGGAACTTCAAGTTCGCTCCACAATATGATTTGTAACAGATATGTAAATCGAACTATAAAGACTCAAGGATTTAACGTGGTTCGGTCAAATCGACCTACATCCACGGAGTATGAAAATATCTCTTATTCATAAATGCAACAATAATTTGAAAAAGTAAAAGGCAACATACTGGAACTTGATACTTCAAGTGTAAAATTTCTTCAAGTGGTTGATGTGCCAAGGTCTAGGCAATTCCTTTCCTCGTTCATCGGTCAGCTTGTAGGATCCTCCTAGTAAAACTTTTGTAACAGCATACGGTCCTTCCCAAATAGCATCTAACTTCCCGATCTCCAACAAGGCATCAGATTGCCTCAGAACCAAATCCCCTACTTGAAATTCTCTCTTTCGAACCTTTCTGTTGAAGGCCGCCTGAATACGTCTTTTGTATAATTCATGGCGAATTCTAGCTTCGTCTCTGATTTCTTCCAGAAATAACAAATCTGTTTGGATTAATGGGACAAACCGAACGTCCAGGCAGCTCCGGGATCAATTCCACACTCATCAATTCGCCTTCTGCGAACTCCACAGTACTTGTGTCATCACCTTTTTTCAGACTTTTGTCCCTTCCGCGATCAATATCATCTCCCTGTTCGCTATGGCGCTTGCGTGACTCGGATTGTCGAACCGCAGCGACATAACAACGCCGAGCAGTTTGTTGGTCGCCATGAACAACTCCTACTCCAACCACTCGCCCTTCCTCATTCTCGACAGGGAACTTTATCATCAAATGGGCAGGTGAGATGACAGCAGCATACGAACTCAAGGAAGGACGACCCAAGATCACGTTATATTGAGAGGGCACATCCACTATAAGAAAGGTCATCGTTTTGTTCTGCCTCCATTCTCCGTCTCCTAAGACCATAGGCAATTGAATTTTGCCATACACCGTTACAGACTCTCCTGCAAAACCATAAAGTGAAGTTCCTACAGGTTTTACCTCCATTGTTGATCTCATCTTTCTGAAACAGTCCATGAACATGATGTCCACTGAACTTCCAGTATCTACGAACACCCGTTCAACATTAAAACCCCCTATCTCAGCAACGATCACCATAGCATCGAACTGAGGGCTCTGAATAGCAACACAGTCGCGAACTCCAAACTCGATCGCCACCTCTTCGAAAATACAGTGAACTGTATTCTGTTCTTGCCTAACAGAATTAAGTCTCGTCTTACGAGCTCTATTAGAATCTCCGTCTGTTGGCCCACCCATAATCATGTGAATAGTGGGTCTTTCTTCTTGTTCAGGTCTAGCTCGCGCTGGGGGCGGTGGAGGTGGAGGTAATTCCTGCTGCTCTTGCCTTATTTCTGGTCTTGGCTCTCTTTGATCACTCCGATGCTCGCGGTTCAATCGATTCTGACGAACAAAATGAGATAATTTGTTCTCCCTGATTAGCCTTTCCAGTTCATCTCGCAAATGTAAACATTCGTCAGTTCCATGCCCATATTCATTATGAAATCGACACAATTTACCGTTGCCGAAGGTAGCTGGTTTCTTCGGATTAGGGCTCCAGGTCGACGGCCACTTCAACTGGGGCAAGTTCCATATTTCCATCAATACCTGTCCGGGGGACATAGTCATGGGCGTATACTGTTCGTACCTCCGCCCTGTCCTATTTTCTCTCAAAGGGGGTGGAGCAAATCCTGTTCGCTGTTCCCCCCCATCTCTCTTTCTCGCCGCCTCATGATCCTGTTGCGTCCTGCTCATGCAACTCGAACTTTCTCCTTTCTTCATTCGAACTGCCTCCTCCAAGTTGATGTACTTGGTAGACCTTTGCAACAGTTCGTCAAAATTGTTGGGAGTCTTCTTAACCAGCGAAGTATGGAGATCTCCCTCTTTCAATCCTTGGATGAAAGCGCTTACAACCAAATCATCCGAAGCCTCAGGAGCTTCTAAGGTAGCAGCTGTAAACCTTTTAACATAGTCCCGCAAGGTCTCATCCCCTTTTTGTCTTACGCCGAACAATGTTTGGGTAGATCGCCTCTGCCTTCTAGAACTGGCGAACTGATGCAAAAACAACTCCGACAGTTGTTCGAAATTGTGAATTGTCCCATCATTCAGCTGGCTGAACCATGTTTGAGCAGCCTTGGTAAGGGTAGTGGCGAACACCCTACACTTGATACCATCTGAATACCGATGCAGTAGAGCAGTATTGTCGAATCTACATAGATGTTCCCATGGGTCTGTAGTACCATCATATTCAAAATTCACCGGCCGAAAGGAGGCTGGCAATTCATCTTCCATCACCTCCTCAGAAAAAGGATTTCCTCGAGAATTCCGGGGAATCCGTCGAACAGTTCGCTGGACTTCCCGCAGCTCCTTTCGTAAACCATCCACTCTTTCAGACAGTTCGTCATGTCCTCGCTTCTGGCCTCGAGGATGACCAGACTGGCTTTCTTGTTCATCCATCCGAGATCTGTCGCCCTCTTGTTCCCTTCCAACAGGGATGTCAGTATTATCCTGTTGTGAGTTAACCTTCTGTTTGCCCAAAGCTTTTTGGACAGCCGCCTCTATCAAAGTTGAGAGTTCCTCCGGTGTCAATGTGACAGTGCCGGGAGGATTAGCTGGTGCTGAATTCCGATCCTCGTTTTGTTGCACGGACGGTGCTCCTTCGTCCAACCTCCTTCGGGATCCTCTGGTATTCACCATCTTCGTGATTCTCTACGTCTTAAATGCTCAAAGTTACGAAAATATTTCCCACAGACGGTGCCAATTGATTTGTCGTAACTCCGATCCTTTTGCTTTTCCGACGCCGATTGGAATTCTCCGGCGTTGACTGGAATTCTCCGATCAAAGAAACCTGCAAAATAAAAAACACCGGGGGGTTTTTCCCGGTGAAGGGACTCCGACGCTCAAGTCAGTAATCTCACCAAAATATTGCTCGTTTTTTTGTAATACTTAATGTGAAAATAATTGTGATTGTCCTCCAAAATAGAAGAATAAAGGTTATATATATACTTCCTGAAAGAGACGTGGTTTCTTGGAAAAGAAATGTGGCAGTTAGGATTTCTCCTAAAAACTTGGAAAGTGGCGAGATTCTCGCGATCGTGGGAGTTATCTCGAATTTGAATTAGTTCGTCTGGATTTAGCTCGACATTTTACCTCACAGTTCGACACTCTAGCCTGTGAGTCTGATCAGTTCGCTCAGTGTGCGAGGAGCTTCTTGTTCGCTTACAAGTTCTCTATTACTTCTTTATTCTGTTCGCGCCGATTGGCCTTCAATTCCAGGTCGGGTTTTTGGGACAGTTTGAATGTGGTTAGTTCGACCACATCATAGCCTATTTCTAATTTTTTTCTTCTTCTTCATCATCCTTCTTCATTATTAACACATTTATATCATGGAATATGTAATTTGGATTTTTTTTTGTTTACTTTTATAGTTATGAAACGATTTATATGCATTATTATTTTTGTTTTTATGCTATTCAATTCCAACAATCCCTTATATTTGAATCAATTACAATTTATTTGGATTCTCTTTTTCTATTAAACTTGTTAATTGTTTTAAAAAAATAATTGAATTTAGTAATCAAACCATTTGATTATATTAAACTTAGATGAAGACCCCTTATTAAATTTTAATATTTATCTTATTATATTGTTATATCTTTCATACATGTAAAATGTTAATTAGTGATGTCGATAACACACATGATGCGTTGTTGTTATTTATGGATTATCAGATGAACACACACTAAAATGAAGAATCTCACACACTAGAATGGAGAACATCGCCTTATTAAATTTCGCAAAAATTTATTTGAGACCGTCTCACGAATAGTTACGTACCGTGAGACGGAGCCCTATCACCCAAAAATAACATGTGAATTTAGGGTTTGATTGTGGGTAATTGGATTATATATGGGTTTACCCGACTCACACAATACAATAAAAATATGTGAGACGGTCTCACAAGAGATTTACTCATTAAATTCAGGGTTCATTACATTTAGAAGAAGAAGAAGAAGAAGAAGAAGAAGAAGAAGACTTAGTCCTCTATTTCAACTGTTACATGAACTTTTGATTGTAATACAATAAATGCTCGATTTAACACTTATTTCTATTCGAGATATAATTATTGAGCTTTTGGGGCTCTACATTAGCAATAGCCAATAGGTGCCTAAAAGGTAAACCATGTCTCAAATTTAAACAAATATTATGTTAAACGTTTATGGTGGTACTGTTAAAAATTCATGTTGCAATGAAAATAAGACCATAGATCCTTTTCTTTTTTTCTTTTTTCTTTTTCATTTTTGGTAAATAACCCTTAATTTATTGTATTGCTTTGTTTTAAATGTACATTTTGCCTTTGAGACATATTACTTAGGTGCGTATATGTAATTTTTAAACTAAATTTATAATGAAATAATTCATGTCAAAAAATTTATGAGCTTTGTATTTGAAAAAATTAATACGTATGTATATCAGTCCATTTTATAAAATCCATATCGATGGTGCATAAAAGGTGGATTTTAATTAAGTTAATCATTAAGCTTATTTAGCCCATAATATTAATATAGTTTTATAGGATTTATAAGGACCCAAATTGAATGTGAGATGACCCTCCAATATTTTCACAAGTATATTGGGCCTGGATAACATGTATTTATATAGATATTTTGAGACTTGATTACAAGTGAAAGTTGCACCCAATTTGTCAATTCGATTAATTCATTCATCACTAATATATTACTATATGACCGCAGTTGATGTATCATATATTTAATGTATCTATTACTTTATACATCACCGACCCATGAACATATTAAAAGTTGTCTAACATTTTAGCATTTTTTGCCGCATTTGTTTGTATCAAAGGACATTCTGGGATTTATTTGGTAAATGATTTCTGTTAAAAAAAACCTCATCACCTAATTAATAGTAATTTGAAATGAAGAGTATTAAAAGCATCGAAATCCCTCTATTTCAACATGTAATATATACTATTAATTAATGTAATTGAGAGTGCTATGAACAGCAAAAGTTGGCAATGAGAAATTAAATAAAATGAACTGTACAAGAACATATCACAAAGTGGTGGTGTAAGCAAATAAAACTCCCACTACTCTAATATTCTGGGCTACTCTTGGCCACCACTTATGTATTTTCTCATTGTCTCTCTTTAAACTCACAAATACAATTACACTTCACAATCAAGCAACAATGGGGGAAGCAGAACGGCCCGGATACGACGCCGTTTTTCTGCCAGAATCTTTGCCACATGTATATCGATGGTGTACCCGAGCTTCTTCGATTTTGACACTACCCGTGTCTTTTAGTTGTTCCAATGCTTTCACAACTTCATCCATTGTTGGCCGGTCTTTGGGCACGAGCGCTATGCACTTGATGGCTAGGGTTGCTGCTCGTAACGCCCCACTAGGCGTGTACTGCCCGTCTATACGGGCATCAATGACTCGAAGCACTCTTCGTTTGCTTTCTAAGTAAGGCCTTGCCCAATCGATCAGGTTTTGCTCGCCATGAGGCCGGTTTTTGTCGAGTACACGTCTGCCCGTCAGTATCTCAAGAAGAACCACGCCGAAACTATAAACGTCGCTTCTGGCAGTTAGATGGCCTTCAAAGGAAACCAGAGAGAAGATCATAAGTGAACAAGAACCATTTATATGTCATCATTGACATGCCATAAATGTAGCTTAAAGCAGACCTCTTTACACTTGGAAAATGGATTGAGGCTTAGAAAGTCTTTGATTTTTTGGTTTCGTATCAATCTTGATTTCAATGAAACGAAGAATTACACATATATACGAGAGCAAATCAATCCAGGGTTGTGTTTGGATAGAGAGATTTGAAATTAAAGATTTGCAAATTCACAAAACTTAGTCTAAAAGGAAGGTGAGGGGTTTCTAATTCATATATATCCAAACACCACCAATGAATTTCAAAACTTTCATCGAATTCCTTTATCCAAGCACAACCCAAGTGAATATAGGAGTAATCGTGAACCCTTCACGTATATTTTTGTATACCTGTTGCCATATACTCAGGTGCGGCATAGCCGTAGGTGCCCATTATTCTCGTCGACACATGGCTTTTACCATCCATCGGCCCATCTTTGGCTAATCCGAAATCAGAAAGTTTCGCACTGTAATTCTGTTAGCTCACCATCAGTAGAGTAATTAGCAAACCGTATAAAATATGATTCAATGAACGAAGTACATAATTGTTCCACATACCGCATCGAGGAGGATATTGGACGATTTGAAATCGCGGTATATAACCTTGGCAGCAGGGCTATGAAGATACGCGAGCCCCTTAGCTGCATCGAGAGCGACTTTCATCCGTAGGTTCCAAGACAAGGGCTGAAAGTAGGACGTCCCTATTCACACACATTCAACAACACATCAAGTACATTCTTGCAATAACCGATTAACAACTTGAATAAGATCAACAACTTACTCCTAAAGAGGTGATTCTCCAAGCTGCCTCGAGGCATGAACTCGTAAACCAGAAGTCTGTGTTCATCCTCCAAGCAATAACCGATCAATTTCACCAGATTAGGATGGTGTAGCTGCCCCAGATAATTGATCTCTGTCTGAAATTCAACACCACAAAATCTAAGGTTTCTAAACACCTAAGAGTAGTAAAATTCAACATTGCACATTTGCACTCACCAACCATTCCTTGTGACCTTGGAGACCTTCTTGATTCAGTCTCTTGACAGCAATAACCGTACCAAAACCGGGCTTCGAAGCTTTAGACGTTTGCTCATCGATCCAGCCCTTGAACACGCAGCCGAAACCACCTTCACCCAACACACTATCAGGCCGAAAGTTTCTAGTGGCTATTCTGAGATCATTAAAACCGAAGCTCTTCAAATTCGGGGCCTCCAAAATTTCACCCTCGCTCCGAGGGGTCAATGGCACCGATGAGGAAAACGAATGCCTGCTACTCGTGTCTCTGCAGTCAATGCTTGTGATCCTAGAACTCGGTCCTATGATTCAAACGCACATATCAAACATTTGGACAGTGAACAACATCACTCAATCCCAGTCAACACCGATTCATTACATATCACTTCATCATTAGGCCAAAACAAGTACTGCTAATCTGAGTATACATATATATACTTCACTAAAAATGGGCACACAAGGTTCCTATGAGACAACCCAGAAAGATTCATTTTCACAAGCTAAACTCGATTATGTAGGTTATGGATTAACCAGGATTTAGAACAGAGATGGTCTCATAACAGTCCTAATCAAAAATTGGTTGTTGAAGCTATGTTTATACTCATAATAAAACCCGACAATTCTTGAACATTTCATACCTACATATAGACAAAAAGAAGTACTGCAGAAAAAGGGCACTCTCCACAATTCCCAAAAAATCACCAAGAAACCAACAAATTTCTTAAAAAGGACAAAATCAAGAATCGACTAACCATCGCGTCGAGGGCTGTGATCCGCACGAATTCGAACACTGAAGCAAGAACCCATCAAAATTCTCTCCAAGAAAGCAAAGAAGAAGCAAGAAAAACAGAAAAACCTTTAGGAAGAACAGAGATGAAAGGTGTGAAGACAGAAACAAGCAGTATGTGTATATTTAATTGAGAGAGAGAGAGAGAGAGAGAGAGAGAGAGTTGAATTGATTTACGTGGACTCTGAGGTTGGCGTCACGAGATGCTGGCTACTAGTATTTTATTTTCCAAAGAGTTGACTTTTCGTCCTGCTCGCAATGAGTCAATCAATGTGTTGTGTTGTTCTTTCTGCAACTTGCTTTCATCTATACATACATACAATGTTTTGTATCTATACATGATGATCCATGGTGGATGAGACAAGCTAGTGGTCTTATCTCTCTTTGTCTGCATGCATTTCCAGCCCCTGGATCACAATCCTAGCTCAATCACCGCCGTTGATCGATCCACATTCATTTATTTTGATTAATTATCACATATATGTGTACATGTACTCACCACACATTTTTCTTTAACAAGATAATACATATATAGACAAAGACTTTGGCTTCTCTTCTATAAATTTGTTGTAATAATAATATAATATTATAACATTATATTATATGATAGCATTTTTTTTTCTCAAAGGTCATTAAAGCAAATTAATTATATAAAATAAGTTCCACAATACGTTCTTACTTATTAATTAAGTTGCTATTAATAAAGTGAATGTAACTAAAGGAATGAATGTACATTTTCAAATGTGGAAAACGAAATATATATTTGGAATGATAAGAAAAAGAAATGTGAAGTGTATAGTGGGAAGGATGCATGTGTATCATAATTTTTTTTAAAAAAAATATCCACTAAAATTATAAGTGGAAAAAAGTGATGCCCTAATAATTTATTATGATCCAAATAGTAACCAATGCACTCAATTATTGACAATTGACAAAAAGCTTGTTAATTATGTTGGAATTGTATTAGGACTAAACTATGTGTTTTTGCAAGCAATTTTCAATTTGGGATTTCAATTTTAAGGATTTTTTGATCAATATTTCTCTTGTATGTAAATCATATATTAGAACTTCAGTTAAAAGGTTATCGACAACCGTTAATCTTTGTTGAAGTGAATACTATTAAAAATCAAAGCATTAAATTGTAGGAAATCAATAAATAATCAAACAACAAAATTACTTTGAAACTAATTGATGTTAATTTAAGAGGAAATGGGTCCAAATACCCATTTTCATATAAAATGTGATTATTTTACCCATCAATATAATCAATTGTCTTGATATACCCAATTATATAACAAAATGTATCTAAATACCCACTTTTCATTTTACTGCAAAATTGGTACAATCAATGATTGATAAGTTTTTATTTTTTACTTTTCTTTCGTTTTATTTACAGCATGAATTTTATTTCACATTTTATTTTGCTTTTGATTTCACATTTTATTTTGGTTGTTTTACGGCGTGGATTTTATTTCACATTTTATTTTGCTTTTGATTTCACATTTTATTTTGGTTTTTATTTTACAAGATTCATTAAATTTTTATCTACTCCTCATCTAACTCCATAAATGTTCACTTACCACCTACTCTATTTTTACTACTTTAAATTCACATTTCACATTTCACATTCAACATTCATTTCACACAGAATTTACATCAATTTCTTAAGAGCTTTTCCGGTAGAAATTTTTTCAGAAATCTTCAAGAGAATCAAGTAAGTCTACAACTTCGAAATTTTATATTAAAATTTAAGTAAATGGATGTAGATGTTTATTGTAGAAATTAGTTTAATGGTATATTGTATATTTTAGGGTTTATGGTTTGAATTGTTAAAAATATCTTTTAATTATGGGTTCATCTTTGAATAGGTTTCTAAGAGAATTAGTATTCAAATAGGGTTTCACGAAAACATTTAGGGTTTCCCGAAAGATTTTAGGCATTCACGAAAGGTTCGAACAAATTCGTGCAACCCTACAATATAGGGTTGCACGAAAATGTGAGTAGGTTTCGTGCAGCCCACGATCTGTGGGGGGCTTCACGAAAATGGAGTAGTTTTCGTGCAACCCTATATTTTTTGAAAAAAGCCGGTTTTTTTCTGTTTTTGTTATTTAATGTGATAATTATTCAATTTTTTTGTTTTTTAATTATTAAATTGTTTTGAAGCAAAAAATGACTTTCACTGTGGCTTTATGGTTCAGAGGATATTGGGAAGGTTTACAGTCTGTAAATGGCAGTCAAACACTCATTCATCTTGAAAGTTTTACATATCAAGATTTATTAAGCTCAATTCATCAGGTCATATATGCAGACATGAATTGTTGGGGTTATTTGATTCATGCTCTAGTGGAAACGAATGGAAGGTTGAAGAGGAAAAAAATCAAGAATGATTTAGATTTGCAGAACTGTTTTGCAGAATACGATGGACTTTTAGTTCTTTTCGTGTATTTGAAAAGGATGGACGTTAGAGTATCGTGAACAACATAGTTCAGTAGATGAGGAGTATAATAGAGGTGGTCAAACTTTTAATGTGAGCAGTGAGGATGTTGGAAATTTGAATTCGTCAAATGTTCCGTTAAATGTATACAATGACCAGGAATTGTTTTCAACATGGGGTTTAGACAACACATGTGTTGGAACGTCTTCAAATGATAGGAGTGAACCTTGGCCATCCCCATCAGGACGTGTTGACTATACATGTGTTAACGTTTTGGACCTGAACTTGGACCCAACTAATGAAATTGAAGAATCGACGCACGAATATGGACCGGAACAAGAAGACTATGATCATCGAACAAGTAATCATGTTTTGTGAGTACATATATAAATTTTTATATATGTATCTTGATTAACAAATTGACATATATATTTCTTTTTGATAGATCCAAACAATGAAGAAGATGACTTTGTACTGGATGAAGATGTTGAGGCAGGGTTGGATGAGGAGCAATGAGAAGCATATGAGCAATTCTGCTCTGATATAATAAGAGCCGAGTGGTATATTCCAGAGTTACCTTCATTTGAGCATCTTGCTTCTTTAGAGATTGAGCAAGCTCCACAGGGTCTTCAAAAGGGTTCGACTTTTGGCAGTAAGGTTGAATTGAAGAATGCAGTTGAGATTTATCATTTGGAGAATCAACTCGAATTTCATGTGGACCACTCGGACAAACACCGATGGTGCGTGAAAATGCATTCAAAAAGACTCTCCCTTCGTTTTGGCTGCTTCGGAAAAATATGGTATTTGGAAAATCTCCAAAGTTCTCCTGCCTCATACTTGTTCACGTGAGCTGAACACTAGTGCACCCCGCAGACTTCCGGCCTCTTTGATTGGAGATTATTTTGTCCAGAGGCTCCGAAAAGATAAGTCTGATCTCACTCCTAGGGACATTATTCGAGAAATGAACTCACGACATGGATTGAATCTGAGTTATAGGCATGCATTGAGTGCAAAACAGTATGCAATGAGAAGTGCATACGGTGATCCAAAGACATCATTCAACATGCTTCCGGCTTATTTACAGGTATTGAATGAACATAATCCGGGTACATATACAACATTAGACACTCAGAAGAATGGGAAATTCAAGTACGTTTTTTTTGCGTTGGGTGCATCTATTGTCGGATTTCAGCAGTATTCAAGACCTGTTATAGTTGTGGATGGTTGCCACTTGAAGGGGCAGTACAAAGGGATCAGATTTGTTGCCGTGACAAAAGATGAAAACGATCAAATTTTTCCCCTTGGAATTGGGATAGGAATGTCGAGAACGATGAATCTTGGACATAGTTTCTACTTAAAGTCCGAGAAGCATTTGGTTGCCCAAATGGCCTGGTTATTGTCTCCGATCAACATGTGAGCATCGATAATGCCATTCAACATGTCTATCCTGAATCAACCCACGGTCTTTGTTGTTTCCACCTTCAGCAGAATCTAGCATGAAGGTTTCGTGCAACCCTATATTTTTTTAGGGTTTCCCGAAAGCTTCCTGAAAGGTTTCGTGCAACCCTATAAATATAGGGTTTCACGAAACCTTTCTGAAGGGTTCGTGAAACCCTATATTTTTAGGGTTTCCTGAAAAGGTGTCAAGGTCTCGTGCAACGTACAAACCTTTCGGGAAACCCTATATTTTTCAGGGTTTCACGAAAGCTTCTGTGAAATTCTAAATTTCCTAAATTCACGAAATGAAACTTAAATTCAAGTCCTAATCCATAATATATTTCAGCATCCAATGAACTACAACATAAACAAAAGAAAAACGTGAACTCAAAAAAATAAATACTAACTTGTTCGGCCATAGGAGAGGAAGGGAGTTTGAAGCTTGCACGAATCAGTGATAGCTTTCACAAAGGAGATAGGAGAGTGAGCGTTTCACGAAGGGAAAAATTTCACTAACGGAAGAGATAGAAGAGAGAGTGAGAATGAGAGATCTGTATAAAAAAAATTCACTGTAAAGAAAGAGAGAAAATGGAGAAGAAAGAGAAGAGAGGGGTGAAAGAGAGGGCCTGATTTTTTTAATTTAATTTACGTTTTTTTATTTCATTTAAACGTGTAGATTTGGGGTGGGAGAGGTGGGTTTACAGTTATTGGCGCATTAAATGTAAAAATGATTTGCAGTACAATTTTTTTAAAAAAATGGGTATTTGATGATATTCTTTTATAAAAGTGGGTATTTGATGATAATATGTTATATTGGTGGGTAAGATAAATATTTTTTTTTTATCTTAGATTGGGTATTTGAAGTAGCAGACCCTTAATTTAATCTCTTATAATTGATGTTTTTGGAGATTAATGTTCCTAGTGTACGGAAGTTTGACATTAAGAGCTAAGAAGAATATAGTTTCCACCAATAAGAAGTTGTGGAGAAATTTTCTAGATGAGAGAGAGAGAGAGAGAGAGAGAGAGAGAGAGATTTGTATTGTCATTTTCATTTGAATGTCACAAGTGACTCAACACCTAATTTCGTCAAAGAGAATAAATTTCCTGAATTTATTAAGCTCATTCACAAATCTTGGATAGGGATGGCAATGGGGAGGGATAGGATCCATCCCAAATGAGATGGAGATACGGATCATACTATCTTTCATTTTTAGTTAAATGGATTGTCTTATTTTGAAGATATTTTATTTTATATGTTAATATTTTTTTAATATAAAATTTATGGAATACTTCAAGTATTTATTAGGAATTAATAGTTAAGGATAAAAATATTTAAATTAAAAATTCAGATGGGGATATGGAACTTTTCTCCCTGAATGAAACACTAGTAGGGACGAGGATTGGGATTGCCTCCATCCAACGCCCTGTTGTCATATCTAATCTTTGAAACCTCTTAAAAAAATATTCGATTCGAGACTAATATTCCCAAATGTGATTATTACTCGAAACAATATCAAAAAAGTTTTTTTTTTTTAAATGTTTGTCACCGTATATGGGTTTCGACTAATTTTCTTACACATCTACATTGAAAAATCTAATAATTTCGTTGTCCTTAGTTGTTAGGCTACACGCAGGACAAGTTGGTTAATAATCAACTTATATATGTTGCCAAATTGTTTGTTGGTCATGTTAATTAGTCAAATTTGGGCCCCTTTATTTAGGAAATTAAAGATGAAGATGCAGAAATTTGAATAAGAAACCTAATTAAAAAGCTGCTCATGTTAAGAAAATGTTCACATTTAAAAGTTGAGAAATATGTGAAATTTTTTTCAGTACAAACCATAATTAGTGTTGGAACTTTCTCAATATAAGTATAATTTTTTTTCATACATAAATTAAATTTTCTACATTTAATTGCATTTTCTACTATATATCACGTATAGAGCTATAAATATTTGAATTTATGGGATTATTCAAAAATAATAATATTATCATAATACATTTACGATTATTCTTAATTAGAAATATGTCACATGACTATTTAAATAATATATTTTAAATACTTAGGATCAAATTTTTTTAATAATAACAATAATGTCTGAAAATATCATGTATAACGCTTTAAAAATTATTATTTTTATTTTTATTATTATACATATATTATTATACATATAAAAGTAAGATATCTAGGAACATGTGAGTCCCACGATTGTCATATTTTTAATTTAAATATAAATTGAAAGGAAGAAAGTTTAGAAAAGGGAATGATTATGAAATAGCGGACAATTTAATGACTTTCGGAATAAGAAATATAAGTAAAAGAATATGGCATGAGACGTTTGGTAGCTCTAAAAATATATAGGTTTTCTTGGGATGCTGAGATGATTAACAGGTTATCATAGTTGTCATATTCGACTCAACCACATGTAGATATCCAGTATATTTGCGAGTGGAAATACCTCCCACTATCCAATTTAACATGTCAGAAAACTTGTTTACCCATTTTTTTTAAGTTACTTTTTTACTTAATTTGAGGCCGAAATGTTAATAATGTCCTCAACTTAAATTTATATTTACATAAAGTGGAAATACTTTCGATATTATATATCAACATATCAACATATCATGAATACGATATTAGCATATCAGCATATCGTGAATACAAATATATCAGCATATCGTGAACACGATATTATATTCCATGTTCACGACATGTTGAACCTTTCTGCATATCGTGAACACGATATTATATTCCGTGTTCATGACATGTGAACCTTTCTGCATTTCTTGAACACGATATTATATTTCATGTTCACGACATGTTGAACTTTGCTGCATTTTGTGAACATGATATTATATTCCATGTTTACGACATGTTTATCTTATCTGAAAAGTTGACTCGAGTCAGGTTTCCTGAACTCGAGTCGAGAATATTTTCTGAACTTTTCTTATGTAAATATAACTAAAATTGAGGGTAATATGGACATTCCACTGTCCAAATTGGATAAAAAAGTTACTTCCTAAAAAAATGGGTAGATAAGTTCCTTGACTCATGAAAATGAATACTTTGGAAATCCTCCCTGTTTGAAACTACTAAATATTTGGTTGTCATGAGTAATAGATCCAATTTTCATCTCGATCTTAAGAAACTGTGCAGTAATAAGTAAACATGAGGTTTAAAAGTTTTGAAACAAGTTCTTAACATAAAAATAATACAACAATTCGGTCATCTTCATTTCATATGACTTTCTGACCCACAAACATAACACTTTTTCTTTTTCCTTCTTATAGGTACGACCTCGGACGGGGAAGTGTATTGACGCTTGAATCAGGGATTAAAGACAGAACTGTGTCTTGATCTAGAACGCTCGACAGTGGAAGGAATTTGTTTCCCCTTTGGGCGTCCAGCTTGTTTTGGTTTATCAATAGCCAGACAGACAATTTTTTTGGTCTTATCGGAAATGACCCAATCTGGTGGATCAGGCACATGGAGCACCTCACTTGCTGACATACCTCTCAGTGCTACAGTCCAATAACACTCATGCACGTATCTTGTGACGGATTCCTTCGTGTAACTAGTCAAGAGAAAATTTTCATGTAAGTGTAACCAACATAAAGGTGAAATGTATGAATTTCGCACAACAAAAACAATAAAGACAATGTACCTGATCATCGCACATGCATGAGAACATGGTATCAAGTCCAGCTGAAAAACCTGACATTTGCATGAACGGTCTGAAAGGTCGACTCTAAAATTCTAATTATCAGTGGTGATCTTGAACTTCACCCATCCAAGCTTATTCACTTGCATTACACGACCAAGTTTCATGGCATCTTATAACCTTTCATGTCCCGATTTGGTTAGAGTGTTATCGCGTTCCTCCACAACGATTTTTCGTTCGTAGAACCACTTTTCTGTAATGCATCAAGCACACTGAAGAAATGAAAAAATATGGAGCTTTCTGGCCCAAACTAACTGAGCATTCCATTACTCAACTGCATTCGACGTCATGAAGTTAAATCTTTGAATAGAGCACTTGACACGAGACCATCTTTGGTCACTAGCTTTTTTTAACGCATCAACTGCACCTTTGATTTTTGAGGAAACCAGAGTGTCCACGTACCTAAATGTAATACAAGTACAAATGAGAAACTCGATATGATGCCAAAAAATTCGAACTAAGTAAAGCACACCGCTAAAAGGTATATATAGGAGTGGGGTTATATACCTATCGAACTCATTGTGATGATAACAATATGTGGCCCTGTTGAAAAGCCAAACTGATGCTTCCCATACTTTACCAAATTTTGTTGCAAATGGTAACATCATAAACCATGCTATGCCTCGGGAAGACTTCTGTAATAGCGTTGGCGATGCTGACATGTTGATCAGAAAAGATAAAAAAGTTGGGCAGAGCTTCCAAATGCTTCTCAAACATGAGTTAAGAACCAACTTCAGGATTCATCATTCTCGATATTGCCTATACGAGTTGCCAACGGAAAAATATGATCATTCTCATCTTTGGTAACAGCCACAAACCCAATACCTTTATACTACCCTTTCAGGTGAGAACCATCGACAAATACGAAAGGTCTTGAATAACCGTGAAATCCCTGTACAGTTAATGCGTAAAAAACATATTTGAACTTCCTATCACAGTGTGTCTCCAACGTTGTGTATGTTCCCGGATTAGCAGTCTTCAATACCTCTAGGTAAGATGGAAGCATTGAAAACGACAAGTTAGGATCCCCATAAGCCCTCAGTCATGGCATGTTGTTATGCTCAATGCCAATCTGTCTGTGATCTGTAAACCATGATGATCATTCATTTCCTGAAAGATGCCGCAAAGAGCGAGTTTGGAATTATCTTTTTGTAGTGCATCAACAAAGCACTCTCCAATCAGACTAGATGGAAGACGACGTGGAACACTACTATTCAACTCGTTCGAACACAAATGTGGGATAATAATTTTAGAGATTTTCCCAATCCCATATTTTTCCGATGCATTCATAACGAAGGGGCAGATTTTTTTACGCTTTTAAGAAACCATTGGTGCTTATCGGAATGATCCACATGGTATGCAACTTGATTTTCCAAATGGTAGAAACTAATTACTTTCTTCAACTCAAGTTTGCTGCCAAAAGTAAATCCTTTTTGAAGCGTTTGTGTTCCCAACTCGCGAATCGGAAATTCAGCAGGATCAATACCGACTTGAGGGAATTTCAGGGATTGGAGCAATATTTTGAGCAGAGGTTGTACCATCAATATTCGAAGCGTCGTTCTGGCTAAAAGTGTGTCTCAGAAATATCGTCAACATTTCAGGGTTCCATATCCCAATTAATGTATGTCATAAATGTCTCATGCTCCTCGAGTTGCTCCTCATCTAACAATGTTGCATCCTCTTTATCCAGCTCAAAATCATTATTCATTTGATCGGTGTCACCTTCCACTTGCTTGTTGTTCATATCTACAAACAATTTAACATCATGAAATAAATAAATAAATAAAGTATATGCACTGCATAAATAAATAAAACACTTTTATGTGTACCATCATGAAATCTACTCTGATGGTATGATGAACTTCTTGCTGTTGTGAGTATTCATTTTGGGCATAACCTATTGGAGACCTGTTTAAGTCAAGGGAATCCATTCCCTAATCCACTCTATATTAACTCGTCCATTGGATGATGGTCAAGGCCACAAATTGTCATTAAATTGTGTCCTAAAATGTCTAAACTCATCATTTTCATTCGGTATACCCCATTTGACATGAATTGCTTGATCGTTTTGTAGCTCAGTTGGAATATTTGAATAATCATTTGATACTTGTTCGGGGTACGAGGATCCAACATTAAATATTCCGGATGAAGTATCACTTGTGGCGCTGCTCTGACCAAATGCTCCTACATGTATTCTTTTCAGGGTAAGAAACACAACGAGAACGTTATCGATCATAGACAATACATTTGCCAGATATAAATCGTTCTTTATTTTCATTATTTTCACCCTATCATTATTCTCATCAACTGAGTGGATGACATATCCCACCACTCCTCAGCACGCAAAACTTAATTAGTTGATGCTCCACTGCTCAATCCAATCTCTCGAGAACATGCTTTTATAATCTTCATAGCCTTCTTAGATCCAGAGAGAGGAAGAGATGGGGAGAGAGAAAAGAGGGCGGTGGCAGCGGAATGACGACGACAATGAGGGCTGCGGAAGAGAAGATAAAAGAGGGGGAGATAGAAAAATGAAAGAAACTCTGATCTTTTCTTTCTTCTCTCATAATGTAAAGTAGGGGTATAACGGGAAATCGAAGATAAAATTTAACACTCTTACCAGCAGTTAAAAAAATTGGGATGTATGTCGATTTCCTAATATCACAGATGTTCGTCATGCAATTTCGGTATCACAGGGGATCCGACACAACATTTCTTTAACACAAGGGGGTTTGACGCAATTTACCCTTATATGAACTACTAATTTTCGTGAAACACCATAATATTGTACACAAAAATGTTGTAAATGCACTAAACGAAAACAACCTCTAAACTCTAGTATTGTACACGAAAATGTATACATTATACTTAGCGATTGAGTCTTTCACGAAAATCTTCACTTCTCTTGGCCCAATTATTGTCATATGGGGTGGGGGTTGGGGTGAAAAAAAAATTCCACTAAAGTTGTTATCGAGGGTTGTATATGTAGCAGAATTTACTGTGCGCATGTGATATTTTCTTACCATTAGACGAGAAAGAATTAAAGATAATCAAACTTCTTTTCACTTTAGGGGATATGAGTCACATGCATAAGTCACTTTTTGTCATTGCATGTGGTCTCATTTCAAATTTGTGGTATTTTTGTCACTTTATAATAGTGTTATGATAATTTGGTCAAATATTATAATTGACTGGTATTTTTAACACAAATCTGAGAAAATTTGTTAGTACGAGACATTTCCCTTCAATCTATATTAATCTTTTCTAAATTGTCACAAATAGACACCAATAAATTATTAATGGCAGAAATGACAAAGTGGATTGTTGTCATTAATAACCTTTGATGCATAGATAATTAGTACCTATAGCTTCAAGTGGATTTTTTTTTCCATTAATAAAACATGATCAATTATTCCCTAGGCTTCAAGTGATCATTGACTCATTGTGCTGGTGGTTTTTAATTTTTATGGTCAAATGTGTCATTTAATAATTGACAAAAATCACAAGGTAGTGATTCAATTGTTATACATTCATTCCTTCTTCTTTTTTAAAAATTGCACTCTTTAAATTTTTGACAATATATATATATATATATATATATATATATATATTGTTCTTATTGTTAAACATGTAAATCTTTTGATATTTGCAAAACCAAAAAAAAAAAAAAAACGATATATACCTTTAATCTAAAATAGTACAGAAAGCTCAATATTCTCAATGTTATCCATAACCTTGACTTTAATTTGTGTAAATATAATATTAGAAAAGGTAGAATTAGGAATTTAGGATAAGTTGGTGAAAAATAGATTGATTGATAATTCACAACTACCATTTTATAATAGAGGAAATGAGGTAAAATACCACAAAACCTATAAGCAATATATTTTTATACCATTTAATATAATATATTATCACTTTCTACCACTCAATATAATAAATTGTCACTTTCTACCACTTATTTGACTTGATCTTATTTGAACAGTTACAATTATGAGGAAATGATGGTTTTTTCTTACAACATATACGGATGTTTGCAAAAGTGGATTCTTTTTTTTTTTTTTTTACTTTTTTTTACTTCTTCATATGCATTATTAGATGGGATTCTTTATTTTTTGTTTTATTTGATATTACATACATTCACGTGAAAACAATAAAAGATTGAAAAAAATTTCACTTTGCAGTGTGATTTGATATTACATACATTCACGGGAAAACAGTAAAAAATTTCACCTTTTAAAGAGAATAGAGATGAAAGTGTAGATTCATTCAAAAAAAATAAAAATTGAAGAAGCAATCGTTGTCACAACCTTCCTCAAGAATCAAGTAAGTTTTTATAAATTATTTTATCTGTTTTAATATTTAGTTAGTGTAGAAAATTGTTAATGGTACAATTAAACTGTGGGATATTATTAATTTAGTTTAACAGAGGGTTTCATGAATTTTTATTATTTTTTTTGTTACTCGAAAATTAGTGTTGGACACATATATAATGTTAGTCGAACATTAGGATTAGTCTGCAAGTATATTTTTGGGTCCACGGACATTTTACTCGAACTTTAAAATATGATTTACTCGAACTTTAAAATATGCGTTACTCGAACATTGCATTGTTACTCGAACATTGAATTGGGTTACTCGAACATTTTATTAAGGTTACTCGAACATTTTATTAAGGTTACTCGAATATTTTATTAGGGTTACTCGAACATTGCATTAGGGTTACTCGAACTTTGCATAATGTTCGAGTAACCCACTGGAATTTTTGTAATTTTAAAATTTCCTAATTTTTTTTTTTACTTATATAGGTCAAATTAATTAGAAGAATATGACTTTCTCAGTAGTGGTGTGGTTTGGAGGTTATTAGGAAGGTTTACAATATGTAAACGGTTCTCAAACATTGATTCATCTTCAAACAATGACATATCTCGATTTATTGAGCTTAGTTCACGGATTTGTTCTAGCCGACATGAATTGTTGGGGCTATTTGATTCATTATCTAGTTGAAATCAATGGAAGATTGAAGAAGAAGAAAATTAAGGATGATTTAGATTTGAAGCAGGCGTTTTCAACCGTTGATGAGGTTCTAGTTATTTTTATTTCTTTGAAAAGCATGCAAGTCGGAGCATTAGGGGGATCTACATTTTCCGTTCATGAACAGTATAATGAAGGTCCTCAAAGTTTTTTTCCGTTCACAGACGAAGTGGAGCGTCAAAATTCCAATGTCAACATGGGAGAGAACTGGATTTCTTCAAATATTCCCTTAGGGCTACAGAGCGACGAAGGATTTTATTCAAAATGGGGTGTTGGAGATGGGATAGAAGACACTTTTGGTGGAACGTCTTCAAATCAACAAAGGGAGCCTTGGGTGGCATCATCCAGACGAGTTGATGCTACTAATTTGAACAATTTAGACTTGAATAGACTCCTAACTAATGAATTAGAAGATGTTGAGGCACACGAAAATGGACCGCAACAAGAAGAGCAGGATGATCGAGTCGGTATGTAAACATTTATGAACTTAGCATATTGTATTATTTGTGTTTATTGTGATTAACAATGTTGTGTGTTTTTGTTGTAGATCCAAACAATGAAGAAGATGACTTTGCACTTGATGAAGATGTAGAGGCAATGTTGGATCAGGAGCAACGGGAGACATATGAGCAATTTTGTGATGACATAATGAGAGCGGAATGGTATATTCCCGACATTTCATCATTCGATGAGTTACCTTCTTGTTCAGAGATTGATCGTGTTCCCCAAGGACTGCAAAAAGGTTCGACTTTTGGTAGTAAGACCGAACTAAAAAATGTTGTTGGGTTCTATCATCTGGAGAATCAGGTTGAATATCGTGTGGATCATTCGGACAAATACCGATGGTATGTGAAATGCAGCCACAAAAATTGTCCATTCATACTCGCTGCCTCTGAAAAACATGGTATTTGGAAAATCTCTAAAGTTGTCCTGCCCCACACTTGTTCATATGAGTTGAACGCCGGTGCTCCCCGTAGACTTCCATCCACTTTAATTGGAGATTACTTCGTCGAGAGGCTCCGAAAAGACAAATCAGATGTTTCCACTAGAGACATAATTCGAGAAATGAGCCAACATAGCTTGAATTTGAACTACAGATTTGCATTAACTGCAAAACGTCACGACATGCGAACTGCATATGGAGATCCGAAGAAGTCATTCAGCATGCTTCCTGCGTATTTACAGATCTTGAAAGAAACCAATCCGGGAACACATACTGCACTAGAGACGCATAAAGGAGGAAAATTCAAGTTCACATTTTTTGCATTAGGTGCATCCATTCGGGGATTTGCTCAGTACTCGAGACCTGTGATTGTGGTTGACGGTTGTCATTTGAAGGGACAGTTCAAAGGAATTGGGTTCATTGCTGTTACGAAAGATGGAAACGAGCAAATTTTTCCACTCGTTGTTAGGATAGAAAGTGTTGAGAATAATGAATCATGGACATGGTTCTTTCGTAATGTTCGAGAAGCATTTGGGTGTCCAGATGACCTGTTGATTGTGTCTGATCAACACACAAGCATCAGTAATGCTATTGAGAATGTATACCCCGAAGTAGCCCATGGACTTTGTTGTTTCCATCTTCAAAAATTTTTAGCCAAGTATGGATCACATTTAGTCGGACTATTCCACAGGGCTGCTTATTGTTATGATGAATGTATTTTGATAGGTATATTTTCCTCCATTGTTTTTAAGCTACATTTTAATAAATAAGAGTACCAAGCTGCCGAGTAAAAAAGTTTATTATTTCTACAGGTACATGAGTTTTGTCCACGACAATGGAATTTTGGGAGCGATTGAAGCCTTAAAAAAGGCCAAAGCAACGAGGTGGTCTCGCATCAAATGTCCTGTTTGACGATATAACTTCATGATATCAAATGCTACTGAGGTTTGGAATTCTCGTCTCGTTTGGGCAAGAAAGTTACCCGTTTGTGCCTTCTTGGAAGCTGCTCGAAGGATTATTGAAAAATGGTTTGCTGAGAGGCGGATAGGGGCTGAAGAAAGAGAACAAACTTTCACAAAATCGGCACACGACAAGTTAGCCGACCTCATGAGCGTAGGCCGACAAATGGAAGTGGACAGACTTGGTCGAGGTAAATTCAAGATCACAGATGGGTGAAAACTATTTCTAGTTGATCTCAGCGGCCTCGTTTGTAGTTGTAAGGTTTTCCAGAGCGAGTTGATTTCATGCGCGCACACATGTTCGGCCATTAGGTTCTATGCACACCAACAATTTCTATCTTAAACTATGTTTTATGTCATTTTGGGAAGTAATACGTTTTTGTACCAGTTATTCAAAGGAGTCAGTCGTATCATATGTGTCTCCTTAATACACGACATCCTGGTTGAGGGGTATGTGGGCTGGAGAAGTTATGCCTGTTCCCGACCCGACTGCTTGGGTAATTGATGAAGATACGCACCTAACTGTTTGTGTTGTGCCCGATCAACCAAAACAGGTCGGCCGACTCAAAACTAAGAGAATACCTTCAAGTGGAATAAATTCGGGGGCACGTCAAAGTACATTCGTTATATGTACTGGTTGCGGTCAACCTGGTCACAACATTACCACATGTAGTCAGTACATGCCCCCACCTTCACACCAACATGAAGATTTGGACGATGAAGATAATCTGCCAGCTCAAACTCAAACGAAAATAAGAAGAAAGAAGAAATGTTCTGTTTGTGGCTCAGAAACGCACACCAGAAGGAAATGTTTTGTCTATTTGAGTCAACTGCATGACGCTGGAAATCTTCATTGATTGTGTTTGAGTATGAGTTGATTCATTAGGGCTTGTGTTAACAAATTGATATTCTACATATGTATAAAACACCTCAAGTCAAATATTTAATAAAAAGTTCACATGTTCAACAAAATTTGGAAAATCTAATGTGTACCAAAACGAGTGTCGGAAAAATCTACTCAAAAAAATTTGTAGGACAAGTGTCTCCGGGGGTGGAGTGTCGGAAAATGGTCAATGCTATTAACTTCCGGAGAGCTTTGACACCTCGATATTTCGCCAACGTCGTTCGAGGCCACTATCCTGTAAGGGAGCTCTCAACGCCCAATATGGCATACACACCACACGAGATGCTATCTTTCTGCTCATAACAGAATTCCTTCATATACATGTGGATAACAAACTCTCCTGTGAGTGTCTGCGTCCAATGATGACCATGCTCGCCTGCCTTTTGATAAAAACCCGTGTACTCTAACAAAGCTGGCAACACACAACGAAGTGGGAGGGTCTGCCTGGTGCGTAGCTCTTGTACCTCCGGTGTTTCCCTCCACCTAAGGCTGTCCGCCAGAACAATGCGCGCACTTACCAAGTCGATCTCACAAAAGTTCCAATGCCCGTCTAGGTTAATGATAGTGTATACCTGATGTCAAAAGTAAGGGGGAAAATAAAAAATTTAAGTACTTAATGATATCAAATATTATCCTGAACACGAAAAATGATATCAAAGCTTTTACAGCCCGGATGTGCTCCCACCACGGCTTCATGGATCTCCACTTCGGCTTCAAACCTCTAACATACGGAGCCAAGCGCTTAAGATCCTGGGGCTGAAATCCTCCTTTAAGGGACTCTTGTACATGGTGTCCGGATCTTCACCTGCATGCTTCTTCTTCCATATCTCCTCACAGGCTTCCTGTGCATTTAAACTCAAGAAACATGAGACAACATTACAGAAGGCAGAAAAATGAAATCTTGGCGAAAGGACTTACAAAGAAATGTGTATCCACCAACTGGATCCGGGCTGAAAGCCTAAGCGGCACGCGAACACCAGCAAAGATAGGAATACTCTGAAGTATTCCTAGGTATGCATCAATTGACTATAAGATGAAAATTAAACGAATTACGAGTGAAAATGGTCAAATTAAGTGGCCAACATTTTTAGAAAACAGAAATTACCTCATAATTGAGGTCTTGAGTAGGATCCATAATTGCCATGAACCAATCCGGACCAACAGGATATCCCACACCGACATTCCGACTGGAAAAAAAGATATAGTTAAAAGGCGTGAATAATATGAAACTACGGGTTATTCAAATTCGAAGGCTCTTACCAGTCTTTTTCTTTCTTCCCATCGTCATTATTGGCATCAATCCATGCCTTCAAATCCTTCAATCGGAGTTTGGCTGCCATCTGCTCCTTTGCACAAATGAATGGACTGCGGGCAACAGCCGATGGCGCTCTGTGTCTCACGTCACGCATGTAACCATCGGTGGAGTGGATGTGCAAACTCTCGGAACGAAGGTCCTCACCACCTCCCTCGGCCTCCAGGCTGTCATAATCGGACAAGTGTTCCGAAGGCACCTTCTCAACTATGTCCGGACCAGAGCCGATGTCAAATGGTACGACACCTGGACCGCTCATACCCGTATGAAAAACTCGGTCAGCTGGGGTGGACTGATGCTGTGTGGGCTGCACAGCTTCCCACGGGGTCCACGCTGTCAGATCATATGCGGGGCGCTGCCACTGAGGCTGTGAAGGCTCCGGTCTACTATATCTGTCGAATTATGTCTCATGCGGGTGATGGTACGACCATATCTTCTGCTGGACGATACCGGGTATCAATAACTCCAGCCGCTGAGACTCAGCGACGACCTCGTCTCTGATGAACCCGTGAACCTGGTCAGATAGATCACTGAGTCCCTATGCCGTTGATTTCTATAAATCTTCGAACTGAGATCCCATCCAGCGTGTCAATCATGAAAATAAGTCGTCGTTTCCTCGGGACGACTCCCCATAATCCACCGAAGCCTGATCTCTGGCCTCCTGATATGTAAAATCCAGCCTTGGGCACCTCTCCGCAATGGGGCTAGCGCGAATGGGCTCCTCGTCAACGAAACTCTGATGCCCCTGGACGTACGTGTCCTACTCGGTGGTCTGAAAGTCCTGGTCCTCGTCAATGAGACTCGATCATATGCCTCTGGACCGTCTACCCTCTACCCTCATCATGGTGCATCTGCCTACATGAGTGTTCGGTCTCGTGGAAGGACCGACTTAATCCGTATCAATCACCTCTGCACGGCGACGTGTTGTAGGAGCATTAGTTGGACGACGACCACGTCGCTGCTTGACAAGCTGTACTCCCTCGCTGATGTCCTGGTCAATGTCCCTCATATAGGGCTGCAACATCTCCTCAGGTGTGGGAATGAGACGCTCAAAACACCCGAGACCCTACGAACAAAAGATAAATGTTGTGTTCTTAGTGAAAAGTTCTTCACAAGCATCCAGGAAAAATATATAATTAACATTAATATAAAATACCTTTTCATCGAGAAGATGTGTGACGTCAACGACAGACCTCATGGTGGACCACTTCAAACACCTCGGCATGTATAAGGATGTGACCATTCTGGACCCGGCAAACTCCATTGTCCTGGGGATTGCTTCAAAAGCCCATAATTGTAAAATAAACAAGATATAATTTCAGGGCTGCAAAATCAAAAAAAATATTTTAACAACAAAAATAATCTTACACATACCATGAGGGCTGTCGAGAACCCGTAGAAGTGGTATGCCTGGACACCTGATGAACGCTGGGGCATAACAGTTTTCGGATAGTTGTCCATGTACTGTAACAGTGTGAGATATGATATCTTGCCCCAGGGAAGGTCTCCCATAATTCAGGCTGCTCAACCAAGTCCCACACCCACATATCAACAAATTTATTCTCGGCGTCCACCCCAAGTACTATACAATACAAAACAAGGATCTTGGCGATCTTCAATGAATCAACCGCACTATCCATAAACTCGCCGGCCTGAAATCTTGATCAAATCTCTGCAACGCTCACTCGAGAAGTCCCGACAAAGACTTTATAATAAACTGACCCCTCAGGTGGACAATGATCTCCGGACGGGTCGAAGACCGAATCACTGAATTTCAGCCCAGTGATCAGAGTGAACTCGATCTTCTAGAACCGACAAGGCTGATGGTCTCGACCAACTACAAACCATCTCTCATCCGGAGGCGTGGCTGGACCACGTACCTCTCGTGACATAAGCACATAAAGGAGGGCCTTACAAGACTTCCTATTTGTCCCCCATCTCAGAAAATGTCCGAATGAGGAAGCGACAAAGTCCTGCTCACATCGACGACCTATAACACGCAGCTGTGTCTTGATATCATCAGGGACACCGAGTCGGACATATCCATTAATATAGGCCATGCGACCCTGGCAAACCTCACGAACCCACGAGTACTCGAACTATACATTTAAAAGAATAGAACACAGATTTATATCATATTTATCTAAAAATTCACTTTACAGAAACCTCAACAAAAAATAAAAAGGTTTACTGATTTTCAGATATTCGAACAATAAACGATTTACTGATTTTCAATACTCGAACAAATAAAAGTGTATGCCGAACAACAAAAAGGCTTCCTCAAACAAAAAATTCAATAGTTATAGGATTACTCGAACGATTTCAAACTTAAATTTTGGAAATTGTTCGAGTAACGTTTAATTAAAGGGTTACGTGAATAATACTCTATTGTTCGAGTAGGGTTCAATTTGAAGTGTTACTCGAACATTTGGTATTGTTCGAGGAACATACAAGTTAAAGGGTTATTCGAACAATACCCTATTGTTCGAAGTACCCTTCAAAATGTTCGAGTAGCATTGAAATAAAGGGTTACTCGAACAATATCAATTGTTCGAAGAACTCTCAAAATATTGTTCGAGTAGCGTTGAAATACAGGGTTACTCGAACAATATCAATTGTTCGAGGGACGATCAAATATTGTTCGAGTAACCAAGAATGTTCGAGGAACTTCAAACATTTTTTGCAGATTTCAGCCTAAAAATTTACATATTTTCCAACAAATTCCTCTAAACAGGCGAAGGTGAAACATTCACTACAAAAACATTTAATACATTTTCAAAATGAACTCTAAACATTCACTCTAAACACACATTAACAAAAATCTAAATCTCACATAGACATTTTGGGTTACTCAACTTCACTAATTGATTTTCAAAATGAACTCTCAAAGTTTCGAGTCTAACCTGGTTTGCCATTCCTCGAAAATTTACGTTCCAAGAATCTTCCTTCCACGAATTTGAGGCACAAGGTAATTTTTTTTTTTTTTTTTGCTGTAAAAATGTCTCTCTCTCTGTAATTTTTCGAAAATGAGGAGGGAGGAAGGAAGATGAAAGTGTGGGGTGGGTGTGGGGTGGATGTGGGGTTGGTAGGCCATAATTGCCCAATTAACTCATCAATGATAGGAGAGAGAATCACTTTTTCAAATTTTAGTGGTATTTTATGATATTTTATTATAATAAGTGATATATTGAGACATTTTTTATATTAAATGGTAAAATTAAAATTCCTTATATCAAAATTGTTAATTTTGGTTGCTTCATCTTAAGTGGGACAACTTTAACAATGCATGCCATTCTAGAAAAAGTGTTTAAAAAAAGAAGAAGCTTTATTTAAAAAAGAAGATAGAGAGAGCGAGAGAGAAATTAATGACATCATCTTTGAAAAGTGGAAATCAGCCAGCGTAAGCTCTCTCGTGAAACAAAGACTTTTCTTTATTATAGTATTTAATTAACAAGATAGGCTCTCTCTCTCGTATTTAACAAGTTAGGCTCTCTCTCTCTAGTTTTTCACTGTATATATATTCTGGAAAAATTGTCAATTTTTACTTTTTCCATATTATATTTACTTTGATCATTGTTGGTAATTCGGGGTACAAATTAACTATTTGTCTTCAAAGTAGGGTTGTAAAAGAATCGAATCTTTTTGATTCGATTCGGTATTTGAATTCGAATATAGTGATTTGAATTCGAAAAATATAAATAAGAATCCGAATAAGAATACCTTTTTATATTCGTATATTATCCAAATACGAATAAGAATATGGCGGTATTAGATTCGAGTATTCGCGAATATATTCGAATAATTATATATATTATATAATATATATAGATATATATGTGTAAGTTCTTTATATTATATATATATATATATATACACTCATAAATGGAATTCCACATATTTATAAGTAATGCCTAAGTATTAGTATTATATAATTACAGTGAAATAATTCCTAAAAATTGCCTAAGTATATAAAAAGTGATAATAATTCCTAAGTATCTAAAACTTGAAACCCTATCTCTCTCATCTCTCATTCAAGTACTATTTTATTGTTTATTTAAGTACTATGTAGGCATATTAATTTGAGAAAAAAATATATTTGATTTTTTTTTGAAATTTTAAGTTTAAACTTTCGAATATGAATATTCGAATATTCGTATTTATATTCGAATATGTTAAACGAATCGAATAAGAATCGCATTTGTTATTCGAATAATAAACGAATACGAATACGAATATTCGAATAGTTAAACGAATACGAATCGAATATTATGGTATTCGATTCGATTCGTTTACAACCCTACTTCAAAGCAGGCTTTAACAACATATTGTGAAAAATGCAAATGTCACGGTTGACAATTCTCAATGTGTTCAACAATAATATATAATAATCTCTATTTCTTGATTATACAAAAAATGAATAATAGATATATATTGGATATCTGATAGAGTGTTTTGCCATATATTAATATATGTTAGGAGAAGCAATCAAAACTCCTAAAACCTTTGAAAAACTCATCACCACTTCGATCCACACAATAGCAATTCAAGAAAGATTAAACAAAAATAAAGACTCAGCGATTTACATGGTTCGACTTTAATGCCTATGTCCACAGGATGAAAACGGGGAGGGATGTATCTTATTCACACAAAGAAACGAGTACAAAGGACAATCTGTAAAGTTGCAGATACATATACAGTGATGAACACACACTCTTCTCTGTACAAAGTTGCTGATACACACACAGTGATGAACACACACTCTTCTTTGTACAAATTCTCACTCTACAAGCTATCTCAATCTGTCTCAGTAACTCTTTGTAGCTTTATATATATAGGCTTTACAATGCAACAAAAAAGAAACCAAACAGATCTAAAACGAATCAAGAAACTGATCTGAAAGATTGAATCTCGGAGGCTCTGTTTTTCGATAATAACTCCCAAGCCTACGTGTCACGCATCCATTCGTCCGCAAGATTTAAATCCTTGAACATATACTCAAAAACTCTTCTTTAATTGAAAATGCGCTTTTTCTTAAGAGAGAATTCGACTTTAGTAGAAATGAGAAATGCGTTTTTATATGTAAAAACACGCCTTATACCTTTTAGCAACACCTGAGCTAAATACAGTTGTCTTTTCCACTTGCTCAATTTCAACCTTGATTTTCTATGCAAACTTGCTGTACTCTTCTTACATGTGATTCAGCCGTACATTTACAATATATTCATGGTTGTTAGGGCAGCAGTTCAATTATCTAATTAGTGTTATATGATTTTTGTTTTGAGCAATAAAGACATAGTAGCTGGAAAATTTGAATATCACATGATATATTACAGTCTCATCTCTGTTAAGTAAGGTCTCAATTAGTCTACAAATTTAGGTTGAATCACTTTACTAAAATTAACACCAAAACTTCCCAAGAAACTAGCAATATATATATATATATATGACAAAATATTTTGTGCAACTGTGCCCCACCCCACGCTCCTTTGAAGCGCGTTTTCACGCGCCCCAACGCGTCTAGTGGTGCGCTCAAACCCACCAAGATTCGCTCCAGACAGTCATACCCTCATGTTATGTTAGAGTTACCTTCATGTTATGTTAGAGGGTAACACTAACATAACATGAAGGTAACTCTAACATAACGTGAGGGTCACTCTAACATGACATGAAGGTATGGTTAACATTGTTTTTTACCTTCATGTTATGTTAATGTTACTTTCATGTTATGTTAGTGTTGTCTTCATCTTTATGTTATGTTAATGTTATGTTAGTGTTACCTTCATGTTATATTAGTATTACCTTCGTGTTATTTTAATTCAGTGGTTTTAAACTAAGGGTATGGAATCTGGAAATGGGGTCACATTAACATAATGCGAAGGTAACCCTAACATAACACGAATGTAACACTAACATAACATGAAGGTAACGACCAAAATACGAAAAAAAAAAAAAGTAAAGAGGCACGGGTTGGATGGGCTAGCCCAGCCCACGCGCGGCCCAGTTGCACGGACCCGGATCTGAGATCCGTGTAACTGGTGCATAAGAGAGTAACTATATTTATGTAAGAGTGTGATTTCTTGATCTTGATGTTAGTACAATGGTGTTTTTTTTGAAAGCCACCAATCACCCCCTTTTTTAAGTTCCAGGCCTCTTTGTATTTATTACCCCTTACTTTCACTTGGATGGGCCCTTAGGACGAGGAGAGAATTTGGGCTTTGATGGATGATATGGGTCGAAGCCCTTTATTTTACTTGGGCCATTCTTTTCTGGCCCAAGGTCCATTTTAGAGTCCATATCAACCACTCCCCCCTAGTATGGCCCAAAAGTTCTGTCTCGCAGAACTGGTTTGGCCATGTGAGTCGAAAATAAGGGTCTACGTTCGGGATCAGCTTAATAAAGTTTTAGGTAGAGCTGGACAAAAACAGAGCTTCACGTTAATTTGTCGTGGATGAGTACAGACCCAGAGGTCTGACCTATGATAAGAAGAGTGTTATCAGGACCATATTGGATGAGTTCGTGCTCCGCAGGTCAGAGGGTGACGCAGACGTAGAAGTCTGGTCTCTGCTAGGAAAACGTAAAATGAGATCGTGTTGACTGAGTCTCTGCTCCGCAAGTCAGAGGATGACGCAGACGTAGAAGTCTGGCCTCTGCCAGGAAGACGTAAAATGAGACCGCGTTGACTGAGTCTCTGCTGACGCAGACGTAGAAGTCTGGCCTCTGCCAGGAAGACGTAAAATGAGACCGCGTTGACTGAGTCTCTGCTCCGTAGGTCAGAGGATGACGCAGACGTAGAAGTCTGGCCTCTTTCAGGAAGACGTAAAATGAGACCGCGTTGACTGAATTGAACGAAATCGATAACTTACGAATCTGAGGGACCTGTAATTCCACATCTTATCGGTAGCTCCGACATAGTACTGATAACTGACAGATTTGAAAATAATTAGAAAATCCAATTTAGAACAAATAATTGACAGATCTGAAAATAATTAGAAAATCCAATTTAGAGCAAATAATTAACAAATCTGATTTAAGAACTGATTTTGGCAGATCTGAGAAGATCTGATGATTGTGGCAGATCCATATCTCTGATTTTGGTAGATTTGAGAAGATCTGATTATTGTGGCAGATCCAAGCGGATTCTCTGGTATAGAACTGATTTTCCATATCTGACGAGCTGATATGATTTCCATATCTGATCATAATTTACGAGTAGATTTGCAAAGCAGAACTGATCTGCAAAGCGAAAGCGATTTGATTTGCAACTCTGGGGCAGAATATGATCTGATAAGGTAGAGATGACTTTTGGAATAGAATTAACTTTCCTATCTGATTGAGCAGAACTGATCTGATGAGGCCATAGAATTAACTTTCCTATGACTGCTGGACCTTCAGCCAGTGGTTATAACAGGGTTGCGTGCTGCTGAGTTCATAATCGATTGCTAAAAGTATATCTGAAGAGACGGACGTTCACGAGCCTTAGCAGCAGTTCCAGGGTAAGGTAGAACTGTGGAGGGGACTGAGGTGGGAGCTCTACTGGAAGAAATATGAGAAAGCATGAGGGCTTCATTCCAGTTCTTGGAATATCAGAGCTGCTCTTTGATGTTCGCTGGGTCACAGATGTAATCAAAGGTTGCTCTGCACCACCAATGCGGTTACTTGGAGCAAAAATTAGAAGAATTTGAAACATACAATATAGCCAAATTAATTATGATAATTTGAGACAAAACAAAATACAATCCCATGCTTCAAAATGTGCAATCTAAACATGCATATTATTAAAAGGCAGATCAAATAATTGTCCATAACATCTAATTTTGGAGATAATCTTCAGATTTGATTTATTTATAATCTCTAATTTTGGATATGATGCACGTCTGAATTGGAAGATGAGAATCATATTTTTATTAGATAAAAGATGCGACTTCTGGAAACAGATCAGAGTTCACATCTTATAGCAGATCTGCAATGGATATCCGACCTCCCTGAGGTAGATCTAAATAAAACGCAGAGCTCAAATTGTAGGCCAACTCTGACTACAGACTTGAGCTAAAGAACTAGTAAATTTAATTTCTGAATAAATAGCACATGGCAGACATTCTAATAAATGAGTAAGAGCTTAAATATCAGGATAAAACATGGTAGATATTTCAAATCTTCACAAAAAATGTCTCAAAACTGAAAACGAGAATCCACTTCCAAAATTAAGATTTAACAATAAACAAATAAAAGTAAACAATGTCATTGGTAAAATAAAAGAGAGCAAAACTAATGGGCAGCGTGGCAAAATAGAGCAGAACTCGTAGGGGATTAAATGGGCAGAACTATGGTGAGCAGATGTCGCTGGTGAGCAGCTGAGCCTCCATAGACGCAACCTTATCGAGTAGAAGCGAGTGCACTGGCAGATGAGAGAACGAGCACAGTAGAAGTAGAACTTCAATGAGTAGAACTTTAGGCCAGTAGAGTTTGCTAGTAGTTAGAACCACAGAGAAGACCAGAGTAATGGTGAGCAGAACTCGACGAAGCAGCTCTGCAGACTCAGAGCCAAATATCACGATAGAAATAAACATTTACACTACCACTATCTCAACAACCCAATCATCACACATTATTTCATTCAAATATTTCATCAAACACTTAGCCTGCACTACTTTCAGATTGTTCCTAAAAATGAGATAAAATCATTTTCCTTTCCCATAATCAGAAGCTAGAGAAATATTCGTTTAACAATTATATTCCACCATTCACTCACATTTTTCACAAGAACATCAAATAATAAAAAGAAAAACTGAGAAGGTTGAGCAAACTTAGCAAAATTTTGAGAAGCTATAACCATCTCCATTAAGATCTTAAGGGTCACTGCCCTTGCCCCCTTACTCCTCATTGCGCAGACACGAAAACCAGCGACGATGGAGGCATCGAAGGACTGCAACTGAGACTCCAAACCGGCGATAACATTATCCTGGTCGCCAAGCTGGTCCCGGAGCTTGTAGATCTCCTGACTCGAGTGCATCGGCACGCGCCGAGAGGGCAATGGAGGTGATTTTGCGAGCATCATCGAGCTGTTCTTTTGTCAACATATTTTTGCTCTGTCTTTTTCTTTTTGTGTAGAGTAATCTGTTGAGAAGCTTTTATTCAAGCTTTTGAAAAATTCTTGAAGTGGGTTTCAGCTTTTCTCAACCAGAATTTTCGGGCCCGAATGGAAAAGAGAAAAAGGACCGAGGAAAAAAAAAAGAATGTGAGGAAAAAGGAGACTTACCCCTCCCCACCTCTTCCCACAGACGGTGCCATTTGTAAGAGTGTGATTTCTTGATCTTGATGTTAGTACAATGGTGTTTTTTTTGAAAGCCACCAGTCACCCCCTTTTTTAAGTTACAGGCCTCTTTGTATTTATTACCCCTTGCTTTCACTTGGATGGGCCCTTAGGATGAGGAGAGAATTTGGGCTTTGATGGATGATATGGGTCGAAGCCCTTTATTTTACTTGGGCCGTTCTTTTCTGGCCCAAGGCCCATTTTGGAGTCCATATCAATATATATATATATATATATATATATATATATATTTGCATATTCTTCTTCTTTCTTTTCATTTGAATATTTGAAATTTACGGAGTACAATACAATAATACCTTAAGAGTATACACGTGATATCTGAAGAGTATATATCCAATACCTATCACTGAAAAATTTAACATGAAAAGTAATACCATAAAAGTATACACGTGATACCTGAAGATTATATATTTAATATCACACTTTAACATGAAAAGTAATACCTTAAAAATATATATGTGATAAATATATATAATATCATGCGATGGATTAGGTTGGGAGCACAGATCCAAAATCTGTACCTCGTAGGTATATAAGTTTTGTCCATATATATTATTTAATTCTTCATTGTATTTATGTTCTTTTCCTTTATGATAATGGGGTAGACAACTATTTCGTTAAATACATAAATAAATATTACACATTAGAATGCCATATGTTGCAAATAACAATCAACCTCCTAAATAAATAATTTAAAACATTCAGAACAGTGTTAAATTTCAAATAAGTATATATTCTAACTGAATAGATCATAAAACTTAGGTATATATGTATAGAGAAAACATCATTTTTCGTCTTCTAAATTTGGCGTTTTCCAATTTTGGTCCACCAAATTTCCCGAATCCAATTTCAGTATCTTAACTACATTTTTGTCCGATTTGAGTCTCATTCTCGCCGGAGGTTGACGTGCCACCAGAATCTGCTGACAAGGATCGGAATCCTAATCCCAAATTTTTTGGAGTGACGTGTATGAGTCACGTGACTGTCACATTATTAATAAAATTAAATAAAAAATAAAAAGTAATTAAAAAGAATCAAAAAAGAGAAAAAAAAAGAAAAACACCTTCTTCCCCACCAGCCCTAGCCGCCCGCCTCCCCCTTCGCCTGCCACCAGCCTGCCGGAGACGGGCTCGTCGTCGGCGACCACCACAACTGTATACACGCATAACCGCCGATACACACAACCCCCAACACACAGTTGACGTGTTAGGAGAAACAGGTGAATTATGGGGAGAGTTGCAGCAATTTGTCGAGATGATGGAATTTGCAAACTGGGTTTACAAATACTTTTCTGGGATTTCTTGTTGAGATCAGTGGGCACTAAAATTATGAAAAAGATGAAGCTTTGAGAGTTTCCATGACGGACAATTCGGGGAGGATGTACGGGATTGAGAGGTGGTGGAGATATGCTGTCGTAGCTAAGCCAGAGGGTCCGCCGCCGACTATCATCACCGCTGCTTTTGTTGGTTAATTTTGTGGGGGGTGGGGTGGGGGGGTGGTGAGGGAGAAGTTCCAGAGGGGGCCGGGTAGGGGGTGTTGGTAGGGATGGCAAAATTGACCCGACCCGTGGGGACCCGACCTGACTTGTGGTGTTTGGGGCGGGGCGGACCCGCCCCGTGCTTGAAATGGGGTGGGGCGGACCCGACCCGTGCTCGGGGCGGGGCGGACCCTACCCGTGCTCGGGGCGGGGCGGGTCTGGGTACCCACAGCGCCTCGCCCTGCCCCGACCTGCCCCGCCCCGCCTAATTCTAATATTAATATACATAATTATAATAATAATTATTATTATACACTTAATTATACATTAATTGAGATTAATGTATATAAACTTAATTATCACAATATATTATTATAATTAAGTGTATATGGGTGTATATGGGTGTATATATATATATACACATATATATATATATAAGTAATTTAGGATCATATTTTAATTAATTAAGTAAAAGGACTAAAGTAGTAATATTACATGTAAAATAATGTTTTTAATTTGTTGTTGGGTGTGTAAAATAGTAAAATTAAATTATCACTTCAATTATTCAATGAAATAATTATTCAAATTATTCATTTAAAAATTACAATTTTTTTTAATTTTTTTTTAAACGGGGCGGGGCGGGGCGGACCCGCCCCATACGGGGCGGGGCACGGGGCAAAAGTTTCTGCCCCGCAGCGGGTCGCGGGGCGGGGCGGGGCGGGGCGGCGGGTAGTAGGCGCAGGGCGGGTCTGGGTAGTTAACTTCCCGCCCCGACCTGCCCCATTGCCATCCCTAGGTGTTGGGAAAGAAGATGGACTTTTTTCTTTTTCTTTTTGATTTTTTAATTTTTTTTATTTAATTTTATTAATGACGTGGCAGCCACATGGCTCGTCCACTTCACTCTAAAAAAATTGGAGATTAGGGTTCCAATCCATGTCAACAGATTTCGTTGGCCACGTCAGCCTCGGACAAAAATCAAACTCAAATCGGATAAAAAATGAAGTTACGATACTAAAATTGGATTCGCAAAACTTGGCGACTAAAATTTAAAAACGTTAAACTTATGGGTTTTCTCATATTTTTATATATACTCTTGTGAACATAACTTTGACTTGAAAAGGAAGACATGCACTTTGCATTCACACATATAGTCCTAGGAATATTGAGAAAGAATAACTGTTATTTTGTCTCTTATATGGTATCCAATAAAATAACATGGTAGAGTAATATTACTAATTAAATTCTAATTGTAAAAAAGGTTTTCAATCACATTCATTATCTTGATATGCAATTAAATTGATCACAATTTTCTTTGTCAAGATAGTGAAGTCTATACCACATAAAATAAAATTGTGTAGTTTCTCAATCCAATTATTAATGTGACAATTACGACCACTTGCATATGATCAAGGATAAAATAATATGGATTAAATATTACAATTAAAACCAAAGAAAACTGATTTAACTAATTTTAAAAAACATATAAATTGGTGCTTGACTAATGAGTATGAACTATAATTATAATGTTATAAATTCTTATTTATGTGGACATTACTCATATTAACCATTCGTATTCTGTTATGACTATTGGAGTCCATTATCATCTATATATAATGTATCCAATTGTATGAAGGATGGTCGACGAATAAAATTTCTCCATTCTCAATCTTTATCTTGTGTTACTTTTATTTTGTTATTTTTATATTGTTGATCATATATTGTTTCATCCAAGAATATGCATTGACAACATATTTTACAACACGTTATCAGCACGAGTCTCTACCGAAACCTGAGTGGTGCCTTAGGAGAGAATCGTGTCTTTCCTACAAGGTATTTTCACTTTGAATAAATATGTTAGTATAATTAAAATTTGTTATTGTAGCATTAACCTCTAAGGTTTCTCTTTAGAATTAGTTGCACGACCCTAGATATATTTAGATGTTTGATTTGTGAAGTGATGAATTGAGGTATCTTTGTTACTATTTGAAAATGAGTAATACTGATCTTTAAGCCCTTCCATCTTCCAAGTAAAATATATGCAATGACTTTGAGGGTTGGACTACTCTTTACGGTTGATGGATAGCCTTTTTTTTGGATTCTAATAGTACGTGTAAATGATTATAAGATTGTAGTATTGATTTGCCTACTGCCAAAAGATATTTTATGACTAGTGGCATATTAGTAATATGAGATGAAAGAAAAATATTAACCAACACTTTAACATAGCAATAAAATGGTAGAAGAAGCTCGACAACAGTATGAATACACATTCTAATTCAATTTAACTTTAATTGAATTTGATTGAGAAGCAATCTTAATGCCTTGTTAATTATTATAATGCATGATATGAACTCTAGTCTTCTTATAATAAAATGTTCCGAGTAATATATATGATATCCAACCTTTTATAGTCATGGTGTATAATATCAAATTTAGTACTACTGGATATCTTCAAATATTGATATAAACATTGATTACTTTTAAAGAACAAAACTTCGTTTATTTTGCTGATTATATAGTCATGGCTAGAGTTATAATTTGCAATAATATTGTTATGAGTACTTGATGTATGTATTTTTGGTTAATGCCCTCTTGCACGTATGTGTAATTAATGCAACTAGATCTATATTTCCATGTAGATCATTTTATAAGATTTTATGTACACGTAAAATTTATAATTATGTGAATACCTAAAATCAAGTTAATAATGAACTGAATATTGTGTTCTATGAGATATACTTTTTCTATTGTTTGGTGTATTGATGCTTATAGTGTGTTTCAAGTGACTTGCTATACTTGGAGTCAATATGCATGAAGGAAATAAGTATAGAATTCCATTGATTAGAATTGTTGGAATTTCTGTTAAACATGCATATTTTAACGAGTTGTGAGTAAATAGTTATAGTTTTTCTTAATGACGCTTGATTAAAAATAGATTGAATTGCATTGAAGCAAGATCACTATAATATGCTCATTTATATAAATTTCAAAGTGATACATTGTTTGATGTCTTACTGACTTCACTTAGTGCGTGTTGATATGTTGAAAAAAATTATCTATCAATTTGGGAGAATAATTGCATCAAAGTTATGCTTTAGCTAGCTATCTGCATGTGTAGTCCTTAAATCTTATAAGTGATTTATGTAGATGTGAATTTGTTCACTTGATGTTTTGAAACTACATCACATAAGCTTTTGAGGTTGAAATGTTCTAAATGAAATGAAATAACTATACATGGTTCTCATTTCAATTCCGACATGAAGACAAAAGCCTATATTTTCTCCAAATTTCATATGCTAATTTGCCTTGAGCAAACATTGTCTTGGAGAACAATAATATTTAATGCTTGATAAATAATGAGACCAGTCACACTATATATATTTACAGATAGAAAATCCTTTCTAATTTTGATCGGGAAGAATCGAGTGTTACTACAATTTTAGATGATGATCTCTTAGTCGTAGGCTCCGGTAGAGCTTTATTAATTCTCTCTATGGGTACTGAATTAAAGATATGTTTATTTACAATTTAAACGTACCCTTCTTGATTTTATGAACATTATATTGGAACAATTAATTTCACACTGAACAAATAATGAGAATAATGTAGAAATCTCTTAATAACTTCGTCCACAACATGGTGGAAAGAAGTTCAAGAACTTCATTCTTCCTCCTCTAGAATGCATTATACATACTTCAAACCTCCTTATCTCCTATTTTTCTTGAAAGAATTCTTAATTGATGCTCTACTAGATTAACTAATGTGTATTTATTATCCACCCAAAATTATGCTTTTGTAAACTTCATTGCCAAAGTATTGAACTTTGGGATCAATTCTCAATGAATGGATACTATCAGTGAATTCATAATGAAAACTTTTGATGACTATTTTATGTTATTATGAATTAAAGTAGAGCATTCGATTCCTTACGTCCACACTCAAAATGGTCTAGAGGTGAATCATTCAAACATATCAAATTAATCGCTAGACCTTTACTACAAAATTCCGACTTATGAATTTCATGTTGGACTCATGCATTTTTGCATGCTACTTCTCTATAATTCAAGTTCGTCCAATTGCATATCTTGAATATTCCCCTTTACAAAATTAGTGTGTGCCCATGATATAGTAAATTTATAAAATATTCATCGGCATTAGGGGGAGACAGATAATAGTCAATAATTAAAAGAATGCCGATAAATTAAATCTATATTATTTAGATTCACGCACTAGTTCAATTTGCAAATTGAACTGGAAGTTCGGAAAATAATTATTTTGCAGTATTTAGCAAGTAATCTGCCATATGTGTTTAATGATCATAAAAGAGTGATTTTGATCTGCGTTTGAAGCGTGAAAGGCCTATGAATGTAAAAGATAAAAATCCGAGGAAACAAAAACTAACAAAAATATTCAGTCACTCCAAATATCTCCTAAAGTGATTCGTCCCGAAGACGAAAAATCCTAGTAATAATGCACGTGCACAAAATAATCAAAACACTAGAATTATGGAACGACCAGATCAAAATATTTTGGGAAATGATAATCATCTGGTTGATATAAATATCAAAGTTGCAACTAATATTATAGATATAGGAGAAACTCAATATATAAATATTATTGTTGTCGACAACATACTTACCTCCAAAATTGCTCTTATCATCTATAATGATAATCTGGATCCAGAACCCAAGTCAATGACTGAGTGCCAGAAGCTCTCAAATTGGGTAAGATGAAAAGATGCAATTGAGGTCAAACTAGACTCGCTGAACAAAATAAAAATTTATGAATTTGTAGTACATACCCTTAAGAATGTTATCCCTGTAGGATATTCATGGGTTTTTGTATGGAAAATAAATGAAAATAATGAGGTACAAAGCGAGGCTAGTAGTTCAAGGGTTCCTGTAGAGACCAGTTATTGAGTTTGATCAAACACATTCTCCTATTATGAATGATATATAACGTTCCACTACTTAATATCTCTGACAACAAATATAAATTGAAAAATGCATCTGATAAACATTGCTACCGTATATCTACACAAACCTTTAGTTATGAATCTCTGATAGTTTTTACTATCTCTTAATGAGGAAAATGAGAATTGTAATATATATCAAGTTATAAAGATCATTAGATGATTTACATTCATCGTGTAGAATTCGATACAAATCGAATAAGTGAATTCTTCTTGAAGAAGGATTATATTCAAATAATGATGCATTTTCTTGAGTGATTATAATGATGCAAATATTAGATGAATATTATATGCATTTTTATGAATTTTTATATGTTAATTGAAGAAGCAAGTTCGAATTTAAAAGTCGACTTTGAAATAAAAACTTTAGGTAAGATCAATTATTGTCTCGACCTGCAGATCGAGTATTTCCTTAATGGAATTTTCATACACTAATCAACCTTCTCGAAGAAGGTTTTGGAAAGATTTTACATGGATATGTCTCATCGACTAAGTAAAACAATCGATATCTCTTGAATTGGGCAAGAACTCATTTAAATATGAAGAAAATTTTGAGTATATATAGGACCTGAAGTTCCTCACTTCTAATTTATCCTTCAAAATGGATCAGATTTGATATTATGGTAAATCTACTAGTAAGGGTTTAGTGCTCCTCCAATATATTGAATTATCATTAAATATATTTCGATATTTTTAAAATTCATTTTATCTTGTTTACTTTACAATAAGGTTTTGGTGGATTATTCACATGTTGATTTCTATATCTGATCTTTGTGATGCCAAAACACAAAGTAGTTAAGTTTTCTATATGTAGGTATTACATTTTCAAGAATTTATGTTAAACAAAGTTTGATTACCACTTATTATTTTATATGATGTCTTATGACAATGTGTGACTAAAAGTTTTGATAAACCACATTTGTGGTCTTGTGGTATTTGTAAAATTATAGTTTTCTTAGTCATTTATGAGAAAAATGCATCTTTGTAGCGAATATGTAAAATGGAATTTAACAAAACTCATGAACTCTGGAAGAGTTGTGAAATTATACAAAAAGTACCTCTAGTGACAATCTTACAGAATTGTCTACTAAATCCCTACCTACATCTACTTTAAAAAATATGCTCATGGTATCAAAATATGTGGGCATGGAAGATTGTTCTCTTAAGGGTGAGCGTTAAACAATCCTAAATGTTGGGTCCTGAAGACCATTAGTTTTACATCTTTAACCCTGAAGGTTAGGTCCTGAAGACCAGCGCTGTATTCTTTTTTCCTTGACTAAGTTTTTTCCCACAGGGTTTTCTTAGTTAAAGGTTTTTAACGAGGCAGCTAGTGTAACATATTTGAACTTGTATGTCATGTACTCTTTTCTCGTCTAGTTTTTTCCCATTGGGTTTTTCTAGCGAGTTTTTAACGAGGCATGTACATAAATTCGTAATGTCCAAGGGGGAGTGTTATAAATTCTTATTTATGTGGACATTACTCATATTAACCATTCGTATTCTGTTATGACTATTGGAGTCCATTATCATCTATATATAATGTAACCAATTGTATGAAGGATGGTCGATGAATAAAATTTCTCCATTCTCAATCTTTATCTTGTGTTACTTTTATTTTGTTACTTTTATATTGTTAATCATATATTGTTTCATCCAAGAATATGCATTGACAACATATTTTACAACATATAACACATACCTAGCCTTGCCCTCATTTCTTTCACTAAAAAAGACTTTATAAAGGAAGTATAAAAAAAAAAATTCAACAAATTGACTAAATTAAGATATGAGTTATGACACATTGATTGAAAGACTTCTGCCTTCAAATATGCCCAAGGGGATTGTATCAATTATCTTGCAATATAATATACATAGACAATTAAATAATATATACACTTGAACACAAAAGTTCATGTGAGATAGTCTCACGAATAGTTTTTATGAGACAGATCCTTATTACACATGAATTGAACTCATATCCACAAACTTTCATATGAATTGTTAAGTGTGAGTTATGAGTTGATTCATCTCACAAAAAAAAATCTGTGAGTCGACGATTTCACACAAGACTTACTCATACTTGAATCCATGTATTAGAAATCATCAACTCATTTTTTTATTTTATTTTGTAAAACATGATGCTGAGACGATAAGTAAAATCATTAATTTTTAATATTTTATCTATAAGTTTTTGAAATGATTTCTACATTTAAAGTTTACTGTGAGTTATTTAGAACAAATGTATTTGAAAATTCTCATATTATTTATAGTAATTTTCAGTAGCAACATTTATTTTGATATCATTAATTAGTGCATAAGACATCAGTAGACACAAATCTGTACCTTTCAACAACAATCATGCTCAATTCATACCACAACACTGCAATACTTCACAATCAATCTTGAGAATAACATAATAAAAAGAAAAGAAGTAGACGTGTTTAAAAAAATTTCAAATAACTCTTGTAAAATATCTAAAATCAGCAAATAAACATCATCATCATTATTATTATTATTCTGACAGATTTTATTTTATTTTTAAAAGGCCCAATTCATAGGAGGCATTAAGTTGATAAAAAAAAAACCTAAAATGAAGGCCCATCTTATTAATGCAAATTGGTGGCCCAATCATGGAAAACCAAGAGCAGATTCATCGGCGTTTACCGCTCTGCGTCTCAGCCGCCGTCCCCGCCTGTTCCGCCGCCCGCCGCCACCGCCACCGTCCTTCGTCGTTCAGTCTACCGTTCATTTATATTTGAAGAGAAAAGAGTATGGTGCAAGTTTGTTTTCTTTATTGTTTGAAAATTTTCGTTTCTGATATCTTCTAATTTACTTGGGAAGAAATCGGTGGAACGGTTGTCGAGCATTTTTGATAATCGAGGAGTGCGTGCTGTCTCTGTTTCCCTCAATCTGGTTAGCTTATCTTCCTTCCTTCTCCTGTCTTCCTTTTCTCTTCTTACTTCCAACTTTTTTGCTGAGAATTTCTTCAGATTAGGGAAATTCTTTTAGATAGTGTTTGAATGCAACCACCTTCTAGAGTACAGCAATGGCATGAAGTTTTATGAGTAAGCCAAAATTGGGAGGAGGAATCATTAAATCAACACAAAGTATATTTCATTATTTTAATATTATATTCCTTCATGCATACTGTATACTAGTGCCTAGTTTTATAAATAAATAAAATAAAAGTAAGTCTAAATTCCCGCCATTATCTGTGGAGAGTTAGACTTAGAGATAGGGCTGCGAATTCGCACTCGACTCACCGCCGCTCTGCTCCATTTACAGGAAAATGGCTGGCGCATCTGAGCCCCACGCCTCCGTATTCTCCGCCGCAGAGGTTCTATTTCCTTTCTCTCTCATTGTTTTTCCACCAATCGTTCCGATGCATCGATTTTCAGAATAATTGTTTTTGAAATTTAATGGCGCAGCTGGAGTTTCTTACGGAGGATGAAATGATCGAGATTGTGCCGAATTTGAGGATGGATCCACTCAATTTCATCTCTGTACATCCTTTCTCTGTATATTGTGTTTATGCACGCGGCTTTGATTTTGTTTTTCAGTTTCAGTTTAGTAATTGATGATTTGTTTCCGATTTTGTGGTTGATTTGCTCCATGGACAGGGGGATTTTGGCCCTTTTAGACCGCAGATAGCGACTCAGGTGCCGCTTTGGTTGGCCGTGGCCTTGAAGAGGAGAGGCAAATGCACAATTCGAGCTCCGGAATGGATGTCAGTCGGTGAGTTCACATCATATCAGTTATTTGGACTTGCATTGTTTTCTGTACAAAGTTTGTTTAGTATAATCTCTTTTTCTAATGAATTAAATCTATATCTACTGTGGTTTTTGTGTAATGTCAAATTCCTTTAGCTATTTTCGTAACGTGGCATAGCTGTAGCTTGATCTTTTTTTTTCATAGTTTTGTTGTGGCTCTGTTGATGTGTAGTGTAGACTTCCAGATTGTTGTCATTTTAGCTTGAGCAATCTAGTCCACTTTTTCATCCTGAATTTGGCATATGTAATTAAACAAAGTTGTCAGTGTTCAAAGCTCAGTTTCTGCAAAAAAATAAGACAAGTGAGTTAGATATAGTTTTTTGTTTTGCAAGACTTTCATCTCATGGAAAGTGCCTTCCTCACTCCCCTCCTGTTAATCGGTCTGGCTCTGATAGCATTGGTATGGTCGTAAAAAGATGAGAAACAAAGATTTATGACTCAATTCTGCACACACTTAAACCATCGTTTGTTGCTCTATTAATCGAGCAAGCAACAAATTCACATTTGCAACTAAAATTAATGCTCAACCGTAAATAATGAACTACTGACACTAAAATCCGTGCTAATGCATCACTTACACTAAAGGTTGACTTGTGCTCTTTCCTCCCAAATTGCGATTATGTTTCATGTGATGATGAATCATAAAACATAATTTGGCCTGCTCTTTTAACTAGGAATTTTGCCTGCTCTTTTAACTAGGAAAAATGATTTTTTCATGGCAAATCATCTTCAACAGTCATTTTCTGGTGAACTACTCAATATTTTAAAAATTACAATCTATGGTGCTTGAAATCTGAACACAAATCTAACAATGACAAGATGCATCGCACCTCTCTTAATGCTCCTAATTGGAAATGGTATATGGGTCATACTTGTGAGTTGGCTCACATTAAGCACAAGATGCACCTGTGCAGTCTAGTAACTCTAGTTCTTTTCAGTTTGAGTGCAACCATAGCACCTCTGTGAGCTGATATGCAGTAAGTTTTCCTACCTGTTTTAGGAGTGACATTGATAACTCTAATTACTGTGTCAGTGATGGTATAGACGTGAATGCTCTTTCAGTAATATTTTCTGAGTAGAATCTCTATGCTGGCTGCTTTGTTAATTTTGACGTTGTCGACATCTTACTTTCCTTTCATTAGCGGGAAGTTCCTCATCGTTTTTGACTTAACACTTTTTGTTAGTAATACAACTTTTATCCTGGAGGAATGGTGTAATGGAAGGCTGTCTTATTTGTTTTCAGTTTTGAATCATCTAAGATAAAGTAATGGATACAGATTCTTATGGATATCTGCTTTTCCCACAGATAAGTTAACACAAGTGTTGGAAGCAGAGAGAGATTCTGAGAAGTTTCAGCCTTTGCCATTTCACTACGTTGAAATATCGAGGCTTCTTTTTGATCAGTAAGTGTTTTCATAAGCTAAGGATATTGATCTTTTCTGTTATATCTTGGCAATGGTCTTGATAATGTATTTTCTTCGATGTTAGTGCTCGAGAAGACATTCCTGATATTTACCTGGTTAGTGATCCAATTTCATGTCCATAGTCTCTCTTTGACCTATAATATTTTCTGGAAACTTGAGTTCATCTTCCGTATAGGTAAGGTCCCTAATTGAGGACATCAAGGATGTTCGCTTTCACAAAATAGGGACTGGCTTGGAGATTATTTCAAAGGAACGTACTTATGCATTGAGGGTATGGTATCTCTCTGTAAATTGTAATTCCCCTGCTGCATATAGACATGTAGATATATTTTTGGTAGCCTTTGAACCTCTGTTTCAATGTTCTACTACACTATATTTGGAGAAAAATGTTGAAGATCCTCTGAAGCTTGGTTAATTTTGCAGCTTGCTACATGTAGTTTGGTGTATTTTTATGTGGTTCTTGGATTATATCTGGTTAATATACTCTGTCAAAGGGTAAACATTCTTCACATGGCTAAATTCTGATTTTCTTAAGCAAATTTTTTTGTCTGGACAAGTGATTTTTGTTTTTTTGAAGGAACAATTGTTATCCTCACAGTATCTGGGAATTCATGTGAAACATATCATTTGTACATTTACCCAACTCATGAGAATATTTTGTTACATTTTGGATTGTATGCAGCTTTATCTAATTATGATTTCGTTAAAATTAATGGAAATTGAATATGACTTATTGCATGTATTTTGACAAATGAGTTGCTGGATTAGAGCATCCATTTAGACAAGGCTAGACTTAATTTGCATTTCTTTTCCAAACATCATCCTTGAAATTTTGCAGCTCAAAAACTTATCTGCCATGGAAGCAAATATAGTCCGCCCATTTGTTACAAGAGCTCTTGAAACATTCTATAAGCTCGGTAGTTCTGATATGATGCAAGAATCAGACCACCCACCCAATAGACAACCCCAAGCAGCCAATCGTGGGCCAAGAGTAAGTTATCTTTTATACTTCGTTTTATAAAAATTCTGCCTTCAGCAAAACACTGCAAGTTTATTTGTGTAACATGGACAGTTTAATTTTGTTGAACTTTTTGTATAATGAATTTCACCAAGCATTAATGTTTATGATTCATCCCTACATCAAATATTTGATTGCCATCACTTGAACTATTTAGGAGTATCCAATGGGATCATATATTACTCAATTGGTCAGTGTTCAATCATTGTTCTTAGTCATCTTGCTTCTTGATTATTTTTTCTCTTGATATTCAGAGACAATTGAAAGATCGATGAGCCAATTTGGAGATGCTATACAAATGTGTTTGCAGCCGTATCAAACTACACATAGTGAGTTTACTCATGATAGCTGAGAAGGCGCTCGAATGCCTTTAATTTACAATACAGCGAAAGTATCACCGCATGAGTTAGAGTAACCAAGTCGAAGAGAATCACCATCTGGCAATGTTTCCTAGTAAAAAATCTCCAAAGACACCTCTCATTGAAGTAAGGCTACTGCTTGCTTTTTTCTTCAGCTGTTACAGATTTCTGCTGGTGGCATAGCAATGCCTTACTGCCTTTGACTGTATCTGTATGTGTATATTTGTTTGAAATTTTTTATTTTAAATCTATGGTATCAACGTTTGTTTGAATTATAGCTGTTTTTATCCTTATCTAACTGCATGAGTCGAAGCATTCTTTGAGGTTGTGTTTGGATCGAAGAATTTGAAATTTCCACATATAAATTGTGGATTTCTTAAAATATTGGACCATGTATGAATATTAATTATGAAATTTAATTTTTTATAAAGTTTTTGATGATGTTTTTTTGCAATTTTGCTTTATATAAGTTTTTCAATTTTATGGCTTAATTATAAGGGAAATTATCAATCAAAGCCTTGAAAGATAAATTATCTATTAATGTGAGTTATGAAAAATAGAGCTTGAAAGATTGGAAACTATCAAAATTAGGAAATTCTCATGAGCACCGAGTGCACGGATCTAGATTGGTGCAACTGGGACGACCTGACTTGAATCCATGCATCTGGATTTTTTTTTTTTTTTTGTTTCAAGTTGTTACCTTTATGTTGTAAGGATGTGACTTTTATATATAAATATTATGATCAGGTTTTTTTCGCTTCAGGTTGAGATTTTTATTATTTTTGGATAATAAATTTATTTTATCTCTTAAGTTTCTCTTATTTGAATTTTCATCTTTTATTTTTTTAATATTCTATTTAAGAACATCCAATTTTCTACCACTTACCTATTACAATATGTAATATGTAAATGACTTTTATTTATGGGCGAAGTGATATTACTAATGAGGTGTGGTCTAGCATAACATCTACTCTTTTTTTTTTTTTTTTCTTTTCTAAATATAAATGACTAAAAAAAAAATTGTGAAATTTTTGGAAAGAAAACTTAGGTGTCGTTCGGTAGATGGGTTTGGGCTTGGTTGGGTTTGATAACCAACCAAGACGGGTGTTTGATATAGATGTGTTTGGCCCGGGTTTCAACAAGGCCTGGTTTGGCCCAGTGGGTTTAGGTTCAATTATCGGATGGTTTGTAAACCCACTAGCCTTGGTGGGTTGAATTCCATCGCAACAGTACCTATATTCGAATTTACCAAGAGGCCCTTACTATTCATTACCAAATTCCATTTTTACCCTTTACATTCCTTAAATCCCAACTGAGCTCCTTTTATATATCCAAAACCCTAACACATGAAATTTGTGCTTCCCACCTCAAAGTTCCCCAATTGCAATAGTGGCGACAACCCCAAATCGAAGATGAAGCAGCCCCGATGTGAGCCCTGAAGCTTATTGTGCTTAAACCCAACAGATAATGTGTCTGACTTTTCCATTCTCTGTATTTTTGTGTACAAATCTGCCAAATCAACTTGTCCTTTTTGGAATCTAAAACACCGATTTTTTTGTCATATTTGGGAATGTAATATGCATCTGTCTTTTTCTTATGTGGTTTATGTATTTTTTTGTCATATTTTGGGCTTTCTGACTTCGGATTTCTGTTTAGGGTTTGAGCATAGAGTGAGATTTCTTATTTGCATTAGGCCATTGTACAAGTCCCTTTCTTTGATGTTTAGGGTTTAGGGGAAATGTCTAGTTGGAGAGTAGAGTATTTTTTGCTATGAATTTTAGGGCTTTTAAGCGGTTGGAATACGTTTTCAATCCTTATGTTTTTTGTCATTTTGGGTAATTTTTCCATTTTAATTGCCCTTCATGCTTCTGTAAAGTATGTACAGTTTGAGGTATTAAAATGTTAATAAAAATGGATAATATGGAGTTGCATGGCCTACATATATGTCCTTCATATATTATCTCCTAATGTGGGGTCTGGAATAGTTTATAATTAGGAAGAATTCTGTGACTGAGATGTTAAAAGGTGATAATCAAAGCACTTTTAGTAATATAGTATAATTGGAGCAATCTGTTTATTTACATTCTTGGTACCGAACTGCAATATTGTATATACTTGATTTATTGCCTCTGTAATGTTGCTTCTATTTTGATTTGGTCTCTTTATAAGTTACTTGTGGACTCAAAAAAATTGTCAACATTTAAATTAACCATTTATAGTGTCAGCTGCATATATATTATATAGATTTAGACCTACATCATATGAAATAGAAGTTAGTAACAAACCCATTCATACAAATTCAGTGGATCCTATAAAACACTTAAAGCCATTAATCGTACCCCTCGCAAAGGACACGTCATAAATCGTCACATAAAATTCTTTATTGTGCCAGAAGTTTGCACTTGCATTGGGATCCTATGCCGACAATACATGTAACTCTCATTTCCTTGTGCATTCCCAGACGAATTAGCGTACGGATATGCATTTGAACTACACGACATGTGCGAAAATGCACCATGAGAAACAACTTTCAAGAACATATATGCTTATGGACAACTTACACCACCAACTGCCCATATCTTATATCATCTTCATATTAACAATCTCATCTCATTTGGTTTGAAACACCAAAGAAGTCGTGTAAAATACTATCCAAATGTGCAAATGGAATTCAATAGAACCTTAGTGAATGGTGAACAAGGTTAGCAAGACACTATCTATAAAATAGAGGAAAAACTCAAAGTCCTTCTACCAAAACACCATTAAGCACAATCAAAATCATCAAGTCATAAAATTCCCAACACGGGTAAGCATGTAGGCAAATGTATTTACCTCGTAGACATTACAGAACAACACATGGAAATTTCAACCTTATCCTCGACTGGAAACAAAGTGTATGTGCATTCTAATAACTTAGATTTCAGATATAACCAGTTGCCCTTAAAGGTCTTCTACAATGTGATTGAGATCTGGAAATGTAGAGTAAAATTTCAATTAGCAAGGGGGCATTCGAATTCAATTTCATACATTGTCCCTGATTTACATTACCCCTATAAACAAACATCAATTGAAGAACCAAAGACCGTGTTACTGGCTGCCTAGCCGATTGAAACTGAAGTCTATGCCCGTCGGAGTGGATTGGACTTGGTCGAAGGTGGAGCAGATTCAAGCTTTAGGACTAATTAACCATTTCTTTGTATACCCCTTCAAATTGGAATGTAGATGTAGTTTTTTATTTTGATTTTCATTTTTAATCAGTATTTGTTTAATTTTTTAATATGAGGACAATATAGTAATTTCACACATTAAGTCCAACCCAACCAATATATCAAACATAATTTTATAAACAAACCAACTTAAACAAAACTACTTTCATCCATACCAAACAAAAAAAATTAAACAAACCCACACCACAACATACATACCAAACAAAAAAATTACATCATTTTCTCAACTATGATCAGTACAATCTAATCAATTTTATCAATCTCTATCAAACCCGACCTCCATACCGAACGACACCTTAGAGGATAAAAAGAATCCATCTATAATTTTTGAAGTGGGTATCTTTTAATAAAGAATAAATCTCATATGAAACCGTCTCACGGTTCATTTCATGTGAGACGGGTCAACCCATAACACAGCCTTCTTTTGCTCCTATAATTTATTGGTTAGTTATCTAGCAATTATCATGTCCAATTATTTAGGTATTGGAATCGTTTATTAGATTCCATTTTATAAGTCCACTTTTGCAATGATTAAGATTCTTGGTTCCTAAAAAATGCTACTAGGTAGACATCACATGTGAAGGGAACAATTCTCATTTTCATAATTATATAATCACATAATTGTAATGTAGAGAATTATTTTATGTTCATAATCAGTTTAAACTACATCTCGTAATTCAAGCAAGGAGTCACAAACCAAATCAAATTCAAACATAATTTTCAGAAAATTGTAGTATGATGTTTAGTGCAACTCAATTTAAAAAAAAACAAAAAAAACTCACACATAAAAATGTTGGTTTTATTTTTAATATATTTGTGAAGGATATTGTACCAAATCCATTCAATAAGAATGAAAGGCAGTTTCACAAGCATAGATATAGATATAACTAGTAGTAGCCCATGTGATACACGAGATTTCGTAATGAAAATTAAAATTATAAAATGTTAAATATTATTTATATAATAAAATTAAATTTGTGATCTGTGCAATAATTATAACAACATTAAATATAAAGTTATATGATTAAATAGTTATCTAATCGTTGGAATATATATTGTATTTGTAGAATCATAAATAATTTATTATCTATTATTTTGAAAATAATATATATTGTTATGCCTGTTATATATTCAACAACCCACCTATTTTTTCTTAGTTTGAGTTTTATTGTGCTCATTTTTTCTTTTCCTTTAAATAATAAAAAATCGAAAGTCAAAATTTCAAAATAAATTCTATAGTTTTATGTTTAAGACACAAAATAAAAAAAAGAATTATTCTATGTAATTAATAAGTTTATTAAGAAATTGTGAGAAATCAATAAGCTCATTTTAGTATTTTACATTAATGTTTTTCTTTTTTATTTATTATGTTTTTTCTTTAAGATTTTAAATCTAACAAATTCCAAATATACAGTTAATTAATTTCTATAATGTCAAATAATGTAAACTTGCCAAGTGTCCTTTAATAAGGTTACACTTATCCAAGAAGAAATGGTGCCAAATCCATTTAATTTTATGACCTAAGTGAGAATAATTAATGAGTAAGTCTTGTGTGAGACCGTCTCACGGATCTTTTTCGTGAGACGGGTCAATCCATAACTCACACTTAACAATTAATATGAAAGTTTGTGGATGTGGATTCAATTCATGGGTAATAAGGATCCGTATCACGGAAATTATCTGTGAGACCGTCTCACATGAGTTTTTGCGATAATTAATAAGGTTTCTAATATAATTCCACTAATTCCTATAATTAGGAGCCCAACTATCTAATTATAGCCATATATTTATCTTCAGAGGTTAAATAATTAATAGCTAATTAAACATGAAATTAGGTTTATTGTTAAAAATTATTAGGTTGGCTTTATGTGATTGAGCTGGATATTAGGTTCCCATTATCTGCATGTGCAATTGTATTTAGCTTTAATAATTTTGTTGTTTGTCTAATCTACTCGAAATAAAGTAATTGATCTTTATACAGTGCATAATCCCATATTAATTCATTTTTGTAAGAATTATATTAGTGAAGACAATTTTAATTACTCCATCTAATCAAACATAATTATTTATGATTGAAGTACATAAATTGGTTATATATATTTATTACTATATTATCCTACTAACTGTCTTTCGAAGTATATGATGGCTTCTAGACTATGAGTTCGGATGGATATTGTGATATTGTTTTACGAATCTAGCTATGAAAGATAGATTAAATCATAATTCAAATTTGAGTGTAAAATGAATTTGCTTTAAATTTGTGATGAAACTATATATCATATAAATTTTTGTACGTGGTAGATTAAAGAGACAGGTATCTTGAAACTCATCCAACATTGCACCTTTGGATATAAAATTTTAAATCAAAACATGCATAACCATTAATTTTAATATATATACTTGCTATTGAAGCTCAAGATCAGAATGACATTAAAATATGTTGAAAACTGTTGCTGAAGAAATGCATAAAGGGGTGGGGTCACGTGAGATGCTAACTAACTAACTAACTAATAGATGTAAGCTGACGTGGCAGCAGCTCTAAAAGTGTGAGTGATAAAGGCTTGGTAAAAATGTCCGCCACCTGAAACGAACATCTAACTCTTTGAGATTCACCTTTTCCCCAAGGAAATGTACATCAACTTCTATGTGCTTCGTTCGAGCGTGAAATGCTAGATTGATTGTCACACCATAAGACAATGGGATGCTCAATGAAAACACCTAACTCGGCAAGAAAACGCTTGATCCACAGCATGTTCGTAGTGGCCAGAGCAAGAGCCCTATACTCAGCCTCCGTACTACTTCGTGCCACCACATGTTGCTTTTTACCACACCAAGTAAGCAAGGTGGAACCAAGAAAAATACTAACCACTAGTACTTCTGCGATCATCTATGTTACTAGCAAAATCGACATCAGTGAAGCCTTCCAAGGTAAATCTCGTGTAATAGGCTTGAAGTGTATGCCGAAATGAGAAGTGCCCTGAAGATAGCGAAGAACCCTCTTACAAGCTTTCCAGTGATTCACAGTTGGAGAATGAAGATATTGACTAAGGCGATTTACAATGTAGGCTATCTCGGGCCGTGTAAGGGTTAAGTACTGAAGACTACTAACTATACTTCGATACAAAGATGGCTGGTCAAAGCAAGGGCTGTCAGCAAGAGAAAACTTAATACCAGATATATATGGTTTAGGACTTGGCTTTAAATGAGTTAAACCGGCAGTGTGGATACTATCTCTAACATACTTCGATTGAGAAATATGAATGCCCGAAGAATCTCTATATGCCTCAGTACCAAGGAAATAACTCACCTCTCCAAGATGCTTGAGTGAGAACTGAATATCAAGTTTATGGATAAAAGCTTGAATCATGGACTCATCATCACCAGTGACAAGTATGTCATCTACGTACACCAAAATAATCAACAACTTGCCACCCTTTGATGAATAGAACATTGAACTATCAGCTATAGATTTAAGAAGACCTTGAGTCATAAGAAAACAAGTAAGCTTGTCATACCAAGCCTTAGGAGCCTGTCTCAATCCATAAAGTGATCTCTCCAACTTGCAAACATAGGATGGAAACTAAGGATCAATTAATCCCTCGGGTTGGAACATATAAACTGACTCCCTTAAATCTCCCTTTAGAAATGCATTGTTGACATCCACTTGCTGGATTTTCCAACCTTTAGTAACGGCCAAAGTAAAGGCAAGCCGTATTGTGACTTGTGAGTGGCTTAACAACCGGACTAAAAGTATCGAAGAAATCAACACCGGCATTTTGCTCAAAAGCCCTTGCCACTAATCGAGCTTTGTACTTGTTAAGACTACCATCAGAGTTCTTCTTGATCCTGAAAACCCATTTGTTAGATATGGGAGTGATATTGGATTGAAGTGGAACTAATCTCCAAGTCTTATCCTGCTGTAAGGCTTTGAATTCATCTTCCATTGCAGCCTTCCAATGAGGTGTAGATAAAGCTTGTGCCACGGTAAAAGGTTCTTGAGTTTGAAGATCAACAAAAAAGACCCTTGATTTAAAGTCACCAAGTTTAGACCTGGTGATCATATGATGTGTAGAATTGGAAGTAGTAGGTAAAGTGGAAAAGTGAGAGGGTAAAGTAGGTGAGATGGCAGAAGTATGAGCCGTATTACCTGTGGAAGGAGCACTACAAGAATTTCGCACATAGACAACGGTTAAACCGTTGTCTTATATACCTACCACAACGGTGCGGATGCTCATAGACAACGTTTTTCACCGTTGTCGTAGGTATGTTGCTCTAAAGAAGCGTTGTCTTCTCTACTTACGACAACGCTTTGACAACAGTTTTTGACCGTTGTCATATATACCTATGACAACGGCAAAAAACCGTTGTCAAAGCGTTGTCATTGGCAAAAAACCGTTGTCAAAGCGTTGTCATTGCTAAGAAAGACAACGCTTTGATAACAGTTTTTCGCCGTTGTCATAGGTATATACGACAACGGTTTTTAACCGTTGTCCCGCCGTTGTGGTAGGTCAAATACACTACGCCTTTTTTTTTATTTTGACCGTTGTCGTAGATACTTATGACAACGGTTTTATACCGTTGTTGTAGGTTAATTTTACCGTTGTTGTAGACCCTTACAACAACAGTTTGGAAACTGTTGTCGTAATTTATTTCAGCGTTGTCTTTTACAAGTTATATTTATTAAAATCTAATAAAAATTCAAATATATAGAATAAGACATTCAACTCAAAATAGTCATACTAAATTCATCTAATACTTCATACAACAAAAATTCATCAACTAAGAATTGATAACAAAAATTTAACGTCAAAATAGACAAGTTATCACCCACAAGTTTATCATAAGTTCATCAAAACAAGTAACGTACATTCCTCCCACAAAGAGATCCAATGACAAATGAGTATATGATTCAATCCTCTCATCAACTAAGTCTCCCATTACCTAACATTCATAAATATGCTCTTGAACACGTTCCGCCCACTCCTTACGCACTTCATTGATATCCCCTTCATTGATATGCATATTTCTCCAAATGCTAATGACACAATGGAAACATTGACAAAAAAGGAGTCATATGCTAATGAAAGAGTATTTATATCCTCCTGCAATTTAAAATCATAGTTAAATTGAAGGTCATAGATAATCCTATGGAGATGGTATTCATATTTTCCTGCATTCAAGACCATGTAATTGGAGTAAAATAGATAAATCATCAATTGGAACAAGATGTATATGTATAATCTAACTGCATTATGAATGGTGAACCTGTCCTTGGTCCTATACAAGGAGCTTTAGCAATGTACATGATAACTTATGGCCAAACTAAGCATTTAACCCATACAGAGAAATCTGATTGCTCACCTTAGTTTTTCTCTCTTCTCCATTAAATATGATACGGACATATGGATTAGTGTGGTGCTTCCCCTCAACATCTTGAGCTTCATGCACTGTAACCACTAGTAGCCCTCCACCTTGTGGTGTGCCTTCAGGAGCCTTCCGTACTTCATCGGAATCCTCAAGATTTTTTGGCAAGTCCTCCTCCTTGAAAGGTTTGTATGTCAACTCCACCACAATCTGGCCACGCATCTTGTCCTTTTGAACATCATTTGGATCCATATTCTTGAGGATATCTAATGTCATAGTTTTTGGCTCATCAGAAGGAAGCTCTTTCAGAGGAATTACATTCATACCCATTTTGTCATGTTTACCAATCTGAACAGATATTTAAATCATCAAGATGGATACCATAACATCACAAAAATCTTTCCAAATTGCAAGTAAATATGTATTATACCTGCTCCCAATCATAAACATAAAGTTCTAATGTCTGCGTTTCTGGATCTTTCATAACCATGTTGAATTCCTCATTCCACTCAGGGTTCAAATTCTTATGCTTCACTGAAGTCTTTTTTGATGGAGCCTTAGTTTCAGTGAGCTTCAGTTTCACATAAGGATCTGATGCACCTAATAAGTCTTTCTTCCTCAGCTTCACAGCTCGTAAAACCTTCACATGGAGAATTCCAACAGGCTTCTTCATAGCTCTGAAGGTTTAAAGTGAATTAGAATAAGAAAATAAAACCCTACAAAAGGCAGGCTATTCATGATATCACTACATCGAGACACATACTTTGTCGGGTCCAAAAGTTGCACTTCAAGGGTTTTAGGCCACAGATACATGTTAGCAACTTGATCTTTGATAAGCTCCTGCAAGTAGTTTTTTTACTTCCCCATTTTGTGGGAGAAGCAATACATAATGGTTACCACATATATCATCCACCACAAGGAAATTAACATAACAAATACTAAATTCAAAAGTACAAACAAACTTTAACTATCTTTCCACAGCCATAGACAAATTTTTTTTTTTTTTGAGTTAATTTAGGCTCAAAGATCACTATGTTGATATATTACCATTCGATTCCAGTTCATGAATTCTGGATCAGATGGAGTTTAAGATCCAAAATCAGATCTGGAAATATAAAATGTTACATAAACAGCTGTAACTTTCAATAGCTAGAGCTTTAAACTACATGCTAGAGAATTTCTAGCACAAATGCAATGTCATGCCAAATATAAGAGCCCTTCCCCCCCCCCCATAGAGAGAGAGAGACATAGTAGTTTTTTTATCTTATGAACAACCTATATCTGATATCTAGTGCTCATTCCTAATTCAAAGCATAGAATGAAAATTCGAATCTCTGGGTGAGATATTATAAATCCATCATTTCAAGAAAACATGTAAGTTGTACCTGTACAAACCGATACACGCTAGGAATTGACATGAGATCAGCCCCAGCAAGCTTCAGCCCAAAGTCAACATGAGGCTGCAAAAAGGAGACAGGAGAGAGGAAAAAAAAAAGACATCTTAGAACTCGAAGCATTTTTATGACTGTGCAAGCACGAAACTGATGGAATGCAAGAGAATATAATTTTGAAGGCTTGCAATTTCTGAGATTGTATTAGTCAAGTTCTGATTTTTGCCTTACAAAATGTCATACCAAGTTCACGTACTTATACTACTGTGTGACATAGAAATCATAAATAATTGCAAAATACAAGATGACTCTTGGACCAGAATATTGAAAGACATATTTGACTATGACTTGATTCAATGTTTTGGTTTACTCCAACATTGCCTCTCCTAAACCAAAATTCCGTTGAACTCCCAGTGCAGCAACGTTTCTTGAGAACATCAGTCCTCCGAGGGGCTTTGTAAAGATATCGACAATCTGATCTTCACTTCAACAATATTCAAGATTGAGTTCTCCTTCGCGAACAAGTTCCCTTAGAAAATGGAATCGCAAACGAATATGCTCTGTCTTTCCATAGAAAACTGGATCCTTTGAGACAGAAATAGTAGAACTATTGTCACAATATACCATCGTAGGATCACTTTGCTTGAAATTTAGTTTCTCCAATATTCCTCTAAGCCATAAAGTTTGACATCCAGCCAAAGATGCTGCGATGTATTCGGCTTCGGTAGTAGAAAGTGCCACAACTGGTTGCTTCTTTGAACACCACGATATAATTCCACTTCCAAGATTGAAGACATAACCTGAAGTGCTTCATGAATCATCGATGCTCCCACCAAGATCACTATCCGTGTACCCCACTAGCTTCACGGGCACACGAGCTTCATAGAAGATACCATAATCAATGGTTCCTTTGATGTATCGCAATATTCTTTTTGCAGCTTTCCAATGATTTGAATAAGGTTTCTCCATGAACCTGCTAATCAAACTTACTGCATACATGATATCGGGCTTTGTAGCAGTGAGATACATTAAATTTCCAACAAGGCTTCGAAACAAAGTTGAATCCACAAGCTTTCCTTCACCATTCTTACTCAATTTCAAACCTGTGATACAAGGGGTTGAAACAGGATTTGCATTCTTCATGTTGAATTTTTCCAACACTTGCTCTGCGTATTTTTCTTGTGAGATGAATATGCCATTTTTTGATTGCTGCACATTAATCCCTAAAAAATGGTGCAATTCTCCCAAATCAGTCATCTCAAATTTATTCATCATTGAATTTTTGAATTTTATTAACATCTCCATATCTTCTCCAGTAAAAATGAGATCATCAACATATAGACTTACTATCATGAAGCCTCATTTTGAATTTCTTTTGATATAAAGGGTGTGTTCAAAAGGACATCTCTCAAAGCCACACTTCAAGAAAAATTCATTAATTCGATCATACCATGCACGGGGAGATTGCTTCAGCCCGTATAATGCCTTATGCAGCTTATAAACCTTTTCTTCTTCTCCTTTTTTCACGAAACCAGGAGGTTGCTCAAGATAAATTTCATCTTGAAGAAAGCCATTCAAGAAAGCTGATTTTACATCCATTTGTAATAGTTTCCAACCATTTTGAGCTGCAAGAGAGATTATCAACCGAACAGTATCAAGTCTAGAAATAGGGGCGAAAACCTCATTGAAATCCTTGCCTTCCTTTTGCTTGTATCCTTTCACAACCAATCGTGCTTTATGCTTGTTGATGGACCCATCAAGATTGGTTTTGGTCTTGTACACCCACTTCACTCCAATGGCAGATTTATGTGAAGGCAACGAAATAAGCTCCCACGTATCATTTTTTTCAATAGACTTGATCTCATCTTTCATTGCATTCACCCATTTTTCATCTTTTGATGCTTCATCATAAGTGACCGGATCTTCTCCTGCAAAAAATGCAAAGTATACATGCTCTGTTGTGGTCACTTCTTCAGTTGCATCATAGATCTCTCTCAAAGATCTTATTCTTCTTGGTGGTGTATCTTGCTGTGGTTCAGCCCCGTTATTTTCAGGCCGAATTTGCTCAACACCAACATCGGCGTCATTCTCCAAATGTTCTTCTTCTTCAAGATTAAGAGTTTGCCATCCGGGTAATTCTGAAGAATCTGTGAAATTGTAACAGCCATTTTCATCAAAGCAAACATCTCTGCTAATCACAAATTTCTTCGTTCTTGGATTATAAAGCTTGTAAGCTTTAGTTCTTTGGTTATAACCAATGAAAATGCACTTCTCAGATTTGTCATCAAGTTTCGATCTCAAAGCATTTGGAATATGAGAATATGCAAGACAACCAAAAGTTTTCAAGTGACCAACATTTGGTTTTTACCGTACCATACCTCATTTGGAGTAGAGTTATCCAAGTTCTTTGTCGGTGATTGATAAGTGTCAATTTTGCTATAGTTTTGCGTACAATGTTATGATCGATTGATTGCGTTTGTGTACGTTTTTATAGCAATTTTGTTACTTTTCATATATTAGTTGCATTTGACATTTTGGTTGCTAAGTTTCATGATTTTAGTGGAAAAAGTATGAATTTCAAATGTGATTAAGAATTGAGGAAGAAACGAGGAGGAAACGAGGCCAAAAACGAAGAAAAACGGGGCTGTGCATTGGGGCACGGACAGATGCATCCGCGCACGGTCAGGGCTGCATTGGCGCACGACCGTGCGCGAATGTCCAGAGAGGAAGGCGCCGCGCACGGACGGCCGTGTCCTGGGGCACGGTCGTGCGCGGCTGGCACGCGCAAGTGCAGCGGGGCACGGTCTGGTTGTGCTGTGGGGCACGACCGTGCCCGGGTGTCCTATTTCAACTAAAACACGATTTTGGATGATTTTATACCCGATTTTCTTGATCTCGGAGATTCCCAAGAAGATATATATACCCCAAGAATTCCAGAATTGAGAAGACAAGCATTCATAGAGAGAAAACACAAATTCTGAGAGCATCCAGGAGGAAATACGAAGGAGAATTCAAAGATCGAGAATCGCGAGATCGTCATCTTAGAGTTTTTCTTTTTACTTTTCTACTTTTTGTTGAATTTCGGTTTTGACATGATGTTATCAATTTTGTCTATGGATTTGATTAACATTATGTCCAGCTAGATTTTCGTAGGTTTCTAGGATATGTAAGTAGTTCGATTCGAACCTTGATGGATCTTTGATTTTAATTCAATTTCTTGATTTTTCGATCCTATTCATGTGTTTATGATTTGATTGCTTGTTTGATTAGAGGGCCCCTAATTGAGCATGTTTAAGTAGTTAAGTCAAAATTCGAGAGAGGAGATTTAATTATGGAAGAGTAAACACATGACATATATGCAGCATGAAATCGAGAGATGAATGACATATGTGATGAGATTTTCAATCTTAGGTGCTTTTGGGAGTTGTTGTGTTATATCAGATCGAGTAGAGATACCTCTGGTAGCATAATAATCAACTGGTTAAATTGACTCGAGAGAGCTTTTAACTTGATTTTCGTGATTGCTCATATAGGATTATTAATCAATGAATTTGGATTGATCAAAGTGACGTTGAGGGGAGAATTGGATGAAAGCATGTTCTAGAACCTGTCTTAGAATAACTGTTTGATTTCGTGATTTTTAATTGCATTCTTAGTTAGTTTAATTAATTCGACATCTTTTGGATCCGATTCCTAGATAAAATTAGGGATAAAATTTAGGTAATTAATTAGTTCTAACGTTAGTCTCTGTGGGATCGACCTTGCTTGCCGTATCTACGATCTACACCGTATACTTGCGGGAGTAGCTTAAGGAATTAGGTGAACAAGTTTTTGGCGCCGTTGCCGGGGACTAGACGTTAGGATAGTTGATATCTAGATTTATTTTTTGATTTTAATCTAGGATTTTTTTTTCTATATTTTATTTCAGTTTGTCATTATTTTATTGTGAGTGTTTGATATTTGCTTGTGGATATTGCAGATAGTGCATGAACACGCGCTCTAAAAAGGCAGCGTTGATTGCAGTTGATCCAGAGATTGAAGCTACCTGTAGACGTAATAGAACACGGAGACAGTTATTTAGTCAAATGGAAGACAATATTCCACAAGGAGCTCCAAACCAAAGGGCCATCCGAGATTACTTCCAACCGAGACAAAATGGATGGGGGGTTGTGAGACCCCCTATCAATGCAAACAATTTTGAGTTGAAACCGACGTTGATCAACATGGTCCAACAAAACCTGTTTGGTGGAAGTCACTTGGAAGACCCAAATGCGCATCTGGCGCAATTTTTAGAAGTATGTGACACGATCAAGTTCAACGGAGTTTCTGAAGATGCAATCAGACTTCGATTATTCTCGTTCTCTTTACGAGATAAGGCAAGGTTGTGGTTGTCATCCATTCCACCCGGATCAATCACTACATGGGAAGAATTGAGCAACCGTTTTCTCTTCAAGTACTTTCCCCCAAGCAAGACATTGAGACTGAAAAGTGAGATCACACAATTCCGACAACTTGATGGGGAGTCCTTGGGAGAAGCTTGGGAACGGTTTAGAGACATGCTTAGAAGATGCCCACAACATGGTTTTCCGGAGGACCAACAAGTCTGTTTCTTTTATAATGGACTGTTTGGGCCTACTCGAGCAATGATTGATGCTGCAGCAGGTGGAGCATTGTTGGCAAAGTGTCCGGAAGATGCTATGTACATTCTTGAAGAAATGGCAACCAACAGCTACCAATGGCCGTTCAAGAGGAATACATATAAAAAGGTAGCTGAAGTGCAAAGTAATAATCAAATCTCAGCCTTGACTACACAAATGGCAGCTCTAGTATCAATGATGACCGAGTTCAAAAATCAAAATGGAGCGCAAGTAAGAAATCAAAATCATGAAGTTGCACCGCAAGAAGAAGTGGAGGACATCCACTATTTGGGCGGGCAAAATTACAATAACAATTTCCGAAACAGAGGCATGTATCAATACAAGCACGGTGGGAGGAATCACGAGAACTTCTCATATGCAAACAATAATAATTGTTTGCAACCTCCTCCAGGGTTTTCCGTTACAAACGGAATGATTGATGAGCCAAGGAAGCAGCCACTTGAGGAGCTGATGAGGGAAATCATAAAAAGTACGGATGAGCGTTTAAAAGAAGTCGATGCTCGTGCCAAATCTTCGGATACTCGTCTCAAAGCATTGGAAGTGCAGGTGGGACAGCTTGCTACTATTTTGGGAAATCAACACAAGCAAGGGCAATACCCAAGTACGACGGAGATTAACCCAAGGGAGCAATGTAAAGCCATAAATTTGAGAAGTGGAACGAACTATGAAGGGCCAAGCATGCCAATCGAGGAAGAACAAGAGATGGAGAAAGAAGGAGAAAACCCGATGATGGAGGAAGAAAAAGATCATACATCACAAAAAGGGGCTGAGAAGCCAAAATCGATTTCTAACTCTCCATTACCTTTTACTACTACTTCTCTTCCTTTCCCTCAAAGATTCCAAAAGAAAAAGTTGGATTCACAATTTGCTAAATTTCTGGAAATTTTCAAGAAAATTCACATTAACATTCCTTTTGCAGATGCCTTGGAACAAATGCCGAATTATGCAAAATTCTTGAAGGATGTGATGTCAAAGAAGAGAAAGATAGCAGATTTTGAACGAGTGAATCTAACGAAGGAATGTAGTGCAATCCTACAACGGAAGTTACCACAAAAGTTGAAGGATCCGGGAAGTTTCACAATTCCATGCGTAATTGGTGAATCTTATTTTGATAAGGCATTGTGTGATCTAGGTGCAAGCATCAATCTTATGCCGTTCTCAATTTTTCAAAAGCTTGGACTTGGAGATGTGAAGCCTTCAACGGTTACGTTACAATTAGCGGATAGGTCGATAACATATCCTAAGGGAATCATTGAAGATGTGTTAGTGAAAGTTGATCGATTTATTTTTCCGGTGGATTTTGTGGTCCTAGACATGGAGGAGGATCACGACGTGCCCTTGATTCTAGGACGTCCATTTTTAGCCACGGGAAGAGCGTTAATTGACGTACAAAAAGGCGAGCTCACGTTAAGAGTGAATGATGAACATGTGTTGTTCAACATTTACAAGGCAATGAAATTCCACGATGATAGAGAAACGTGTAGCTTTGTTGATGTGGTGGACTTTTGTGTGGAGGAGCAAGTGGATCGCATCTTGATGAAAGATTCGTTGGAGCTTTGTTTATCGAAATCTCTTACTACTCATGATAAAATTTTGCATTTAGAAAATGAGGAGGTAATTGATGAAAAGTATTATTTGGATGCTTTGCAGGAATTTTCAGCAAAGAAAATTGGAGAAAAGGTGAAAAAACGAGATCATGAAGAAGGCCCTGAGGAGAAAACCCCCGTTCAAGACGCTCCTGCTTTGGAACTCAAGCCACTTCCCGACCATCTTCAATATGCATTTTTGGGTAACGATAATTCAAATCTTGTACCCAATTGGAAGAAAAGGAAGAAAAAAAAAAGAGTTTGTGAGTTTTCTATTGCATTTTTTCTTTTAATTTTATTAATTGTCCTCTTTGGAATTGATGACAAATAAGTTTGGGGGGGACAGTTGTGAGATTAAAGAAAAATGACAATGGATTTTTGGCATTACATTTTAGTTGCATATAGGATTTTATTGCTTTAGCACGTTTATTGCTTTTTAGGTAGATTTTTTTTTCTAGGATTAGATTTTTTAGGATGGATGATGATCTTTTGGTTTTTGTGGAAGAATATGTGATTTGAATTCTTGAACTTTAAAAAGCAACTTTAAAAAGCATGAATTGAGTTGAATGATCTTGACGATTTATTGCTTGATTGAGTTGAATTTTTTTTTGATTTTGGTGAATATTTTGAGCAAGAAATGATTGTGTATTTTGAGGAGTATGAAAACAAGCCGAGTGAGATTTGAGTCTTGACTTGACATTACATCGAGTCTTGTTTTCTTGATGGAGTGAGTATCAATCGTCTTGTACATATCTCTAGAACTTGCTTTGGTATCTCCTTTGAGACTACATATACGTGTGAATTTTTGAAAATGATCTAAGGCCATCTTTGATTTTTAGTCACTTAGCCAAATTTTTCCTACCAAAAATCATTAAAATTCCCTAGTTAGCCTCTTTGAGCCTTTAAGCCTTATTTCTTTGACTAACCGAATAATCGTGTGAATAGTCCTTATCTTTTGAGCCTACCTATTTTATATGATTGTGAAGCTAGGATGAGAAGTGATTGGGTGAAAAGAGCTTGAATTGAATAGTTGGGAATGTGAATAGAGTTTAAAGAATTGGTAGAGTTAGAAAAAAAAATGTGTGGCTAGGGAAAAAAAAAAAAAGAGAATGAGGAAGTGATTAGTGAAAAATAAATTTATGCATGAGTTGTGCCTTGATGTAAGTTGGACACTTAGTTGAGTTGTGCCTTTTCTGGAACTCAATTGAGTAAGTCCTTTCGATATAATTTCGGGAACTCATGTTGGAAATAAGTGATTTTTTTGAAGAAACTTCACGGAGTTTTAGTAATTCGTGATTCAAAGGAGAAACTGTTGAAGTAGCTGCAATCATATGCTTTTATAGTCACTTTAATCCAAATTTTCCTACCTTGTCCAAAGAGCCTCATTGCGTCCAAATAAAAGTCCTTTTTGATTCTTATATTCACATGTACGAAAGTGGTGGAGAAGTGAGACGATTTGCAAGCTTATGGTAGATGTTACTTGATTGATTGATCCGAGCGTATACACGACCTATTTTATACACTTTTTGAGCGTGAGTGATACACTTTTACCTTGTGAGGTTCATTACTCCTTGAAGTGCATGATTGTGGATTGTTTGGAGTGTTTGCTTAAGTTTGGAAAGTTTCGATTTTGATTAAGTATTTTGAGTCTTTGGTCGTTAAACTTGGTTCATTCTTTTGTGATTTGTGTTGAAGAAGCGTTCTTGATGTTGCTCGAGGACGAGCAATGGTTTAAGTTTGGGGGAAATTGATAAGTGTCAATTTTGCTATAGTTTTGCGTACAATGTTATGATCGATTGATTGCGTTTGTGTACGTTTTTATAGCAATTTTGTTACTTTTCATATATTAGTTGCATTTGACATTTTGGTTGCTAAGTTTCATGATTTTAGTGGAAAAAGTATGAATTTCAAATGTGATTAAGAATTGAGGAAGAAACGAGGAGGAAACGAGGCCGAAAATGAAGAAAAACGGGGCTGTGCATTGGGGCACGGACAGATGCAGCCGCGCACGGTCAGGGCTGCATTGGCGCACGACCGTGCGCGAATGTCCAGAAAGGAAGGCGCCGTGCACGGATGGCCGTGTCCTGGGGCACGGTCGTGCGCGGCTGGCACGCGCAAGTGCAGCGGGGCACGGTCTGGTCGTGCTGTGGGGCACGACCGTGCTCGGGTGTCCTATTTCAACTAAAACACGATTTTGGATGATTTTATACCCGATTTTCTTGATCTCGGAGATTCCCAAGAAGATATATATACCCTAAGAATTCCAGAATTGAGAAGACAAGCATTCATAGAGAGAAAACACAAATTCTGAGAGCATCCAGGAGGAAATACGAAGGAGAATTCAAAGATCGAGAATCGCGAGATCATCATCTTAGAGTTTTTCTTTTTACTTTTCTACTTTTTGTTGAATTTCGGTTTTGACATGATGTTATCAATTTTGTCTATGGATTTGATTAACATTATGTCCGGCTAGATTTTCGTAGGTTTCTAGGATATGTAAGTAGTTCGATTCGAACCTTGATGGATCTTTGATTTTAATTCAATTTCTTGATTTTTCGATCCTATTCATGTGTTTATGATTTGATTGCTTGTTTGATTAGAGGGCCCCTAATTGAGCATGTTTAAGTAGTTAAGTCAAAATTCGAGAGAGGAGATTTAATTATGGAAGAGTAAACACATGACATATATGCAGCATGAAATCGAGAGATGAATGACATATGTGATGAGATTTTCAATCTTAGGTGCTTTTGGGAGTTGTTGTGTTATATCAGATCGAGTAGAGATACCTCTGGTAGCATAATAATCAACCGGTTAAATTGACTCGAGAGAGCTTTTAACTTGATTTTCGTGATTGCTCATATAGGATTATTAATCAATGAATTTGGATTGATCAAAGTGACGTTGAGGGGAGAATTGGATGAAAGCATGTTCTAGAACCTGTCTTAGAATAACTGTTTGATTTCGTGATTTTTAATTGCATTCTTAGTTAGTTTAATTAATTCGACATCTTTTGGATCCGATTCCTAGATAAAATTAGGGATAAAATTTAGGTAATTAATTAGTTCTAACGTTAGTCTCTGTGGGATCGACCTTGCTTGCCGTATCTACGATCTACACCGTATACTTGCGGGAGTAGCTTAAGGAATTAGGTGAACAGTGATCTGTTAATAAGATAAACAGCACAAGACACCGCTTCCGCCCAAAAATATACTGGCATATTTTTCTTCTTTAACATGCATCTCACCATGTTCATAATTGTTCGATTCTTACGCTCCGCGACTCCGTTTTGTTGAGGTGAGTACCTGGCTGTTAACTCAAGCGAATTCCATGATTTTGGCAGAAATCTTCAAACTGAGAAGACATGTATTCTCCACCCCGGTCACTCCTTAGATTTTTTATTTGAAAGCCAGAATATTTTTCAACTTGAAATTTGAACTGTTTAAAGCAAGAGAAAGCCTTAGATTTTTCTTTTACACAATAAACCCAAAATTTTCTTGTGTAATCATCAACAAACAACAAGAAGTACTTGCTGCCTCCAAGAGACGACACTTGCATCGGTCCACAAAGATCAGTGTGGACAAGTTCCAAAGGTGATTGTGAATGCCACTTGGATGTCGATGGGAATGAGTTACGGTGTTGCTTTCCCAATTGGCATTCCTCGCATACTTCATTAATCTTCTCAATTTTAGGCAATCCTTGGACAATGCCTTTAGTGGATAGCTCCTTCAAACTCCGAAAATTTAGATGCCCATACCTATCATGCCAAAACTTTGAAACTTCATTATTAGAATTAGCAATGAAACACATGCCATTGATAACCTCAAGCTTGATTAGAAACAAATTGTTTGATCCCAAAACAATCTTCGCAACATTTTGATTGTTCTTCTTCATGATACACATATTTCCAACGAATTGAAAATCAAATCCTTTCCGTAGTAAGTGACCAACGCTGAGAAGATTACTTCGCAAGCCTGGTACGTATAGTACCTCTGACATCTTCTCAAATTTTCCCGTCTTAGATTTAAAAGCAATTTCGCCAACACCTTGAATTTTGTAAGATTTTGCATCTCCAATGGTAACCTGACCATTATTAGTTTCCACAAGGGTAGAGAACAAATTTTTATTTCCCGTCATATGTCTACTTGCTCCACTATCCAAATACCATATATTCTCAACACTTCCATCAGAAGCAAGCAACAGAGTTTCAGATTTTTCACCTTCATTTTCATGCATAAAACCAGCCACGAGTTTCTTTTCAGGATATTTCTCCCAACAATCATATTCTTTATGTCCAGGCTTATGGCAAAAATTACACTCAAAGTAAGGTTTCGTACCTTTGTAAGTACCCCGTCCCCTAGCTCTTTGAGAGTTGTGGGATGACACCTTCTCCTCTCGTCTGGGTTATTCATTTCTTCGATCTTGAGCATGTTGATTTGAGGAATATTTTCCACCACGGCCTCTACCATGTCCACGAAATGACCCCTGACCTTTTTTGGATGTGAATTGGGATTTTAGAGCTTGATCATGAGAAGAGTTAGGTTGAGTGCTTCTCTGCAGGATTCTAGCCTCATGAGCTTCTAATCTTCCTCGCAAACCTTCAAGGGACATTGAAGAAAGATCACTTGATTCTTCAATGGCAACCACAATATGATCAAATTTAATTGGCAAGCTTCGTAGAACTTTCTCGACAATTCTTTGAGTCTCCACAACTTCTCCATTCGAAGCCATTTGATTTATAATGGAAGAAAGACGAGTGAAATACTCTGAGATCTTTTCATTTTCTTTCATCTCAAGCTTTTTGAATTCAGCCCGCAACGATTGTAAACGGACTTTTTTCACTTGATCATGTCCAGAATATGTTGTATTAATATTCTCCATGCTTTCTGAGCACTATCAACTTTTGAAATTCTCTCATAAATAGGAATTTCTAGTGCTTGGTAAATTTGAAAGAGAGCCTTCATATCCTTTTGCCTTTTGTTCTTCAAAAGATCCCTTTGGGCATCGGTGAGTTGGGACTCGTCTTCCGGTGCACCAACACCTTCTTCAACGACGCTCCACAAGTCTTGAGATTCAAGACACAACCTTATTAGATTGCTCCAATAATCAAACCTTTCACCGGTGAACTGAGGAACAAGGGAAACAAGGTTGTTTGACATTTTTTATTAACCTTGCTCTTGATACCAGTTTGATGGAATGCAAGAGAATATAATTTTGAAGGCTTGCAATTTCTGAGATTGTATTACTCAAGTTCTGATTTTTGCCTTACAAAATGTCATACCAAGTTCATGTACTTATACTACTGTGTGACATAGAAATCATAAATAATTACAAAATACAAGATGACTCTTGGACCAGAATATTGAAAGACATATTTGACTATGACTTGATTCAATGTTTTGGTTTACTCCAACAGAAACTACATACACGCACTTCAAGTTCTAACGCGTATAATGAAAAGACTCCCAGTGATACCAGGGTCTGACATAATGAAATTATCCAACATTTATCACACACAGAATCAATGCATTCACTGCATAAATGAATTCAACTGCCTCTCATTACATATCTTAAGCTCCAAAATATGAGAACAGTTATTCATAACCTGCTGTTCAAAATATGAGAACAGTTATTCATAAGATGAAGCTTTCCAACTAAGCATCCAAACATCTTTTATAGTTCCAAAATTCAATTCCACACTCCCCATCCACAAATCATTCACCATAAAAGCAAGAACTTCAAACTCAAACTACTTTACTCAATTCATAGTACCAAATTCAACTCAGCCAATTCCATATTCAAATTTTTGTGAAGCAATTATCAGCTCAATAAATCTAACCACACCTCAAATGTAAAACAACAAACATGAAAAATTAATATCAGCTGAAACAAAACATAACCAAAAAAAATACCAGTGTAGTGTACCAGTGTTTGTCAATGGGATGCTTTGCTCGACTGTAAATGGAAATAGCTAGGGACGGCATCGGTGGAGGCGGCTCTCCGAGGATGGGTGTGCGGTGAGGTTGCACGCTGGGCGGTGGCTGGAGGGGATGAGAGGAGAGGCGGCTACCGGAAACTTGGGTGCGCGCAGCGAGGCGGCCGCGGCGTGGTGGCGTTCGGCGAGGCGGCAGTGGCGTCGATCGGTGCTCGCCTGAGACAAGGCAGTGGGTGGAGGGAGACTAGGCAAGAGCTCACTGTGATGGTTGCAAGACCACGGCGACGCAGCTGCTGGTGGCGTGGGAAAGGGGCGGTGACCTCACCGGCGGCAGCGGCAGCGGTTGTTGATTAGGGTTGACCAATTGGGGATTAGGGTAAAATTGGGGATTTTCACTTTTCACTTGGGTAATAGATCTAAGTAATTTTTTTTTTACATATATGTATTTATATTTAGTAATATTAATAAACAAAAATCAAATTTTTTGGTCTACGACAACGCTTTTAACGGTTATGACAACGCTATAAAGTAGCCGTTGTCTTAGGTATATATTACTACGCATCAACGACAACATCAAATAGTATCTGTTGTCTTAGGAATCAACGACTACATATCTACGACAACCTCGTATCATAAACGTTGTCATAGGCTTCATTTTGTACCTAAGACTACGCCACTACGACAACGTCACGTCACCAGCGTTGTCTTAGGGCTAAATTTTACCCTACGACTACGCCTCTATGACAACGCCAAAAAACTGCCATTGTCTATGAGCGAATTTTTTGACCTAAGACAACGGTTTTGTCTACGACAACGGTAAATTTAGCTACGACAACGGTTTTTTCAAAAAACTGTTGTCTTAGGGGCATTGTCTATGTGCATTTTTCTTGTAGTGGAGTGCTTGTAGTTGACCGATCAATAAGACAATTGGAAGTGGAACTAGGATCATTAGGACTAATGGCAGTAGGGTTAGTGGCAGTAGGATGAATTAGATATAGGAGCATGTGACATATGTGTAGGTAATAAAGGAAGTGTGGAAATGACATGAGATGAGGAAGTAGACTTAGTGGCAGGAAAAAGTGAAAGGAAGGGAAAATCATGTTCATAAAAAAGGAAGGGAAAATCATGTTCATCAAAAGCAACTGACCTAGCCACATATATCCTACCACTATGATGTAAGGACCTATATCCTTTGTGTCATGAACTATACCGTATGAATATGCACTTTTGACTTCTAAAATCTAACTTATGATTATTATAGGGTCGAAGATAAGGGTAACAAGCATAATCGTAGAGGTAGTTGGGTTGGTTTCGGTTTGTTAACCAGTCAATCTGCCTGTTTGGTATGGGTATTTTGGGTCCGGGTTAAAAAATCCAGGTTTAGGTTGTGATACGGCCCAGATTGTAAACCCACCACCCTTGGTGGGTTTAATTGTGACCTAACGGTAAATTCTTATGAAAAATGATCGTGCCCTTACTGTATCCCTTCAAAAGACCATTTTGCCCTTTAATGTGCTATTAACTACAAATCTGCCCTACTATATATGGAAAAAAAACCCTTCCCCAAATCGGGCTCTTCTCTCGCAACCAGTCTCCAAATCGGTCGACGACCACCGTTAGCTCGTCGTCCAAAAATCATGAGCAAGAGAACACTATGAAGTCGAAGTAGAACAGATTCAGTTGCATTCACTAAGTAATATCCTTCTTCGCTAACATGTTTCTTTTTTTATTGGGTTTGAGTATTTAACTAGGATAGGGTTTCGGTATTCATCGGGGTTAGGGTTCCAGTACTAAACTCCGATTGCAACAATAGCCGGGTTGGGATGTATTAAAGGGTATTAAGGTTTCATACAATACAATGATCATGTTGAATATTCATATAATTAATGGCACATGCCTCCTATTCCCCGCATTAATTAGATTGAAAATTGATGCATTATTTTTGTGTTTTCTTCTTGTGTCTAGTTACTTGGGTGATTGTTCTGGTGTTGAAGAAAAATATTTTGCCCAATCATATAAGAAAATGATTCATAAAATGTTGTCATGTAGTTGCTAAGCAGTATGCTTTTCTCCATAAAAGATGACTTGCATTTTCATATATGTAGTCACATTGGATTTCTCCCAAGGTTTGTGAAGCACCTTAAGGATATAAACTTCTTGAGAGAGGGTCTTGTCTTCAGTGTTCACAGTAAGGAGGTGACTTTATCCTTATTCCTTCCGTTGCTTATAGTTTTGAAAGTGAAAATTTATCTGATAAGACTAATGCTTGTCCTGTTTTTCTTGGACTAGGAACACTTAGACCCTTTAGGTTTTTGTGGCATGAAATAAAACATGTGAATTAAGTGGATCTGGTAATAATTATGGTGTTTCATGTGGGTGGATACATGCATGTAAAACGCGGTTCATTATTACTCGACATTGCTGGCTGAACTAAAAATATATTTTAGTTTTTTCTACAAGCATATATATGCGCTGTAGGCTCTGCAAATCTATTATTATGAACTAAAAAGGTTTGGCATTATGATGTCCATTTAGTCTTAATGTCACATGTGAACTATCAATGTGTTTTCAGTTACTTTAGAAGTTGTAGTTGGAATGCTCCAAAGTTTGAAAGGTGGTTGTTTACAAACTTACTTTTGGTTAGAAATTGGTTAGACATGTGGTTAAAATATCAAACTAGTCTGTGGCACTAGCATAAGTATGAAACTGGACATATCATGGAACCAACAATAAATTGTGCAAATGTTATATGAATACAAAAGGACAACTAATAGATGTATTTTTAAATTAGAAGTTTGAATAATTGTAACTATAGACTATGAGAATGATTGAGTAGATTCAGAAATTAAATAAGAGAAACTTAGACTCAATATTGTAAACTTGCTTGAATATGAAAATCTGGAACATAAAAACTTCTTTGTATATGGTTTGATACCTAATTTTCTTTTTCAGCTTTAACATAACCGTTCTCCTGGGCTAACTTATGCATCTTTGAATCCTTTGATCTCTTGCACAGGCTTAGAATATTGTTAGCAGAATCAAAAGGGTTCAGACTTGACGACACATGACTGTTCCCTGCCACTCACAGTTCAGGTGGCAAACGGGTACGAGTTATTTGAGTTGTAGTCTATAGTTATTTGTACATCACAATTCTTTCTTCGGGTATGCCTATGTACATTCTTTCGATATCACTATCTATTACAAGGAAGCAAAGGCAGTGCGAGTTTGAAGTTTGCAACGGAGAAAGAGGTGTTTGATTTCCTTGGTTTCCCATGGTTCGAGCCCAATGAAAGGAACCTGTGAGGTCATTAAGTTAATTTTTGCCTGCATTTTGGGTTTTGTAGAATAGTGAATCAAGAATATATGCTTGTATTAAAGAAATAGATAACATGCGTTGCTCTGTTTTTTTTGTGTTCTCTTGTGGCACATGCAAGATGTAAAGAACTTGTAAATGTCAATGTAAACCATCTACATTAACTCTCTCACTTGCATGTTTGGAAAAATGCATATTTTTCCTGAGCAATTGCACTAATATATTTTTCTTCTTTTTCTTCTTTATTAAAGGATAAAACTCTTTACTTCGTTACCTACATTTTGGTGTAATCATGTTTTTTTTTCATGTTATTAAATGAATAAGGTTTACCAAATGAAGAAAAGTGTGAATCTAATTGCAGAAAAATGGAATAAAATTACAGTGAATAAGGTTTTTGAAACCAAAATTAAATTAGAGTTTTCATTTCTAATGGGAAAGTTAGAGTGTATTTTGGTTTATTCCTTTTCAATATTCAATTAAATTTGTTCTTTTAATTTGAGGGACATTTTAGTAAATTTACATATTATATCCATATTAATCAATATACCAAATAACAAATAAAAAACAAACCAACTTTAACAAATCTCCAATCATCCATACCAAACAATAAAATTTAATCAAACATACTACAAAACCTCCATACCAAACACCTAATTTACAATAGTGAACAGTGTAATCTCATTGATTTTATCAATTCATGTCAAACCCAACCTACATATCGAACAACCCCTTAGAAATGAATAATCAGGTTGCTTGTTATGAATCTTAAAATAGGGAGTTGAACCATGCAAAGTGTTGGTCCCAAAAAGAGGCTGGTAGTAGGCTTAGAGGGGGTGATAAGCCTACTATATTTTCAAACTTTTCTTCTCATTGGCTCTATTCTAGGAGGTTACTGATCGGAGTGGTTTGTGGAAGCTTATCTCTCATTGTAAAGCCAAGTGGGTGATGTGCAACTTAACTTAGAGTAATGCAAGTACAGCAGTAAGCACACATAGACGCAATGATATACAGAGGTTCGAAGGTGGAGTAATCCTTCTACATCCTTTCTGTCTCTTCTCAAGAGGGAACATTTGTTAAGCTAGTTGATTTATATAGAGCAATCTATTACAACTCACGCTTAACAAGCAAGTAGCAAGCCTTCACACAAATGTTTGTCTACTTCCCCACTGACCCACACAGGATCTTATTCTACCCACCCAGGGTCCTCACTTTCTCTCCTAGAAAGTGGAAAACTCAGCATGACTCTGCTCCTCGCACTGAGTACTCCAAGAAAGCCCTTTAGAAGGAGTTTGTCTTCTTCTTCTTCAACTGGGTACAACAAGCTTGACCTTCGTTTGCAGATTGATCTGCTGAAGCTTGCTGCTGGACTGACTGACATAGCGTGCGTCTTTTGGGGTGTGGAGTGTTTGAGTTTTTCTTCTTTTCTTCTACTCTTCTGAACACTCTCTTTTCTTCTATTTTAACTTCCCCCTCTTTCTGCGCTTTCTTCTCAGTTGAGCTTCTTCTCTCTCCTTTTAGCGCTTCTCTCTACGAGCTTTATATTCTGTTGTGCTCGTTCTCTTCTCGCTTCCTTTTGCTCTTCGTCAGTCTTCTTATTTATAAATTAGAAAACCTGCCCGTTGAAGATAGGTAGGCTCCCTAATCTATAAATGTACTGTACTCCTGACACCTTCCAGTTTTTCACTTTCCACGTGTCTTCATCTGGTTGGCTCTTCTTCTCTTTCTCTCTACCGGTAACTTCTTGTGTCTATCGGTAACTTTGACTTTTCTCCTCATGCCTGCTTTGTAGCTTCCTCCTCTTGTTTCACTCTGAAGCTTCCTTCTCTGGCTTGCTCATTCAGGTGACTTGAGGTTTTTGTAGCATACTGCCCTTACAGTATGCTTTCGGTATGGTCTTCCAGGTAGCTTCCTGTCTCGTTGCATTCTATTTTGGTGAGGTCTTCCAGTAGCTTCCTGTAGTCATAAGTATCCTTATCAGTTTACCCGATTCTTTTTCAATCATTCTCTTTAGTATCCTTCCTTTGACACTTTCTCTGTTCTTTTAATCTTCTGCAGTAACTCTGTTACAGTAACCTATCCTAAGATTGGTTATGCTTGTTAGAGTTACTTAAGACTTTGTCTCATCAAAACTTACTTCAAATGTTTCCAACACAAAGGTATACTAGGCAATCTATTAAGAATGAAAGTGGCAGATTGAAAAGCTACCCACCAAAATGATAAGGGCATTTGAGCATGACTTAGAAGAGTTAAACCAATATCCATAACACTTCGATGTTTCCTTTCAACTAAACCATTTTGTTGGTGTGTGTAAGGACAAGAATGTCTTACAGTGATTCCTAAAGAATTAAAATAAGAGTACAAGGCTTTGAATTCTCCTCCCGTATCACAATGAATAACTTTTAATTTTGTATCAAACAATCTTTCCACTAATGGCAAGAACTTTTGAAAATTGAAGAAACATCCGATTTTGCACATAAGGGATAGATCCAAGAGTATCTTGTGAAATCATCAACTAATAACAAATAATATCTATAACCTTCCCTAGATAGAGTAGCGGCAGGACCCCACACATCACAATGAACAATTTGCAAAGGATGATTAGTAGAATGCTTAATAGAAGGAAAATTATTTTGATTAAGTTTCCCTAGCTTACAAGCTTCACAGAAGTTATTTAGCCTAGAACAAGGAACTTTTATTGTAGTTAACACTTTAGAAAGTGTATTATTACAAGGGTGACCTAATCTACTGTGCCACAAAGAGGTGATATTAGAAGCATTTGAAGTAGAAATAGAAGAATGATGCATGGCAGGAGAAGAAGATTGAGCCGAGATGATAGGTTGGAAAGATGGAAGATGAGACAAGTCCAGCTGATACAAGCCATCCTTAACCACTCCTCTCAACAGGATTTGATGATTGCTCAGAGCCTTAACAAGACAAAACGAAGCATGAAACTCAATGAAACAAGCATTATCCTGAAGAAATTTAGAGATACTAAGAAGATTTTTAGTAATGTCAGGCACAAAAAGAACATTATGAAGATGAATAGAAGAAGAAGTAAGAGAGGGATAAGAAGTAGATCAATATGAGATATAGAAAGAGTCAAACCATTACCAACAACAAGCTTTTTCTGACCACTATAAGAAGATTGCAAATGAAGATTTTCCAAGGCAGATGAGACATGATGAGTTGCACCACTATCAAGTATCCAATCTGGAGAATTGCCAAAGGAAGTGTGTGGAGATGAATTAGAGATTTCAGGACTAGAAGCATGATAAGTAGAATTAGTAGTACTCAGGAGATTAGCTTGAGGAGATTGAGCCGAATTTTCTAAGCCTTGAAAATAGACATCAAATCTCCTAAAACACTTCACAACTACATGGTTAGATTTACCACATAATTGACATACAACTCCACGGCCTCCTCGAGAAAATAGACCACGGCCTCTACCACGAAAGGTACCACCACGAGAACGATCAAAAGTACCCCGAGCTACACCAAAATGAGCTGATGGAAAAGATCCTCTACCAGAATTCAGAGATACAACATTAGCCATATGAGCAGTGATGGAAGACTGATGAGTCATACGCATCTCATGTGTTTGAAGAGCAAATTGAGCCTCAGATAATGAAACCTCATAAGATCTGGTAGTTAAATGAACAATGATACTTTCATACTCTGAGCCAAGTCCACCAAGTATATAGAGAAGAAGATCATCATCATTAATCGGTTGTCCTGCAGCTCGTAACTGATCAGCTATGGATTGCATCTTCATGAAAAAAACTGCAACCGATAGATCACCTTTCTTCAAGGTTTGAAGTTGAAATCAAAGGCTCATTGCTCTAGCCTTAGACTGTGAGCGAAACATCTGCTCAAGAGCCCGTCATATCTCAAATGAGTGAGTAAAACATGAAACAAAACAAAGCATAGTCTCAGAGATCGAACTCAATAGCCAACTCTTCAAAAACTAATCCTTACAGCCAATCAATGAACTCAGCAATTCTGCAACTAACACCATCTTCACCAACAACAAACTCAGTTGGAATTCGATCTTCATCACCGAGAATGAATTGATCAAAACCGTGAGCTAAAACCGTAGAAAGAACTTGCGATCGCCAATAAGTAAAATTAGACCGATCTAAATGCAAAGTTAACGTAGTGAAGGTAGGAAGAACAAATTCGCCATGAAAATGAAGCTTGAATCATGAAGAAGAAAAGATCTAGAAACTTCTGGCTCTAGGATACCATATTGAAGCTCAAGATTAGAATGAAAAATATGTTGAAAACTGTTGCTGAAGAAATGCATGCAAGGAGTATATAAAGGGGTGGGGTCACGTGAGATGCTAACTAACTAACAGATGTAAGCTGACGTGGCAGCAGCTCTAAAAGTGTGACAAAGATGAACTTACAGCACATAAAACACCACACTACAAAACTATCTCTAATACTTGCAATAATAAAAGTGACAAATATTTTATAATTTTATAATATTTTAAAGAATTTAAAGATTCAAACATTTAATTACATTCTAAACAAACACTTACATCTTGAATCACTTTGAAACTTGTTAGTGTTGTTAGTTCTAAGTTTCAGTGTACTGTTAAGAGTTAAATTTAAAAGCACTTACATTTAGAATTTACCTAAGTTCATAATTTGATGACTAAGTCTTATATTTCACGGGTCATTTTATATGAGACGGGTCAATTCACAACTCACACTTCACAAATCATATATAAAGTTGTGGGAATGAGTTTGGTTTAGTGGATAAAAGCTATTAATCTCATGGAAACTATATGTGAGACCGTCTCACGCAAGTTTTGTATAATTTGATTCATATCATCTTACACAATGTAATCCATGTAGAGGCTACACGGTAACACAATATCATTCATATACGCGTTATACAACATGATTGATATAGTTCCACGATATGATCCATGAAAGTTATTGACAAAAAACACTCTACTATTTGCATGTAAAAATTAGAAAACATTGGGCACTTGACTCCCTATTATTATAATCTACACATTGAATATCACTTGAATTACAAGTCTTCTCGTCCTCGACGCAATCCTATTCTCTCCAAAAAGTTTGATCTGATGACAACCAATTCAATTCCCATATTACCCCTAATTCCTTTTCCTCTAAAATTATTTTGGTTGATTGTAGTTATTAGTTACGTCAATATATTTGGACATCAAAACCTATTTCACTACTTCTTTCAATCTATAAAATAGTATAATTACAATCACGATCAAATATTACTTGTAAATTAATTAATCGAACAATAATGCTCAAATCACTATATATCAACACATCAGACATGGAATATAATTTGCATATTAAATAGAATCCAGTAATCTTGCGTCAATTCCTATTAATAAATAAATAAACATAGAATATGATTACGTACAACTTTGTTTTGTGTGTTATTGATTGATTTCTTTACATAATTAGATACATAATACCAAGTTATACTCATATTATTTTGGTTGTAAATCATATTATATCATATTTCGATCAAAATGCGTGTGATGATTGAAAAATGATGGTCACATATTTGAATTAATTAGGTTAAAAGGTGTGATTAAGATTAATATAAGCTTATTTTGGTTAAAGCATATCATGATATAGGATATTCGGATGATTAGGTTAAAAGTATGATTATATAATATAAGCTTATTTTAAACGAAGCATATCATATTGGATATTTGAATTAATGAGGTTAAAAGTATGATTAAGCTATGAGCTTATTTTGATTATATATAGCATATGATCATACTGACAATATATACCATCCTCGTACCAAATCATGATCATATAAATATCATCTCCAATTTAGAAATTTGGTACGCAGATCCATGTGTGTTCGGAATGCATTCCAAAGTTTGATTTTCTAAAAGTTAAATTTATTTTTTTTCTAAAATAACTTTCAATAAATAAATTAATATCAAAGAGTGAGTCTTATGTGAGACAGTCTCACCGATCATGTTACGTGAGACGTGTTGACCCACAACCCAAACTTCCTAATTCACATATAAACTAATGGATATGAGTTTGATTCATGGATAAAAAAATCTATCTCAGGGAAGTTTTTGTGAATATCAAAACAATTGAAACGACTGATAAACAATATCAATTCAATATCAAAGATATGAAATTAAAATGTTGTTTTTAAAACAGAAGTATGAAATAATTTTGGACATATATAGAGTAAATTTTTTATAAGATAGTCTCACGAATTGTTATCGCATTATATGAGACGAGTCAACCCACAACCCAATTATTTTAACCCAAATCCTATGATTCACATATGTTTGTAAGTGATGGGGCTAATTCTGTCTCATGGTAATTATATATGAGAACGTCTCACATGAATTTTTGTGCTATTAATTTATTAATTTGGTTAAATGTATATTAATAAATCATATTTAAAAGTGGGAACAGAGAATCCCCATTTCATAAAAATTGGGCCAGCTTTCGGGGGTTGGGTAAGGGCATGAATACCATCTCCATATCAACTTGCAATTTCTAAAGAGATAATTATTGCCCTCGTCCTATTCTACATTTCGACGGGAAATTCTCGTTCCGTTAATATCGATACCCAATGGAAAGTGATATCTTGTACTATTCTCTAATTTGACCGAGGATCCCCGCCATTAACATTGGTACCGAATGAGAATGGTTCCTTTCAGAGAATTTGTGAGTAGGTCACATGTGGAACTGTCTCACGAATTTTGTTATATGAGAAGAGTCAACTAATAATCCAAACTTAAGAATTTATATAAGAATTTGTGAAAAATTCATTTACATGTAAACTATCCATGAGACAGTCTCACTTAAACGTTTGTTGAGAATTTTCCTACTCGATATGATAAATTATTTGGATGAGACTATCTTATGAGTCATATAGTATAGGAGAAAGTCTATCTAACATCATCTCATGAATGAAGATCCGTGAAATGATGTCTCATATTAATGACGAGCATTAATTGAAAGCGATGCTTTTATTTTTTATATAAAGAAGAATCTGGTACTTAACACTATTATAAAAATATCTTATTTTTTGTAACACTTTATATCCTTATAAATTTTAAATATTAAGGGTAGTAAATTAATTCAATAATTTTTTATTTCATTATAAAATGTATGAGTCTTACATCAAAAACTCTTTATAAATTATTTTTTAACATGTTTTGATTTTCTTTTAAACTATTTAATAAGTCGAATCTTTAACTAATGTTTGTTTCATATTAAAATAGATATAAAGAGATTTCGAATGATATATTATAAGCATATATAAAAAGAAAAGAAATTAAAATCATACTAAATACTTTTATATTTTTATTAATATATGGCACTGTATAATATATTGTGTTCTTCTTCTTTTTTTTACCCCAAATCTTATCTTAGTTGAATTTTTTAATATATATTTGGAAAAATTTAGATTTATAAAATCAAAAATATTTTTTAAAAGGTCAATAAATGTAATTATTTTGAGAATTACTATGAATTTACAAACTAATAAATTGAATGAAATTATATATATATATATATATATAAAAGTGTGGTTTGCACCCTCAAGTGTTTGACAAGTGGCATTTCACATTGTTGCCAAGTGTCACCTTCAAGTGTTTGACAAGTGACACTTTACAATGTTGCCAAGTGTCCTTCCTTAAAAATTATTTTATTTATAAAATATCAAAATATTAATATCAATTAAATACACACCCACTACCCTACAGTAATAAAGTGCTTGGAAAAATTAAATATGTAAGTTACAAATGTTTGTTAATGTTGTATTGTTTTTTTCTTTTTTGTTTTACATGAAATCTTTGGTGTCAACTTGAATAATTGTTTTTGTCCAACATTTCAATTTCAAAAAAATAAAACAAAATTTGAAGAGTAAATTCTGCTACTACTTTTTAAGGAATTAAAATAAATAAATAAAAGATATTTGAAGGTGCTAATAATATTTTACAAAAGAACATTCAAGTAGTTCAAACTCAAAAAAAATAAAAACCTTTAGAGAAAAAATTATTTAGAGGATTCAAGAAAAAAATAACATATAAATATTAGAATTCGGTAATGTCAGGCATGAAATAAAATAATGTACTTTAAAATTATAATTTAAACTATGAAATATATTGCTAATGACATTACCAAAAATAGGTGTTAAAAAAACATTAAGATATGTGAGATTGAAACATATTTGACATTAGATAATGAAAAGTTGTGTTTGTTTAGAAATTTTAAAGGGTATTATAAAAAAATAATTGCTTGGAAAAAAAAAATGTAAGTTACAAGCGCTTGCTAATGTTGTATTATCTTTTTTACATGAAATCTTTGGTTTCAAACTTGAATTATTGTTTTTGTCCAACATTTTAAATTGGCAAAAAAAAAAAAAAAAAAGTAAGCAACAATGTGCAAACATTAGTTCAGTAATGTCATGCATTAAATAAAAATAATGTACTTTGAAATTGTGTTTAAACTCTAAAACAATATTATTAGTGACATTAGCAAAAAATAGGTGCTTAAATTTGTTTTAGGATATGTTTAGGTTAAATCATATGTAAATTTGGCAAGTATGAAAGTGAGTTATAAAAAGGATGAAATTTGATAATTTTGTGTTAAATATTATTAGTGACATTAGCAAAAAATAGGTGCTTAAATTTTTTTTAGGATATATTTAGGTTAAATCATATGTAAATTTGGCAAGTATGAAAGTGAGTTATAAAAAGGATGAAATTTGATAATTTTGTGTTTGTTTAGAAATTTTAAAAAGTAGGATTACAATTAATATGTCATCATATAGGGAATTATAAGAAAAGTAGATGATGTACTGTTATTTTATCTTTAAACAAAGAGCTAATATTTTCAGTTCAAATTGTAAAAAAGTGGATGAAGTAGACAAAAAAAAAAGTTATAAGATTCTGCAAACAAATAACATGATTCAGATATTGGTAATCTAAAATCCAAACGTGCACATTTAGTCCAACGACCCCCTTAAACAATCGAGAAATTGTATTAAAATATTACAATATGTAACAATTTGTTAAGACTAATAAAAAGATCACAAAAAGAACACAACTACAAAATAAACCAATACATAAAGCTAATAATGAGTGCACTTAGGACAAACATTGAACAAAACAGATGTTTTCGAGCGATAAAAATGAGATATATTATATACTTAATTTTTACAAAAATATATGAAAATATCTAATGCGATAATTAAAACACCTATTAAGAACTATATATTAACAATTTTGTGTTAAAAAATAAATGAAAAAAACTATTAAAGAAAACAATAAGACTCCGTTTGGATAGAGTGATTTCAAATCCTTTAAAGTTTGAGTGGATTTGAAATCCACCAAAATGACTCTAAAATTAGTTCAAAATGAAACCTATGGATTTTAAATTCACATCCTACCCAACACTATCAGTGGATTTGCCAACAAGGATTTCAAATCTCTCCTTAAATCCACATATTCAAATGTACCCTAAGAAATATTATTTTAAAAATAAAGAAAAAATATCACACTTATGTAAAAAATTATTATCATATAACAATAAACACTAATTATAAAATAAAAAATATGATAAGTATTAAATGAAACCCGTGCAACGCACGGGTTCAAACCTAGTATTACTAATAAATGTTGGTAGGATGCTGAAAGTGAATTGTTAACTAGTGAATTTGCAAATTATTCTACAATAAATTTATTGAGACTTTAACGGTATTAATTGTTGTATAAATTGGAGATCCGAATATAAAAAATTTCTTAAATCTATATATATATATATATATATATATATAAGCAGAATATTATGTCAAAAATAGCTACAATAAATGTCTCATTTATTAAATATTTCCATTTTAAGAAATCATTAATAACTTTTATTTTAAATTTATTAATAAACAAATACATAAATATTAGTATTTAATACATTTAATTTTATATTTATTGTATAGAAACTCAAAAGAAAAAAGTAAATAGATAAATTTATCTATATATTTCTATACTATAATAACAAAGGAAAATTTTGAGATATTTACAAAAATATTATTTTCTCAACAAAAAAGTGTTGCATCAACCTTATTTTTATTTTACATTTTTTATTATTTAATCCATTCAATTTATAATATAATATATATATATATATTGTATTAGTTTATTCTTATTTTATTAATACTAATTAAGTTATTTTTTATTGAATAATTTCTTATACATCAACAATAGATAATGTTCAAACAATAATTTCAATAATAAATATTAATTTGTTTGCGGATAATTGTATCATATTTAATATAAATATAATTTATAAATAAGTGTAACACTATTAAAGATGCGTATATATACATGTATGTATATATATAATGTATTTAGTGTGAAATTACATGTCACTCTAAGTATTTTTTAAATTAATCTTTGTAGGTGTCCCATCAACAAATTTTGCATTTTGCATTTTTTACTATTTAAACCATTTGATCTAATAATATAAATATTGTATTAATTTATTCACATTTTATCGATCTTAATTAAATTAATTTTTATTGAAGAATTTATTAAAAATCAACAATAGATATCCAATAATTTCAATAATAAATATTAATTTGCATGGGGATAATTTATACAATAATAATATAAATAAATAAATAAATATAACACTATTAAAGATGTGTGTATATACATATATGTATATATAATATGTATTTAGTTTGAATTATATGTCATCTTAAATATTTTTTAAATTATAAATATCTGATAATCAATAAAATTTTAGTCTTTTACTTTACACTTAGGATTATTTTTATATGAGAGTGCACATTTTAAACACAAATACTCATATGCAACCGTCTCACATGCGACGGCACTCGCGCACGGTCGACCGTGCGCGACTGCAGTGTATAAGTATGTCTTTTTCAATAATAAGTATGTGATTTTTCACTATAAGTATGTGATTTTTTTTTCTCGCCCACAACCGTGCCCTGGGACAAACCGTGCCTCGCGTGAAAACTAAGAGCAATATGTGGCGCACGGTCGTGTTCTGGGACACGGTCAAGATAAGTATGTGATTTTTGTCTATAAATATGTCTTTTTGTGCTATAAGTATGTGTTCCCGCGCACGGTCGACCGTGTCCTGGGACACGACCATGTCCCAGCGCATGACCGTGCGCGAGTGCCGTCGCACATGAGACAGTCTCACAGGAGTCTAGCTCCATTTTAAATTTATATGGCTCATCTGATTATTTAAATTATATGCTTATTTTCTAATTATATTGTCATCATCGTGATCGTAGACTACTACTACATTTTGATTCTGTGTTGAGCTTAAATTGTAATGATCAATGTCTTGATATATCAATTAATTTACGTGATACTTATAAAGGAATAATTGTGTGCTATCTTCGATGTTAAGCGATATTAATAAAAAATTATAATTCAATTTATTTTGAAATAAAAAGTTGAAAATACATAATTAACAGTGTTTGCATCAAGTTCCTACGCAAAATTTCTAATTTTATTGTGTAATGTTTCTATATATACATACGTATTCACACACACGTGTATTTAATTTAATAGTTGAATTTGATTTTTAATTCATAATTTTTTTAGTTTTTTTAGTATATTCAATTTAAGTGACTGAAGATATTAGTTTGTAACATAGATGATAAAAAAATGTTTCGACTATAATTGTTGTGTATAAAGAAGTTTTTAAAAAACTTACGAACTTTACAGGTAGAATTTCCAATTTTGATTTGAAGATCATGATATTGATACTTTTGTTTTTAGTATTAATTATAGATTAGTGAATTGGATGTGTATAATATCAATATATTGTTGTGAATTGAATTATCTTAAGCAAATTTATATTTCTTAGTTATTAAATATTATATTGTCTTTTATATGCTAAAATCACTTACACTATATTATGAAATAATTAATATTTACCAACATTATATCACAAAACGTGCATCGCGCGGGTTCGAGTACTAGTATATATAAAAGCAGGATATCCTTAAAAAAATAATTGTAATAAATTTATCATTTATGAAATATTTTCATTTTTAGAAATCATTAGTAACATTCATTTTGCATTTCTTAATGAAAAAATAAATAAATATTTCATTTATAAAATTTATTATGATATTTAATATTGTATTTGTTGTATTAAACTCAAAACAAAGAATAATTAGATAAATAAGATAAAATAAAGGATGACATGTCTATTATCTTTCATCATTTTTTTAAGTATAATAAATATTTTTTTTAATAAATTTCAAATATATAATATATTTTTAAGATTTGTAATATTCATAGTAAATATATCGAATAAAAATATGAAAATGTATGTTTGAGGATAAAATACAAGTGTTAATTTATTTCAAATCAATATTAAATGTAGAAATAAATAAAAAAATACAAATGGAAATGTATTACAGGTATACTTAAAGACGTTCAAACGGTTCCAAAAACCGGAACTGGACTGGTTCGAACCGTCGGTCAACAGTTCCGAACCGGAACCGGAAACTGGTTCGGTTTCGGTTCCAATTTTTGCAAACCGACGAACCGGCGGTTACCACCGGTTTTTATAATTATTTTTTTTTACATTTTCGGTTGTGACACGTGTACAACCCAAATTTTATGACATTAGGACACAAAAACGATCTAGAGGTAACCCTACCCAAGAGTTAGACTCTTATTTAAGTGCGACTTTTGAATCTATTGCTTTTGAGACTTCCATTGATTTGTTGAAGTGGTGGTCATGAAGGACCACCATGTATCCTATTCTAACCATTATTGCTAAGGAAATGTTTGCAACTCCCGCCTCGACGGTTTCGGTTGAGCATGCCTTTAGTATTGGGGGTCACACGTTGAGTACGAGACGATCAAACTTTGCGGCGGAGAATGTGCAAAACCTCATGCTTCTTGAGGATTGGGGTAAAGCCACTAGACGTCAACAACATCTTGACCTTGAAATTGTGGATGAAGAAGGTGACGAGGATATTTATGGCTACGACTCAAACACAACGTTCTTCTTTAGCACCGCCACCAACCTTGAAGATTGAAGTAGGTAAGTTGAGGTAAGAGAACTACGTGAGCTTTGATTCCTTAATTTGATTTGGATTAAGGATACGTAGGCAATTTCATTATAAGTTTGGAATTGAATTTCATTTCCAAACTTAGAATGAAACTCAAGCTCTTTCAATTTTTTTCCCCTTCTATTTAATCTTTAGATAAACTTTTGTAATTGTAATAGATATATTTAGTTTGTAATAGTCTAATAGATTAGAATTAAGATTATAAATTCATTAGAATTTCAAACATTAGGTTAGAAACTTAGAAATTGAGTTCTATTATAACTTGTAATAATTTTCCAATTTATAATGAAACATTTGTTCACTTCGATTTTTTGTACTCTATTTCAATCATGAATTATATCGAAACAAACATTAAAAAACAAATTCGGAGTTGCAAAATCAAAATTAACAAGAAAAAATGCAAAAAAAAAAAAAAGAAAAAGGTGAACCGGCCAAACCGGCCGGTTTAGGTTCAACCGGTGGTTCCGAACCGAAACCGGAACCGGCCACCTGCCGGTTCGGTTTTGGTTCCACCAATTCGGAACCACCGAACCAGCGGTTCGAACCGGAACCGCCGAATCGTTTGAACATCTTTAGGCATACTTAATAGTTTATACATACAAAACAAAATCAAGTAATATTTATGAAAATATTAGAAGTTATTACAAATTAAACAACATTTTTCATTTGAAATACACACACTATTTTATATATCATTCTTATTGTTTTATTTTGTACACAGATAGTTGTAATTTTTTTGTTATTTTTTTCGACATCTTTATATTTTTGGCGTATTTATATTAATTAGACTAAAAAGTTAATTGTTTTATAAACTAAAAAAACATTTGCGGGGTGGGGACGGGGCCTGTGAAGTTGGTGGGGACGGGGAAAATTTTTTCCCGTAAAGTTGATGGGGATGGGGATTGCTTCCCGAACCTCACCTCGTTCTATTCCCATCCCTACCTAATATCTTTTTCCTTTATAGTGGATCTTTACAATTATACATTTTCAAACAAATAAACTGAAAGTATTATATGATTGATACGGTGAATGGTGAGGGGTGTTGAGAATGAAACACTTAAGTCTCATTGAATCTATAAGAATTATATTTGTTATGTCAAAATTTGTTATATGTTTAAAAAATAAAAATGATGTATACTTTGTGAGTTGTCGATAATTATGCAATACATGTCTAAGACTTTTATAATATTTCTTCAGTAAACCACATACATTGATATGCCTATAAAAATCATATGAATAATAGGTAGTAGCAATAAGTAAAAATCAAAATTTCACAATTAGTAATATGACTGAAATCGATACATAGACGATTGAAATTGCAAACAAGACATAAAAAATGAAAATAAAAAAATCAAATTCTAATTATTATAATAAGAATATCACTTTAATAATGCCAATGTAGATGGCCTAAGGAACTTATTGAAAGAAATTATATACAAACCATGACTTTTACTTAAGTTGCAAAAATAATTGTTCTAATAGAAATTAATTCAAAAGAAAAGATACTTCATCCAAAAAGCATGATAATTTGATTAAAGATTTCAATCAATGCTAGAATTAACCAAGGATAAAGATTATAAATATTTTCATAATTTATATGAAAATGAAATTAAACTTATCCCTATAAACAAAGGAAATAATGGTTAAATTAAAATATAGATAAATTTATTTAAAATTAATATTTCATGTTGAAACACTCGTGGGACAACTAGTTCTGCAAAAATATAAAAACAAAGAGTGACACTTGTGTACACGGGGGTACGCTCTCCCAAATTAATCATCATACACAAAAACTCATGTGAGACGGTTTCACGGATAGTTTCCGTGAAACGGATCCTTATTACCCATGAATTTAACTTATATCCACAAATTTTCATATGAATTGTTAAGTGTGAGTTATAGATTGATCTGTCTCACGAAAAAAGATCCGTGAGACGGTTTCACACAAGACCTAGGTGTTAAATATATACTCTATAGGTATCACATGTATACTCTTATATACATATAATACCTATAGAATATAGTATATGTATAATACCACAAAACATAATACCTATAGAATGAATATATGTATAATATCACAAAATGTAACAACTATAGATTATATATATAATATTTGAAGATCATGTATATAATACATAGATTCATACCCCTATATGCCCTATGGATATATAAGTTTTTGCCAAATGTAAAAACTTGAGTGTAAACAACCACACACATAGTTTCCATAAGACCAATCATCTTTACCGACTAACATTCCATAAATTTGGATATGAATAGTAGACATAAATTATAAATCTTTCTTATATATATAAAATGATTCGTGAAATAATTTCTATAGTGAAACTAAAATATTGGCATGGTATTAGAGGGTTATTTAAAACAGCAGCGTGTCAATATCCAAATTATAGGTGGCGCAAATAAATACACAGCAATGAATGAATGTGCACGAAATCACCGTCCACATTCTCTCTCTCTATCTCTCTCCTCAAAATTCACCTACTTCTCTCTCTACAATCCCTTTCTCTCTCTTCACATCTCTCTCGTGAACAGTTAATAACTTGGCCATTACGGAAGTACACATCCCCGGCCCTTTTTCGTCTTTTCGCCACCTCCTTCTTCTCCTCCGCCATTGTCATTTATATCTGGACAGACTACATCATGAGCTCCCTCACCCAGCTCTCTCTCTCTCCTCTCTCCTCTTTCGATTCTATCATATTCATTCCCTTTTCTGTTTCTCTTTCTATTTTTGTTTTTCTGATAGGATGTCTCGATTTTGTTCTCTGGGTGTTTCTCGATTGGGGAGCCATCAAATTTGAGCATTTCCATTGCTGACTATTCCTTGTAGTGGGATCAAATGCTTCAATTCTTTTTTAGATATACAAAATTCAGGAATTTCGAATTCGATTGACACGTTGTTTCGCTCAATCGGGCTTCGAATTTGTGTTTTTTTGCATTTCAATTTCACCGTATTTTGCTCTTCCTGTTTTGTGTGTTCTCTGAACAATTTGTGAAGAACTTTCTAGACAGGTTATTTTTTAAGCCTTGAAAATATATATTTTGTTTGGGAACTGTTTGATTGAATTGTTTGTTTTGTGTGAAGATTATGGAAAATTAAGAGGAAGATTTTGTGAATTGAGGGTTTTAGCGTTAGTGTTTGGTCGTGGAATGAACTGCAGGATTTATTCGTCGTCGTCCAATGAATTGTGGGCGAGACATTCAAACGGAGGAGGTGGAGTGAGCCACGAGAGTGAGCATGATTTGGGGGTGATGGTTAATGATTTCTTGGAGAATGGCAATAGTGGCAGTGCTGATTCCAGATACAGCAGTGACAGTGATTCCGGCCTCTCTGATCTCGTTCAGCTTGCTGACAAAATCTCTGTCAGTCTCTCTCTCTCTCTCTCTCTCTCTCTCTCTGGCAATTGTGTGTGTGTGTCTGTAATCTGAATTTTGGATTTATTTGTCCATCTTGAAGAAATTGCAAATGATTTCGAGAGGAGTTCTTGCTGATTATGTTGTGTTGTGCTGAAAGAAATGATTTTTAAGGAGATCACTGACATTTTGGAAGGATAACTTTTCAGGTTGACATGTTACACTTTTCTGGTTAAGAAGCATATTGTTTCTTTATGAATTCTAACTTTATTCAATGGTGATGACATTTTGGCGATGTACTGTGAGCTCAGTGTTATTGGCCACCGTGTTTGAGTTTCATGGTCTTAATGATAGAAATGGGAACACGTAAATTGAAGGACCACAAATTAGAATAAGGTGGACCCTGACTGTTGTTTGGTGGGATTTAAGCTAATTTGGTGCTTATGCATATCGAGGTTGTAAATTATAATCATCATTTTATCATCTGCATGTTTTGGTTCTACAAAAGGAAAGCCGTGCTTAAAAAGGGATTAGCTCAGAATGATAAATCTGTAGATAATTCTGCTCATTTGTGTGGAATGAAACTACTTGTGTTGCCTCTGGTTGTAGGTTTCATTATATTTTTGCTTTTAAAGTGCATTGCATCCTCATATAATTCATGAATACAAGAGAAGCTGTTCATAAGTATTTCATATAAGATTGGAGTTGACAAATGCCTGAGTTTGATTAGCTTTGTCTATGTGAGGATTCTTAGTCATGGAAATTTATATTAGTTAATGTTTCTGTAAAATATAACAAGCACATCTCTTATTAGACATGGTACTTTTATCCTACACAAACTTTATTTCTGCTCCCTTTTATCTTCCTTGATATATCACTGCAATTGATTGGAAATTTGGATCCTTCAAATTTACTTTTGAGCTTTACACGTCATGCATGCATGAATATTCCAAATTGTATATGAGAGCTTCTGAAGCCAAGTAGATTTCTTTAGTTGCATTTTCCAGAAGTAAATTGTTTATGAGATGAATGACAACTTTCTTTTACCAAAATCTTTGGTGAATATGTAACTGATGATGCCATCTACAATCGTTGTTTTTAGTCCAATGCAATTGAGTAACACAACTATTTAGGAGGTTTCTTCCGTGTCAATACCAATTCATGAATTATGAGTCTTGTTTTACTTATTCTACGATCCATAATGATTTGTGGTTTATCTATATTTCCCTAACAAGTGGTTTTTTTGCAGTATTTCAAGTTGCTGATGGATCAATGTGAAAGTGACTTGTTGTCAGTGGTCAATTCTCTTGCACTTTCAATTCATGAAAAAGACCTTCGTGCTGTTAACTCGGGCCCATGCAAAGCTAGCTGCATCAGATTCTCCCTGGTAAAGCTTCTTAGGCTCTCTGGCTTTGATGCAGGGGTGTGCACAACCAGGTGGCAAGGGAGTGGCAATGTTCCAGGAGGTAACAATATCCTTTTCCTCACTATATGGTATTTGGCTTTTGAATCAGAAATTCTAAATATGCGATTGAGAGCTTGAAGAGTTTGTTGGAATGATGTGTATGCATCATGTTAGTGGTCTTGCTATCTATTCCATTGTGTTTGCATCCATATCTTTTGATACTATCATATATTTCTTATTTGCAGGTGATCATGAATATATTGATATAGTCCGCTATGATGACACAGGAAGTACTGAGCGTGTGATTGTTGATGTTGACTTCAGAAGCAATTTTAAGATTGCTAGAGCTGTTGAATCTTATGATAGGATATTGATTTCCCTTCCAGGTATCTATGTGGGCTCATTTACTAAGCTCAAACCATTTCTTCAAATAATGGTTGAAGCTGCTAGATCTTCTTTGAAGCAAAATGCGATGCCACTTCCACCGTGGAGATCCTTGGCTTATTTGCAAGCTAAGTGGCAATCTCCCTATCACAGGAAATTTGATTCAGATGAACAGAACTGCAATACCTCCAATCCTCTTGAACACAAGAAGTGTGCTGGACATCTTAAAAGGCTGCATTCTTCACTTCTCTCTGAGATTGAAGTAGAGCGAACACTGAGGCCCTTTAACAGTGATAGGAGGGTGAAAACTGAGAGGCGAAGGCATCCAACTTTCCATTAGGGGGCATTGGACTATTTTTGGATGGATGGGAATTCTTGGGTCGATGACATTATACAAATAAATTACCAAGAAAGGTATATGGTCTTTTTTTTGTTTTGGCTAGTAGCACTTCATAAAGCAGAAGATAAGGTTTGTGGTCTTCCTCAACCAACCGCGGAACAAACTGTCTATAAAGAGTGGAGTCGAACGATTTTTTGTCGTATATTCCTTTTTTTTTTTGTCATCTAATGTTGCAGAAGTTTTGGTCATTCTTTACCTTGTGTCTTTCAAGTTCATTTCGAAGCAGAACACTGTAATTCATCCTTTTGACTGTGTAGTGGAATTGTTGTTTTCTGCTTTCTGGAGATTGTAATTTCCTCTTGTTTCGACTTTGGTTGTATAGTAATTCTAATTGGGATGTAAACGAGTCGAGCAAAGTTCTTGGTTAGTTCAAGAATGATAGAAACACCTGTGAAAAGAACAAGAAATCATGTACTAAGATTTCTTTTGATCATATTACTGATTCTGTATTCAATTTTTTTATTAGTATGGATGAAGTTCTATCTATTTTGGAGAAAAGGGTTCATATAAAGTGGATTCGCCAGTGCCTGTTCTAATAATTGGGGAAAATTGGAAGTTAATTTATATGTAAAAGAAAAGAATAAATTTGATTTTATGGGACAAACCATTTTTTAAGAATGTCAAATATTGTTTGGAAGATAATATTTTTTTGATGTATTATTTTTAGATGTATTTATGTAACCACACTCAAATTTATACATAATTATTAATAATTTGTAATATTAAGAAGGGAGATATAGCAATGAAACATCATGCCATGTGTATGTAAATGAATTACATATGTGTGTCAGGAAAAATTAGTGATTCTTGTAAGTTAATTCTTGTTTCTGAATGTTTTTATAGCTTATGTAATGTTTTCAATTACTTTATTATATATTTTTCTGTCAGTAAAAATAGTAACATATGATCATGTAAAGTTAAATTCATGTGTCACCATGGTCGGATTTTACATAGGACAGCACTGGGCTTTAGGATAGGGCAAGCCCAATATATATATTATTATTATAAGCCCAATCTAAATTCCAATCCAAGCCCACCCAAACCCAAAATGTAAAACCTAAATTTACCTATCTTCTTTACAAATTCATAGATCTTAAGGTGGAAGGCATACACTACCACACTCCACTGTAATTAAACTTATATTTTAATCTTCTTGTTTTATTCTTTTATGAGATTAAAGTATAAATATTGAAGACAATGAGACATAAATCATCAACAAGTGGGTTTCTTGAAATTTTCCACCATATTATTAAAGGTAATGTCTTTTTTAATTCATTTAGTATTTTTATGAAAAATATCTAGTGTTCTTTTTATCAGTATTTAGTATCACTTCATTTAATTTAAGGTGTGTAGGGAATTAAATTCAACCGATTCCTTTAATTAGTAATTAGTGATTAAATTCCTATTTGGCATATGGTTATAGTCAACAAGTTTCTACACCTTTTGAGTTGAGTCAACTACTTACTAAGAGTGGAAGGTCGAAGATTTACGTTATGTTAACTAGATTGATTCGTCTAGTTTTGACATTACATGTTTCTACTGCTACAACTGAATGAGTATTTTCAGCAATGAAACATGTGAAGACGGCACTTCGTAGTAAGATGGGGGATGATTTACTTGGAGATAGTCTGATGCTTTATATTGAGAGAGATTTTGTTAAATATATAGACATAGACTTAATTATTGATGAATTTTATGTTTTGAAGTCTCATAGAGCACAACTTAAGTGAACGTCGAAATATTTTATTATCGTATAAATTTTAATGTGTTGAAACATTTACTTTTCAGCCCACCCTAGTGTTAAATCCTAGATATGCCCCGTGTGTCATCATCTAAGATTAGATTCCTATATATGATTATATAAAAGTATGTGTCAACTTGCGACATGATATGTTTGTATATCACATGATAATATTAATATATGATTTATGTGACATCACAAAAAATTCATCAAGTGACAGCATGGTGGTAATTTCATTATCAATATTCAATATATCAGCTATAAGGGGCAGAATGTTATATATATATATATATATATATATATTAACTTATGTAATATGCAAAGAAAAATACTCCCTCCGTCCCTGCTATCTTTGCCTACTTTCCGTTTTTTATTGTCCCATCTAACTTTGCCAGCCCAAAAATGGCAACAAAAAAATTATGATCTTACCCCTCAATTTCTTTCATTTTACTTACTTTACACTCAAAAAGCACACATTAATTACAAAACTGCCACTCAAAAACATTAAAATAACACATCACATCAAAGTCAACAGTTTTTTCTTAGGATTCGTGCCGGTCAAAGGTGGCAAAAATAAGGGGGACGGAGGTAGTATAATTTTACATGAATCACAAGAGAATAGACGTATTTTTTTAAGTAATTAATTTTATCCCAAAAAAAGAATATACTTATTGACGTTTCTACATTAGTTTTATAACTCATTTTATTAGATGATGGATTTGATAAATAAATGGAGAATATATAAGTGGAAATTAGAGATTAAAACAAAACATATTCTATCTTAATATATAATATAACATAGAATTGTAAATGAAAATTCAGCGACCACAACATATATCCCTATTCATAAAGACTAAGGGCATGCACATCAATTAATTCTAAAAGTGTCGTTACATATTTTAGTATTATATTTTCTTGTCGCCATTCTTGCAGGGTGGCAGTAAGAATGGTGTTTTAGGAGAGGGACAAACATATGGTCTGGGTCACAATTTTTTATCTCTTTTTTTAATATTTTTCTTCATTTTCTTCATATTATAATAATAATATTTTGCTATTATTCTTAACTTTTGTAATTAACTAATGTAGCTGCCCTAATGAATCAATTTTATTAATATAATTTTATGAGATGAAATTTACCCTTTCACTTTAAATTAAATCTATTTTTATAAATTAATTTTTTATTTTTTATTTATGATTTATAGTCATCTCATAAAATAAATTTGTGATATGATTGAACTAAAATCTTGTGGTACATTACCACAAAATACCACAATTTATATAAGAGATTATTTTTCTATCATAGATGATAATTTTGTTATTTTCTACCAGAATAATAAAATTACTCTTCTGATTAAAAGAAAATATAATATATTTCTTCAATAAATTTCAAATAAATTTGATTTTCTTAACTTTTATTGAAAGCACAAATTTATGAATTAGCTGAATTATAATTAAAAGGTAACGAAAATACCAATATTAAAATAATATCTTATATCTTGTATAAATTATGATAAATTATAAAAATAATACCATTATACATTCTTAATTATAAATTAGTTTTGAAAGGATTTATATTCGCATTAGGGCTAGCAAATCAGGTCGCCAGGCCCGACCCGGTCCAACGGGCCAGACAATAAAGTCTGGGCCAAATCGGTCGAAACTCCTAATTATTTTTTTAATTAAAATAATTATTAATTAATTAAATTTTAGGGTGAGACTATCCACACTCCATTAAATTCTACACACCCCAAATACTAAATATACCTCAATAAAGGGAATTATAAACTAAATAACTTCTAAACACACCCCATTAAATCTCCACTTTACCCTCTACATTTCAGATTCTTCCCGTTGGCAGTGGCGGTTCTTCTTCCCATTACAGCAAACGGTTCTTCTTCTCTCCCACGCCATCTTCTCTCCTTTATTAGTATCCGTGTTCTTCACCCCGTCTGGCAACTTCTTTTATCGTTCTATCTTCTCTCCAGCATGTCCAACACGTTCGATTTTAGAGGTCGATCTATTCTTTTATTGTTCGACCAAGACCCACCGAAACTTGTTGCGAGTGTTCGGTCCCTTACAGACGAACCACATCATAGGTGTTCGATTAGTTAGGGTCGAACATTGAGTATAATGCTTGCCCTGTATTAATCGAACGGTTGTTCCCGCAAGTTTGATGTGTTATTCGTACGCATTTTTTTGTTCAAAATGTATTTTGATGTTCTACTACTATTTTTCACAAATGATGTGAGAAATAATGGAGTTCTTGAATATCAGAGTTTTGAATTTTAATGGAGAAATAATTGAGGTTTTTTTTTTTTTTAAATTAGATTTTTGAGTGGATGGGGAAGATGATGATGAGAAAAATAAAAAAATGAGAAATAAAAATCATTTATTAACTTAAGGATATTCTAGACTTTTAATATCTATGTATTTTTGTTGGGTGACACTTGTGTGTCCCAGGGGCACGGTGCCCCCAAATTAATCATCATGTGGTGTTAAAAATATACTCTACATGTATTATGTATATACTCTTCAAGTATCACATGTATACTCTTATATACATATGATACCTGTAGAGTATATTTATAACACCAAGAAACATAACATTTATAGAGTATATATATAACACCTGAAGAACATGTATATAACACCTAAATCTGTGCCTCTATGTGCCCCAAGTGTATATAAGTTTTTGTCATTTTTGTTATATTTAAATATGAGGTGTGTTTAGAAGTTGATAGGGTGTGGATAGTCCCACTCAATACTCAGGTTTATACGGAAAAAAAACTTCCTATTATGTAATTTAAGACATACAATTAAATTATAGTATCATATTTATGTAACCGAAGATAACGTATTAATATATTAAATTTTTAGTGGTCACAAAATCCTTTTTTTAACTTTCTTTTATGCATTCAAAAATATTTTAATTCAATTCTCATAGTTTGCTAGTGCATTGTAATTATTTAAAACTCTAATTCAAGTTAATCAATGATGGTTAAAGAAGAGAATAATCAAGGAAAAATTGAAAAAATAAATAAACACATGACAGAGAAAATTGAATCACATGTAAAAAAACAAATTACATAAAAATATATAAAACATTTAAATTTAGCAGGTCATCGTGTCGGTTCAAGCCATCATGCCAAATGGACCTGAGCCCATCTGATCCACTGGACTAAGTCAAAAACTTTCGACATTTTTTGAACCGCTCTTTTAAGAACCCAACCCTACCTTATTAATGGCCCATGGACCGAGTTAAAATTGGCGGCTCAAATTGGCATGTACTATATGTTGAGGTTTGTTAAATGTTAGAAGAGTCCCCATCTCATAATACCATTTTCAAGATAGTGAATGAAAATTTTACCACATCATATAACTTTAATAATAAAATACCACCCTATATAACTTATTATACCAAAATACCATAAAACATAAAAAAAAAAAAAATTCCCAACTACCATAACTACCAAAATTCCTTTTGACCTTTTCACAAACATCCAAATTTTCACTATCTTTCAAAATAATTTATAACAAAAAAAATTTCATCTTCCACACCATATGATCTTTATATCTTTAATCAACATTAATTTGATTAATATCAGGCCCAACATGCTTCCGTAAAATAAATTCATCCCTTAAAATGCATATTTTTTTTGACCGCAACAGCTCCGAGTGAAGTGGTTCGCAACGCCACCGGTTGGACAATCACTGCCCCTAGATCGTTTGACGAACAGCTCCTCACAGTTCAACTTCAACCCTTAGGGAAGATAGTCTACAAGTTATCCAGCTCCTTCAGAAACTGCTCAGCACAACCTTGATTCGTTTCCTACCCCAGGTGTACAAGATAATTCTTTCAAGTGATAAATTAAAAATACTTCAACACATGTTGGAGCAAAAACCTTATTTTTTATTAAGAACTTAAAAATATTTATTACATCTGTAATCTCCTTTTGGGAGGAAAATACTAGATTAGCCTCTCATGGAGAAGGCTATCACTCGTAAATACATAAACTAAACTAAGAACACTCAAAATGTTACAAAAGATTTTTGTTCTAAAGAAAACTAAGGAAAATGTTCGATGTCCTTAGCTTCCTTCTGCATTGCTTATTTATAGGCAAAATCCGAACTTGAATTGTGGATTTCAAATCTCGTTTTAGCCAGCTATCTCATTTTCCTAGTGGATCAACCACTAAGTTAGTGCTTTGTCAGCTTTTCCTCGTGACTCATCCCATGTGATTATTGTCGGGGAATCTCATTTTTCTTCCCGTGACTTTATCATATGTGATGCTTGTTGGGCGTGACTCAGCCCATGTTACCTTTGTCGGGGAATCTTTTAAAAATTTTACCTTCGTGGTCCCCGCGGATAACTTTTGTTTTGGGCAGGTCATTTGTCCTTGTCCGCCCTGCTTTCTCGTCGGTCGGGTTTGGGTCGGAGTCCTTTCCCAAACTCGGGTTCCTTCTGTTCTGGGCATGCTTGGCAGATTCTATTAATCCATCGACCTACATGCGTCATGTTAAAGAATTTCCGGTAGGTTTCTTTGCTCACCGGAATCTTGTTTTCCCAAAGGACTATTCTTTTTGTTTCAAAGAGTTCCTCTGCAAATCCTATGGTTGTTCCTGTCATTGAATTCAGGAGGAAAGATCCACTCGCTGAATTCTGAAAGAACTTGAAGGGATATTTGACTTTGTCCATTTCGTTTAGACAAACCCAAAGTCCCCATGCTCGTCGGGTAAAAGCTTCATCTTCTGAAAATGCTCCTACCAATATGGGAGTTTCCTCCGGATAAGCCTCATTGATAGTTTTCAGGGCGTTCCCATCTGGTCTAATCAGCTTGATGAAATGAAAGGCTTCATGGAAACCTTTCTTTGCTGGTTCTGGAGTTGCACTGAAAAGTACAATTCCAGAATGTCGCCTCTGGCCAAATGTGGATTATTGACCCAAGTCTCGTGCACCGCTTTCCCAATCCATCTCGGTAATTTTGAGATTTCGGGGAATCCTGGTAAGACGGTATAGATTGAAGCTAAAGCTCCAAAATTATATCACTCTTGTACCTCGTTTGGATGACTTCCTGGTTTCATCCAAAGCCTCGGGCATTTCCCAGAGACATCAACGATGATTCTCTCAGGATTTATACTTTTTCTCGTAGCCAACTTCTCCCATTGCTTCTGGTAAACCTGCATAGGAGAAACTTTAACATCGTCTGTTTGGACCTTAGTTTTGCCAGTTTGTGGCCTAAAATCCAAATCTCCCTCTTTTATCACAGAGGTGCTAGGTTGATTTGAAGACTCGGGTTATGACACCGGAGTTTCAAATTTCGCTACAGCTTGTACATCCTCAAGGAATGCACCATCTGTAGCACTTGTAGATATGGTATTTGAATCCATAACTTCCGAGTTAGAGACCCGTTCTCTTGTTTCTCCCTTTTGCACCATTGGAGAGATGCAGCCTGGAGAAGAGGCCCCCGCAGCATTGAGAACAATTGTTCCTGCGCTTGCTGGCATGCTCGTATTAGACCAGAGGCGGATCTCTGATCTTCTCGTTGAAGTCATCCAACGACTTCTGCATTGATACATAAAGTACCAAAGCCTCGTTCTAGACTCTCCAGGTTTTCCCTAAGATGTCTAACTCGTTTGAGGACATATTCAGCGACGCGTCCTTCTATCTCGTGTTAAGAAATCTGCAAGAACATTTTCATGAGATTTTACAATGACAATATCATAATTATAATATTGGCATTCAGCCTGCCATCTAAGTAGTCTAGTTTTTTCTGGTTTGGATTCTATTTTATTTTTCCGAAAATCTTTGACACTTGAGTTATCAATCTTTAAGATGAATTTCTTAGTCAGTAAGAATAAAGGCCATTTTTTGAAAGCCTTTCTGATTGCAAAGAACTCCTTCTCGTTGATATGTCATCTATTTGCTTCACTGTCTGTGAATAAACCGCTGCAGTATCTGCATGGCATTTCTCCATTTGGTGTAGCTTTCATAAGGACAGCTACCCATCAATGATCACTGGCGTCTATGTAAATAACTAGTTCGTCCTCATCTTGAGGTACATTAAGTTTTGGAAGCTTTTGACAAACCTCCTTAAGTTGTCTTATCCTCTCTTGGTGTTCATCTTCCCATTTGAATATTGCGTCTTTCTTCAATAATAGGCTAAACACCTTCATGTAATGTGCCAGATTGTTTATAAACATTCCAACAAAGTTAACAACTCCAAGAATACTCTGAAGTTGTTTCTTGTCCTTGAGTGTATCTAGAAATCCTTGTATCTTCTCCACAATGTGGCTCTGTAGGATGATTCCAGATTCATCAATTTCTATTCCAAGAAATTCGATATGCCTCGTAGCAATTAATGCCTTCTTTTCGGAAAGCACTAATCCTTCCTTATGACAAGCACTAATCCTTCCTTATGACAAACATCTAAAAATATCTCCAAATGTTCGATATGATCTTTCATGTTCTTGGATGCGATGAGGATATCATCGATGTACACGAACATGAAGCTGAAATAATCTTTGAAAAGATTATCCATCTTCCTTTGATATATATGGGATGCATTTGCCAATCTCATAGGCATTACGTTCCAGATATAATGTCCATGTGGTATGGAGAAAGCTGTAAACTTCTTATTTTCTTCCTCCATCATAATCTGGTAGAATCCAAACTTGCAATCGAATTTTGAGAATACCTTGGCTCCTTTGATACAGTTGACTAGGTGTTCTCTACTCGGGATGTAATATCCATCGAACTCCAAGATGTTATTAATTCCTTTGTAATTAATAACGAGTCTTGGTTTTCCTCTCTTGATTTCTCCATGATTCCTTACAAGGAATCCAGGGCTGCTGTATAGAGAAACTCCTGGTGAAATTAACATAAGGTCAAGATGTTCCTTAAGTATCTTCTGCATATCTTTACGATCTTCTTGGTTCATAAGGATTGACTTGTATCTTACGAACTCGTGTTCATTTCCGAGTTTAACCTTTAAAAAGGCTTTGAGCTCATTCTTGTTCCACCATGTCAAAGGATATTCATTGTAATTCTTTTGGATCTTCTTCTTGACATCTTCGATTGATATTTGTTCTTCAATGGAAATCTCACTCGATGAATTCTCCAATAGGCTTTTCATTAATTCTGCAATTGCCTCTGGAGGTACTCGTTCTTCTCTTTGTATCTTAAATGAATACAAGTTATTATCCCATCTCTTGGTATCCTTCTCCTTCGAACCATATTGCCAATAGGATAATAATGCATTACCAAACCTTCTTTTATCCGCCATTTTTGGATTTCGAAGTTTGGCTTCATCACCACACTAGCTGTGAAAATTGATCACCACATTTTTCTGTAGAATGTCTCTCATAGTCTTTGGACAATAATCTTATGATCACGTAAGCTTGTGAAAATAAGTCTTCTTGTCTCATTTTCCTGTGTAAAATGCTTGAATGTTTGTAGGAAATTATTACCTAACAAAACATCTGCTCCTGTATCATGGAAATAGATTGGTGGCGTCTTTACTTTGTACCATGGGGTACCACCTGCACCTCCGATCATGATTTTCGCTTGTTTGATTCATCGATTAAGAATAAGAATTCTTTTTGAGAAATCTCTTCCTGCGATAGCTGGTAGATCTTCTCCAATTTCTTTAGGGAAAACCTCCTGCTTTACAGTACATATTCCAGCGCCTGAGTTAACATAGATGGCGAAATATTCGGCCTTGTATCCATCATATATCATTCCGATATAAATGTATATGGAGAATGGACTAGTGGTCATTTGATTCTGTATCTTTTATCTGCCACTGTGAACTCCATTTCATCTTGTAATCTCTCCCAAGGTTTATGATCCTCGAGAAACTCGATCCCAACTATCAACTGATCTGGGATCCTTCCTGCAACTCCCCTAATAGTCAACTCAATTTCACCCATCTTCAGGTTTCCTTGAAATTTTCCGACTATCGATTGTTGGAGGTAATATAGGACATTACAAGGGAATATATTATCCCGTTGAGTAATGTCGAATACCACTTCAACTCCTCTCCATCCTTCCGGGCACTTCAACGCTCCTTGTATTTTGAAAACATTTGGGATTCATTGAGTCGTACTCGGTCTCTTTTCTTCCCAACAGCTACTACTCATTAGCCTATCTTGTTGGAAAGACATCCTCCTTGACTCAATTCTGAGACTTTGGCTCTTGTTGAAGACGGGTTGATCTTGGATTCTCATATCGATCTCCTTTATAGTTGGAGATTCAATAGGTTCCGATAGAACTACCCTGGCGAAGTCCTCAAAGATTCTTGGAACTTCAATGAATTCCTTTCTCAAGAATACATCTGAATGATGTGTATTCGAGATAGCATAAGAAATCATGTAGGTTATCGAGTAGGGTCTATTCCGTTCTTTCATCAGATCATTTCTTTTGAAATCTTGATGAAGGGTTAAGACTCTGTTGAAGTCTCGATCTCCCAGATTGTACGCAATTCTAGGATAGATATTGAATGTCAATTTCCCTGCATACAAATTTCCTGTGACAACTCCAAGACATGAATCCTTGAGATTTGATATTCGTTTGTCAAAAATTGCAAGATTGAGTGGTGAATCTATTCCTTCTTTGAATGTTGCTTTAATAACAACTCTTATGGCTCCGATGTGAATCCATGAGAGTGTATTTGCAACTTCTCTCTTGACTTTACTTTTGATCTCCTGTATCTCTCGATAAGGGACCAATTGCATTTCGATCAGGTTACCAGTGAATTCCATTGGGATGGCAAATTCTCCGGTGGTAACTCTGTGGATAATTTGGTGTTTTCTGCTACGAAATCCAATCTTATCCAATGTCTTTTCCATAGATCCAATGGTAAAACCATCGTATATCTGGAGTTTTGGATCCTCTTTCATAATCCTCATTAGAGTCTTATGAGACACCGTAGTGTGGGAGAAAAATCCTGACATATCCTCTCTCACCATTGATTGAAAAATTTCTTCTTCACTCTGATTCTGAACTGGATTCACTTCCATTATTAGAATAAATCTCTTCTTCATAGATGCTTTTATCTGAGGGTAAATCCTCAAATTGATACACCTTTATAAGATCTTGAAAATAGACAACTTATTCGAGTTCGGGTGTTACCTCGAACTGTCTAATTCCTCGCTTTTGATTTTCTGGGCAATCCGTTGAGATATGCCCTCTTACTCCACACGTCCAACAATTACAATCTTTAAAACTGTCATTAGCTCTGGTATGAGCCCGTCTGAAAGTTCTTCTTCATGTGGTCCTGCTGGAACTTCCTTAATGAGCCTGATGAAAAGACTCTACTCCTGTTTGGTGCTGGCATTTGCCCCGATTTGTAACTCCGGGCCTTTTGTTTTGACCACAATTTTCTCGGTCTCCATGAAGACCAACGACTTCTTCTCTTGTTGTTGCTTCCACGGTGGTACGGATGACTTCGTTGTTTCTGCCTTTTATGCCTCCGTGGTTGACCTCCAACGACTGTTGGGATGTCATTTTCTTCGCAACATAAGGGAACCATTTTATTGATTCCTCGCAGTCTCTTGTAGTTCTTGTACATTGCTGCTTGATGACACCATTCAGATAATTTGGCCATTAAGAAGGACATTCTTCTGGCATTATATCTAAGTCATCTGCACTCTTGTATTCCCTGATCAACATTTCTTTCTAGGGACTTGGTATCTTCGCAAAAAATAATTACAAAACATTTTTGTCTTCCACCTTGGACTTTCATCGGTACTCGGTGAATAACTTGATATATTCGTCAATATGACAAATATCATGCAACTCGAGGCTATAAAGGGCTTGTTTGTATCTTTTCCTTTTTTCTTCTTCTAGTCCCTCAAAATAACCTATGTCGTTAAAATGGATTTTGAATAATTTTACCATATTATCGATGATTATTTTCAATGACTCACCAGCTGTAACATTGTTTTTCATTTCTGGTGCAGTCATATCATATGCGATCTTTACAGATCCTTTAAGACTCATCTCGAGTAGTAAGATGAATCATTCATTTGTAAGATCGAGGGTTCCTGCTGCAATCCTCATAGCCGATGACCAATCATCGATAAGGACTTCTCGGTTCTTGAAATCTAGGATATCCAGATTTAGCATCAACCCATATGGATGTATCGGGTCGAGCTAAGACTTTCCATAAGGCGTATTGTAAAGATTCGGCCTTTTGGAACGTGGTCAAGTTCCCATGACAATAGGATCTCCTCCTGTGGTGAAATCCCCCACGTGTGGCATTGGTTCGTCCACATGATGTGATCCGAAACTTTCTGCTACGTTGGGATTAACTGGTGGTCTCTGCTGTTGATCACGAGTAACCAAAGCAGATCCATCTCCTACGTTCATCTTTAGATCCACAATTCTTAATCCCACGAAGGATTCGACAAGGTCATGTAGATCATCCAGATTTATCTTTTCCAAATTCATCACTTGTTTATGACGGATTTTCCTTTAATGATGACAATAAGTTTTTCATCATCAGTCATGCGTCGTACAACTTCGGTTGACTTCCCATCTTGGTGTAAATAAGGAACTGTCCCGAAATCTATACGTCTCATTCCTTCTGATGAACTTAGTCTATTCTCCAGATTCTTGACTCGTTCTTAAATATCATAAATGATTTCAATAGTCTTCTTCTGATTTTTAATCATCGTCTCCATTTGGCTTTGGATCTGATAAACTTGTGCTGGTAGGTGATTATGACGGTTGTCATAACTTTGTACCGTCTTTTGGATTTCTCTAAGATCTTCGGAAATCTTAGAGATATCTGGAAGTATCTCCTTCCATTCGGGCACTCCATTAGACATCATGGTTTTGATGGGTTGCCTCCTGATGATTCATCAAATCAACATATACATCTGGTTTACCGCAAGGAAACCCAGATAATATGTTGTCTGTCTATTACACTGCCTCAAGGTTTCCTCGTCGACACCTGAGAGCTCTTTCTCGGCATATTGGTCATTCCAATGTCACCTTGTCTTGATGCTCTTGAGCATACATTGTCAAAATTTGACGATATCTCCTGTAGTGTATACATCTTGGACATTCGTCCAGATCCATATTTTCTCGTATAATTCTCTTCACCATTTGTTAATTACAGAATTATAAAAATAAATTTAAGTTCTTAATAAACATATGCTCTGATACCAGCTTGAGGTTCGGGGTCTAAAAATCATATGGATTGGATTTATTGGAAATTCTTGGAAAAATATGTATAGATTGGAAGTAGCAAAATAAGTTTGGGTTTAGCATTTTTCAATCATTAACATTAATTGCAAAAAGTGTGTCATAAAATTATTTTAATTAAAAGTCAAAAGTTGTGGTATTTTGGGGTAATAAGTTATATTTTTGGATAGATAGAAAAAATAAATTATATTGAGTGTTATTTTAGTTTAAAGTTAAATGAAATTGGATATCATGTGTGTATAACTCATGTTAGAATGGGTGAATGGTTGACCAATATGGTCGAATCTTTGACCACAGTGGGCCCACATTAGATGATCCTCAAAATTGACATCTCATCTCATACATGTCACCCTCTCTTTTCAACACCTGCACTGCACCCTAATTAGTCTTCACATTTCTGTTCCACATTATTATCATCACGTCTTTTCATTCAACACCATCTTCAAATTCTTCTTTTCTTCTTTTTTACTTCTTCTTCGTGTATATATATATATATATATGTTTAATAATGAATTTTAAATTCTATTTTTGAAATATGAGGTTGTTAAATAACTATCAATTGTGTATATGCACCCATTAATATTGTAAATTAAAATAAATTTTATCAAATTTATAGTATTGAGAAACATTTATTGTAAACGATAATTGATATCTAAAAATTATATTACTTTATAAAGATATGTTGTGCGTGTTAAAGATTAATATAGATGTAAGTATCATGATTAATATATTATTATATTTTTTGATTCATACTTATTAACTAATGTGTTAGTAAATAATTCATTTGCATTCACAATTATAAATATCTTTAAAGAAAATATATAAATCTCATCAAATAACTTAAAAATCTTGATATGTATTTAAATAACTTAGCTAGTTCAATATTCAACCCACTTGTATTGGCAAATATATCAAACAATTATACCAAAATGTTTTTCATTGTTATTAATTTCTCAAAGAATTTAAGACTTTTATTTTAATTTTTTTAATTTCCTAATTTATAGTTTAATTTAGTCATTTATCTTTGTATTTGTAATATTTTTAAATACAATTTTACACCAAAATGTAAATATAAAATTTATATTTTTCATAAAATAAAACAAAATTTAAAATAAAAATAATTAATTTAAAATTTTAATTTATATGAAATAGAGAAAAAAATAAAATATACTTTATAATCTACCTACCTACCTATAGGTATAACATAACCTAGTGGACCCCACAACCTTTAAAAGTATAAATCTTTTTATTTTTGATTTATTTAATTTGGGAGGAAAAATTAGTTATTGCTATTTTTATTTAAGGTCTTATATATATATATATAATGTACTTGTTAAAATTGCGAGTATTTGTGTTCTTGTGTTCTTGTATACTTGTGTTTAGATTTGAGGATTTAGTTTGGAAATCAATTTTAATCACCTCATCCAAAATAGTATAGTGTTTTGATTTTGTTTGAGTGATATAATTAGAAATATTTTACACAAAAACTTGCATGAGATGCTCTCACGAAGTGTTTTCATGAGACGAATCTTTTTAATCTATGAATCAAACTCATTTCCACTAATTTATATGTGAATTGTGAAATGTGGATTGTGAATTGACTCGTTTCACGGAACATGGTCCGTAAGACGGTCTCACACAAGATTTACTCAATATTTGGAACGACTTCATATAATATATTGTTTTAAATACAAGAATTATTTTTAAAAACTATATATATATATATATATAAAAGAAAATATATTTTTTACTCACTTTTGAAAGGTCTTTTGATCTTTTAGATAAAAATTGAGAAAACAACATATTTCTTATATAAAAAAGACATTTTTTTAATGTGGGAGGTATGATAAACACTTTTTCCCCTCTTATTATGTTTTCTTTTGAGTACTCCTTTAGGCACATTAACTTTGAATGTCGGATTTGTTTGAATTGATTCAAAATGTGGGAGTGCACTATTCATAAAAAAATAAAAAAAATGTTAATTTGAGTGTTTGGTATGTAGGTTCTGTTGTGGGTTTGATTAAATTTTTGTTTGGTTTGAATTAGTAGGTTTGTTAAAATTGGTTTGTCTATAAAATCTTGTTTGGTATATTGGTTAACTAGTAGTGCACCCGCGCGATGCGTGGTTAAATAATTTTTTAAGGTAAGAATGAATATATAAAATATTTAATTATTAAAAAGATATGAATTTAAATAACTATAGTTTATATATTTTTTATGTATATTGTAATATTAAAACACATCAAACATTTATATTTATTTACTTTTATAAAAAAATTACTTCTTGCATTACACGGTACGAAATACATACTTCTAATATAAAATATTTTTGAGTTAGCTTCTAAAACTTTATAAAACTTTAAATATATATATTAACTTAAACATTGAATATTTTATCACAAAATTCTTATTGAAATAAAAAAGATGTTTTAAAAGAAGACACATGAGTATATCAATATGAAAATGTAATTTTTCTATAATAAATTATGTTATGTAGATTATATACTTTAGAAACTTTTAACTTAAATCTTTTACAATTTATAATCATTTAAACAAACATTTAATAGTATATATGTTATACATATATAAAAAAGATATTAATTATCTCTTCTATCATAACGTATCATTAACCAAAAATTATATGTGTTTTTATTTTATTTTTTATTATAACATTTGATAGCTTATTAAGAAAGTTATGTAATTTAAAATGTTTAAATTATTGAAACAAAAATGAATTCTTAAAAAATAAAATATCTATATATATATATATATATATATATATATAAAGAAGACCTTTGGAAGAATTTACAAGAATGCAATTTTCCCTCCTAAAAATGTCACATCAATGAGCAATAAAATATTTATATAAATAATAGTTTTTCAATAAAATTAATCATATCATTTAGCATTCTTTTCAATATGGTATATTTTACTATTTATACTTAGAATTATCATCATCATCATCATCATTATTATTACTACCACTATTATGTATTATTATTTGTTTGTGTTGTTGATTAACGTTGTACAATAGTGAGAAATAATTTAATTTTTGTGTATTAACTATCATTATTTAATGTCTAAAATTATTCTCATTCTCAAATAAAAGTTAAATAGATTTTAGGATATTTTTTTATAATTTTGCAAAATGTTGTGTGCAAGTAAATATTTCAAAGTTGATCACACAATTTATATTGTTGATTGAACAATTTTGACCAACTCCAAGAATCATTAGCTTAAATTATTTATTGATCCAATAAAAAAAATTCAACAAAAGATAGAAACAAATAGATGTAAGTTTTCAATTTTTCTGAATTTAATTGTTTTTGCTAACTTTAACTACTTAATGCTTATAATTATTCTTATTATCAATTTTAAAGTTAAACAAATTTTAAGATATTTTTTGTAATTATGAGAAATGTAATTGTATATGAATAAATATTTCAAGACTTATATTGTTACTTGGTCACATTTAATTAATTCTAAAAAATTATTACTACCTCCATCCCAAAATAAATGACGTTTTAGCCTTTTGCACATATATTAAGAAATGTGATAAAAAGTCCAATCTACCCATATTTAAGTTTAATTAATGAAGAGTTTTTATCTCTTTAACACATTTAATTTTAGATGAGTAAATAGGGGCATATTTGGTATATTGCATGTAAATATGCTTTGGAATACAAAAACGACAATTATTTTGGGACAAATTTTAGTTGCTAAAATGTCATTTATTTTGGGATTGAGGTAGTAGTTTATTAAATTATCTATCAAGCCGTGAAAAAAGTTCAAAGAAAAATAAAAACAAATAAAATGTAAGCTTTCAAGTTGTTAATTCATTATATTTTTCCTTTTTTGTTACTAAAATTACTTAATATTTATACTTATTCATATTATCAATTTTAAAGTTAAAAGAAATTATAATATATTTTTTGTAATTATGAGAAATTTTGTACATAAATAAAGATTTCAAAACTTATATTGTTAAATGATACTAATCAAAATATCTATCAAGCCAACGACCATAAATATATTTTTATTCAAAAGAGAAATAGAATATAAGCTCTCAATTTCGTTGTTTAGATTATTTACAAAATTTGTATTCCAACATTTTATTATTGTCAAATATAATGTAGAATGACATGTCACAATAAAACGAATGCACAAAAAAGTTCGAATAACACACATGAGATAGGAGTCAACCGAATTCTACTTTCTTCAATTAAAACTCTACATTTCTCAATATTTTTATAATAATAAAATATAACTTTAAAAATCAATAAAAGAGTTCAAAATTATGTTTCTATATTATACAAAATTTAGAATAATAAATGACTTATAAATAACTTTTAAATATAACAATCAAAATAAATAATAAATCGCGCATCGCGCGGGTGAAATACAAGTTTGTTTTTACATATCATCAAATTGATGTGACATTTTTAGGAGGGAAAGTGGCAAATTAGTAAATTTTGTCAACTTATTTTATTATTATATATAGATAGATATGGATAAAAAAGAATGAAATGATAGTTTTGACCCCAATTAAATTATAATTGCCAATTTAAATTACTTTGAAAATGAGAAATATTTGGTCAACATTTGCAAAAAAAAGAAAATTGTTTCAAAATCCCCAATTTTCACACCCCTGCAAGTGTGCAACCTTCTTCTTCCCCTCAATTCACCATTCCGCATACAATTTTTTCTCAAATTTCCCAACAATTGTATCAGGAGCAAACTGGGAAGAAGCAAGCAAATTTCAAAATTATGAAATGGGATCATAATAACTGGCAATGAATTGATAAGATGAACAAGAAAGTGAACATTCAGATGAGCTTCCATTTTCCAGATCAAAATAGCAAACATAAGATGTATACAGGTGGGAAATAACAAACATAATTTCATTTACATCCATATGTTTGCTTCCATTTTCCAGACAAGTAGAAAGTATCAAGAAAGTGAAAAAACAGATAAGATGTAACCATAGCTCCAGATCATAATAGCTTGCATATATTTCATAAATAAAATATCAAACATAATCCCAAAACTGGTAGTCAATTGATTAAAACAACTAACAACTTCTAGACATTGCACAATTTAATGTGTTTGTAGGTACATAAACAACAAAAAATATGCAACCATAAGCTTCGATTTTCAGACTTTATGAGTGATCCACAATTCACAAAAAAAAGGAGTCTAAATTGCATTATGTTTGTAAATTTCAAACATGTTGTACACAGAAATTGAAGAACACCAACAGCCTCCAAATAGAAGCCCTAAGTTACCCCAAATCCTTCACTGACAACAAATTTGCTTTAAGAAACTCAAGAAATGAGACATCAAATAAAGCCCTAATACCTTGTTTTCCGTCGTGTGGAGGATGAGTCAACTGAACATGCCTCTTTCGACTATCGGCCGGAGATGAAACCACAATTCATCATTCGAGTCGTCATACACCTTCGAATGAGATATAAAATATGCGAGAATTGAGGCCTCACTGTTAATTGAAATGGGAGGGGATAGGGACTCAAGTCAAACAAACATCTTGGAGGCATACTTGAATGAGAGTCAACGATGGGGAAAACGCCTCGTCTGAGTGTGTACAACGACAAAATCGATGGTCGGATCCCAGTGATGGAGTTCAGTCGATGGAGGGGAAGATGGTATGATTTGGGTGGCTGTTGATATATATGCTAGGGTATTTCAGTGATTTGATTGTAACATTTGGGCATAATGGTCATTGTAATTGACATAGTAAAGACAATATGGTAAACTTACATGTCACACTGTTAGGATTGGACAAAACCCACCAAAATTAGTGGGTTTTAAAACTTTCATATAGCACAACCCAATCCCGCAACTAAGCCCAATATTTATTTAATGAAATGTATATATACAATATTTGATTGTTAAAAAGAAATAAATGTAAATAATTATATTTTACATAAATTTTTATGATATTGTAATAGTAAAAAATATTGAACTCTATAAATATTTAATTGAATAGAAAATTATTTCTTGCATTACACATAACGAAGTACATACTTTTAATAATATAAAATACTTTTGAATTAACTTCTAATTTTATAAAACTTTAAATATTTATATTATCTTAAACATTTATGTTTAAGTACATAAATTTCAAAAAGTAATAATATTTTTCTATTAAATATTTTATCACAAAATATGTACTAAAATAAAAAAGACGTTTTAAAAGAAAACACATGAGTATGTCAATATGAAAAGGTAAGTTTTTTATAATAAATTATATTATATAGATTCATATATTGTAAAAACTGTTAACTTAAATTTTTTACAATTTATAATTATTTAAACAAAATTTTTATAGTAGCACATAATATACATATATAAAAAATATTTTATTTTCTCTTTTTTATTATAATGTACGATGTTTCAAGAATTATATATGTGTTTTTCTTTTATTTTAACTACAATATTTGATAGCTTATCAAAAAAGTCATGTAATTGAAAATGATTAAATTAATTTAGAAAATTAAAATGAAATCTTACAAAATAAAATAAACAAAAACTATTTACACATCATCAAATTGATGTGACATTTTTAGGAGGGAAAATGACAAATTATTAAATTTTACCAACTTATTTTTTGTTATAGTACTAGTAGTAGATTCACGAAATTTTTTGTTATATACGACATATTATATAATCTAATAATTTTTATTATTAATGATATAGTGTAATTATATATTATTTTATAATAAAATTTATATTGCTTTGAATGCTTATATTAATAAAAATGTTTCATATTTTCAACTTTTATATATAATATAATTCGATAAAATTTTCAACGTTTCCACTTCTCTTTCCTTTTTCTCCTCTTTAAATAAGTCAAAGGGTAGCGGAGCCATGACCATGTTCTCTCCTGTTGAGGGAGATGCCCATTCTTCTTCACTTCTTTTTATCTCAAGTGGTTGTAAATATTTTTTTATTGTAATGCTAAATATATTTCTTCTTTTTTGAAATGTAATTATTTATCAATATATTTGATAATCAAGATGATGATAATCATATTAGTGTTGGTAATACCTCATTAAATTTGAAAAACTTCATCATAACTCTTTTTTAAAAAAGAAATCCTTGTTCAGTTATTTATCATATAAGTGAAAATAAATTTTAAAAAATTTCAAAATTGACAATTTTATTTAAATGCATAATAAAAAAATTTAAAAAAAGATGAGAGGATTGAATACAACAACATTAATTTTTTTCAATATAATATATATATATATATTTATATTTTTTGGTTAGTGATGCTTGAATTTGCTTCCAATTTGTATATCAAATTTTCGTGTTGACTTGTAACTATCAAAAATGTTGATCTCATTACATTTCACATAATGTATAATTTTTTTAAAAACATTTTATACTTGATGTTACTTAATTGTTGATTCCACTTGAATAATAGAAGAAGAAATTCATATGGATCGAATTTTAGATAGTTGACATAAAAATTTATATTAACATTATTATGGAAAAAAATATTAGTTGTTTTAGAAATGATAATGTAACATATTAAGGCACTTCAAAGTGTGTTATACTATTATATTTAAGGACAACTCAAAGTGCATTAATATGACACTTATTAATGCATTTAACATATTGTTACATTAAAATATAGAACATTTTTAAAAAGTGTCATAAATATATTATTATCTAACATGATAGGACATTTTTGTTGTCATGTAAAACCATTTTTCTAATAGTGAAACTATTAAATTAATTTAGAAACCAAAATGAAATCTTGAAAACATAAAATATTTACACATCATCAAATTGATTTGACATTTTTAGAAGAGAAAGTGACAAATTAGTAAATTTTTTGTATTTATATATAGACAGATAGATATAGATGTTTCTGATTAAATTTATTTCATAGAAATGAAAAAAATATTTAATATGTATAATTCTTATGTATATGAAATAATCATATTATCTTCATCCTAAAATAAATCTAGTTTTAGCAAGAAAAATATTCCAAAATAAGTGTCATTTTCGAATTTCAATATATATTTACATACAATCTATCAAAAATATTTTCATTTACTCTTACCACATTAAATATATACAAAATGATCATCTAGAAAAAGTTATATACATCTTTTATCAACTTTCTTAATCCGTGTAAAAACTTTTAAAAACACACATGTTTTGGAATGAAGACGGTATTACTCAATATTCAAAGGATAAAATTAATATAAATTGTATTAAAAAAAACAAGATAATAACCATAAAGTTGAAAGACAACCATTTTTATTCTTGACTGAATCATAAGTTATACAACCTACGTGAGTTCAAGATGTGGTGGATTTGAAATCCATCAAAATAATTTCAAATTAATTCAAAATAAAAATCATAAATCTCATATTCATATGTATCAAAACACTAACAACAAATTTACTATCATAAATTTTAAATCCTACCTCAGATCCAAGTAACCAAATGTCATTTCCAGTATCATTTTAGTGCTACATGGCACCTGACACTATCTATCGTATTAGTAAGCCGTGCACATCTCATTAAATTATACTTTATTTCTTGTAAATTCACATTATTACATTATTAATTTATTACTCTCGTCCGCTCTATTTTACCTACTTTCATTTTTATTTATCCCATTTTATTTTACCAGTTCAAAAATAACAAGAATTTACTCTCTTATTCCTCAATTTCTTTCATTTTACAACTTTTACACTCAAAAAGTACACATTAATTACAAAATTGTCACTCAAAAACATTAAAATAACACATCACATCAAAATCAACAGTTTTTTCTTAGGCTCCGTGTCGATCAAAGTAGGCAAAATATCCTGGGACGGAGGGATTAGTTATTAATTACACTGAAATTGGGGTTGTAATTATCCAAATCCCAAACAGCCCCTATCTTAAATCCTATTTGTCAGAAGAAGCTGTTCTTGATCTCTGTTCAATCCCAACACGCGTTTTCTGAACCCTCCTCATTTTTCGACCTTTAATCACCCATTCTCTCTCCACATCTCTTTCTCTCTCTATAGAGTAAATTCATTCACTCAATTACTCAATACTAGAAGCTTCCTTCCCGTTTCCATGGCGGTCTCATCCACGAGGCCCTCTCTTCTCTGTGCTCTCTTCCTCCTCGCCGCCGCCGCCACCGCCACCGCCGTACACTCCATCGGCGTCAACTACGGCACTGTCGGCGACAACCTCCCTCCGCCGGCTCAGGTGGCTCAGTTCCTGAAGGAGAAGACCACCATCGACCGCGTCAAGATCTTCGACGTCAACCCCGACATCCTCCGCGCCTTCGCCGGCACCGGGATCCTCGTCGCCGTCACCGTCCCTAACGGCGACATCCCCAGCCTCACCAACCTCGACAACGCCCGTCAATGGCTCTCATCCAACATTCTCCCCTTCTACCCGCAGACCAAGATCAACTACATCCTCGTCGGCAACGAGATCCTCCACTGGGGCCCACAGAACCTGGTCGACAACCTCGTTGCCGCCATGCGAACGCTCCACCAAGCTCTCCACCTCTCCAACGTCACCGACATTAAGATCACCACTGCTCATTCCCTAGGCATCCTCGAGTCCTCGGTGCCGCCGAGCATGGCCAGATTCCGGCCAGGCTGGGACAAGGGAGTCCTCGCTCCGCTGCTGCAATTCCACCGTGAAACCAAGACTCCGTTCATGGTTAATCCCTACCCCTATTTCGGGTACAGCCCGGAAAACGCCAACTTCTCTGTATTCAAAGAGAATAAAGGGATGTTCGACAAATTCTCCAAGAGAACCTACGGCAACATGTTCGATCAGTTGATGGACGCCGTGTACGTGTCAATGATGAGGCTGGGGTACCACGATGTGGAGATCGCTGTCGGTGAGACAGGGTGGTCGTCGGCGGGTGAGAGCTTCGAGCAGCCGAGGTGCTCCGTCGAGAACGCGGCGGCGTACAACGGGGCCTTGGTGAAGAAGTATAATTCGGGTCGGGGCACTCCATTGATGCCCAGAAAGAGGTTCGATATATACATTTTCGGGCTGTTCAATGAGAACCAGAAAAGCGGGCCTTTGTCGGAGAAGAATTTCGGGCTGTTTCGGCCCGATTTCACCCCTGTTTACGACGCCGATCTGTTGCGTGCAGATGCTGCCGCTCCTCCTCTACAGGTAATTAATTCTTTTCTTAATTCACACTTTTAATTTTGTGTGTGTATATATAATTAAAATTGAAAATAGTGGTTGGATTTATTTATTGAAATTAATTGCTGGCCCATATAAGAAATTAATTAGTATTGATTGAGCTTACCATCATTCATTCATTCATCCATCATATCATAATTTGAATGAAAAAAGATTATCAACTTCAAGATTTTGAATTTTGTTTTGGGAAACATGGGCGTGGGGACAGCCAGCAATATGAATGAATAGAGTGGGGTGAGAATCGAAAACGTGAACTAAATGCATGTGCCTGTCTGAATTCTTTAGTTTACTTACTGTCCTTTTCTTTTAACTTTGAATCTTATTCTAAAATTGCCCGTTACTCTTTCTTCTCTCTCACCTTTTCCTATTTCACTTTTTCTTCTTCTCTTCTCTACTTATTCTTCTTCAATCTTGCCTTGCTTTTTTTGTAATAATCGGCCCCCATTAAAAATGTGGCTATAAATATTGATGGTTAAGTTCGAACTATATGTATATGATCACCCTCAAGTCTTGAGATCTGTTTGGTAAGCTGACCAGACCTCGAGTCTGGTAGACATAATGCCCCCGTTTTAAAATTAAAATAAGATGAGAATAAATTATACGTGATCATGCTTGAACATATCTAGTACTGAGTGTGGAATAGGGGTGTTCCTGATTTCATCTTTTGTCGCTTAAACCTTGCGAATTCGATGGCCGTCCTCTTAGTGGTATATATTTTGAACTCCAGTTGAAAGAAGTTATGAGTCATGATATTTATGCTCGTCGTATGCAGCCTGTTCCAAAACCTTCTCCGGCTAAAGGTGGGAACAAGTGGTGTGTGCCGAAGCCTGGGGTGAGCGATGATGCATTGCAGGCGAACATAGATTATGTATGCAGCCAAGGAGTGGACTGCCACCCTATTCAGCGAGGTGGCGCTTGCTTTGATCCAGACAACGTGAGGTCTCACGCAGCCTTTGTCATGAATGCTTACTACCAAACGGAAGGCCGCCACGACTTCAATTGTGATTTCGATGGCTCCGCTGTTATTACCTATACTGATCCTAGTACGTTTCTCTTTCTCTTCTCCATTAATGTTTGTTGTTAGTGTCGTAACCCATTTTTTTGGGGATCTTGTGGAGGGTTGATTCTATGATTACTTTGATGAAGAAACATTACACCGATTGGATTTTTAATAGTGCAATAACATGCATTGATGAAATTAACTTAACGGTTCATTTGGATAGGTGGATTTGAGGAGGGATTTCAAATCCATGGTAGTAAATCCACTGGTAGTGTTTGGATGGATGTGGATTTGAAATCCATGGTTTTCATTTTGAGCTAATTTTGGAGTCATTTTAGGGGATTTCAAATCCACTCCAACTTGAGAGGATTTGAAATCCAATCATTTCAAATTCAGGATTTCAAATCACTCTATCCAAACGGAGTCTAAAGGAATACAATAACGGATTTGGCTTCCTTTATTATCTAGCATTAATTTGATGAGCAGAATTCTTGTAATACAGAATCATAACTCAGAGACTTATAAGTTGTGAAAAGGGTTCGGGCTGGTGGTAGTTGGCTCGTCTCATGGAATTATATGCATGTTTTTGTGAAATTTGAATTATGCAATTGATTGATTAATTTATTTTATAACATCCTCTTTGTTTTCCACAGGTAATGGTCCCTGCAAGTACGTTTCTTGAATCGACAAGTACTGTAACTTGTATTTATTTGTATTAATCATTAACTTTAGTATTTACTAACTTATTTACCAAAAAAAAAAAGCGATGTGTTACTACCAACCTTGGTGTATTATCATGTTATAATTGCAGATTTGCAAGTATACATTTAAATTTGCTATGCTAATTCCTTTATTACAATGACTGAATGTTCACTACTAGTCAGTTGCTGCATTGATATTTCTTGGCCTAATGTAAGTGGCATTTGATGGATTATAAACCCAAAAAAATTTACTTCGAACTACGATATGTCATTCTATATAATTGTATACAACGGATTGGAAGTTTTGTTATATTTGGTGTTACAATTTATGTTTTATAATATTTAATACACATTGTGTTAAATAATGACATCACCAAATATACGTGGTGTGGAATGATTGTTTTGAAATAAAAGATGTAACACAAAATGTAGTAAAACATCTTGTGTGTGTGCGTATATATTAATGCTATGCTTGTGGAGCTGCACTAATTTGTAATATTGATTCTTACTATATGTAAGATATTAACTGCTAGCAAAGATGAAGAATACATAAAAACACTAATACACAAAAAGATGGTTAGTCTTATGCAACACAATTCACACGGTTATAGTGGATGATCATAAAGATATTATATCACAATATTGGTTCTCCTCGTATTTCAAAATAATCACTACATATCATGTGTAGCAAATTATATTACTAATTAATCTGTAGCATGTATTAATGTTATGAAGCATGAATATAATATCAAATGTAATAAAAGATTTAAATCGAATAATTGGTTTATTTCAAGTGATAAGTGGCACATTCAGGCAATATTTGGAGGATATTAAATAGAATATAAATATTGGTTTTCTGTTTTATATAGAAAAAAGTGAGAGAGATCAATTAATATTTAAGGAATGACAACCCAAAATATTCTCTAATCCACATACGTCGGGGAGAAAAAAAAGGGGAGCTAAAGTTGATATTATTCACCATTCTTATTCACCTTCATCCCTCTCTCCTACCACCAAAAGCAAAAGGTACATTTATTTGTCATCCGATAAAATAAGGAAAAAAGAAGAATCGAAAAGCCATCCAGTTAATTTAACAACGATGGCTTTTTTCCGAATGGGGTTGATCATCCTAATGGTTTCATTGGCGGCGACGGCGACGCAGGTGGCGCATTCCACATTAATCGTCGACTATTCCAATATGATGATTGATCATCATATGGGATCGAGGTTAGGGTTGGGGGAGATGGATGGGTCTGTAGAGACGGAGGAGGAGGAGATGATGATGGAATCGGAAAGTGCACGACGACAACTCAAAGGGAAAAGTCGGCACATAAGCTACGGGGCATTGGAACGAAACAATGTACCATGCAATAAACGAGGTCGATCCTACTACAATTGTAGCGGACATCAAAAGGCCAACCCTTACAACCGTGGGTGCACCAGAGCCACCAACTGCCAAAGAACCAACCGCTAATATAATATATATTATATTATATTTATGGGATCATTGATTTCCATTTTTACTTTTCTTCTTCTAATTTTTATTTCTATAATTATGCCTTTTGTATACCTATATATATCGAGTTGAAGAATGATTTATGATCTTTAATTTAAACTACAACTTGTGTAATTGGTGTAGCCAATCCTCTTGCCTGCCACTAAAATGCAGTCCATCTGATGATGTGTATACTACTTATTACTTTCTGTGTGCCGATTGTAATTTTTATTTTACAGAATTTCAGAAAAAAAAAAAAAAAGTGATCTTATGCTTATATCTTGAAATTAAATAAATGAAGATAAATTAACAAGAGAATTGTGGGAATTAGGTGTATGGAGTACTTGAAATTATTCAAAATAGCAAACGGAAAACCGTTAGGCGAAATTGTTGTGTAATCATTTACTAAGTTAAGGATCTCAATACAACAAATTAATTCAAAAGTCTTTATATGAACTAAAACAATATTTGAAAACTTATGAAACAAGAAAAAGATATAACTATAATGAGTAGAACTTATGTGCACCCGGGGGCATGGATCCCGTCCCGACCCAGTTCCATAAATATATATCTTTTTTTTTTCCCTCTCTTCTTCTTCCTTGTTTTCTGCAAGTTCCTTCTCCACCATCTTTGTTCTGCAATCTCTCTTCTTATTCTCTCTCTTTTTCTTCTTCTTCATCTTCCTTGTTTTCTGGCTCGTCCTTCTCCACCATCTCTGCACCATCTCTGTTCTGCAATCTCTCTTCTTCTTCTCTCTCTTTTTCTTCTTCTTCTTTTTCACCATTGTGTTCCATCTCCAGATCAGAGTAGGAAGTTATAAGGCTTTCTCTAGATCTGCACCGTTCCTTCTTCTCCATCTTCTCTTCTTCTTCTTCTTCTTCTTCTTCTTCTTCTTCTTCTCATCTTTTGCCTCTTGATTTTCTGATTGAGTGAGATAGGCCTAAACCTGGAAGAAGACCTGATATATTTCCTCAATTTAGCCCAATGAAAACTCCATTACTACCACCAATGCCAAATGATCCGCCTGAAGAAGACGAAGAAGAAGAAGAAGAAGCAGAGAAGAAAGAAAAAGACGAGGAAAATCCTGAGGAGAACTCAAAAAAACCAGATAACTAACATCCTTCAATGGGCTGATATTTAGAGCTTTTGATGGTTTCATTTCTAGCAATTTACCATGTGCAACAAATCATCTTATATTTTGACGTTCTAAATTGTGTGACAATACATACAGAGTGGAGGGCCTCATTGGGAAGTTCTGTTGGGACGAAGGGATTCAAGAACAGCAAGTCTAAGTAAATCCAACTCCAACATTCCTGCTCCAAATTCCACTATCCAAACACTCATAACAAAATTCAACAAGCAAGGCCTTGATGAAGAAGATCTTGTTGCACTTTCTGGTGAGCCCTCTTGATTATCCACAAAAACATCACCAAAAGTAGCAATAATTCACCATATTAACGACGATTCTTGATTGCAGGGGGTCAACACCATAGGCATGGCAAGATGTGTGACATTCAGACAAAGATTGTACAATCAGAATGGGAACAACCAACCAGATGCAACTCTAGAGAAGAGCTACTACCATGGTCTGAAAACAGCATGTCCAAAAGTTGGTGGAGATAACAACATTTCACCACTTGATGTCTCATCTCCTGTGAGATTTGACAACACATACTTTAAGCTCTTGCTATGGGGGAAAGGGCTACTGAGTTCTGATGAAGTTTTGCTCACTGGAAACGTGCGAAAAACAGCGCAAATTGTGAGAAGCTATGCAGAAAATAAGGAGCTTTTCTTTCATCAATTTGCTAAATCTATATATGGTTAAAATGGGAAACATCAATCCTCTTGTTGGTGCCAATGGTGAAGTCAGGAAGAATTGCCGCAGAATGAACTGATCAGCTATTGTTCCAATGAATCAACTGTGTGTGTGTGTGTTTTTCTTTATGTAAGGTGAAAAAAAATTGTATAATTTATGCATGCAATTAAGAATTTGTTGTAATGAAGTATTAGTAGCAATTAATAATTTGTTGTAATGAAGTATTAGTAATAATCTTTATGCAGTAAATTAATCCACTTATATTACTTATTGTCAGATGATTGATGAAACTCCCATTTAGGGTATTTATCTTCAAATTGGATTTTCTATTACACTTGTTCGTAAGTCACTTATGGACAACTATCGAAATTATGAATTTGTATAATTGATTAAAAAAAGGGAATGTTATGAATACAGTTACTTCAAGTGTTGTGAAAATATTTTAAAGGTATTACAAAGATACTATATAGGTGATATAAGATATAATGAATACAATCTTCAAATATTATGAAAATATTCTAAAGGTATTACAAAGATACTCTATAGGTGATATAAAATTACATTCATCTATGAGATATAATAAATACAGTTTCTTCAGGTATTATGAAAATACTATAACACCTAAAGAGTACATATGCAACACCTATCGCTAAATCACATAATATGAAATCTTCTATATATATGATACCTCAAGAACATACATATAACACCTAAAGAGTATATATATATATATATATATATATATAATTCATATAGAGTATACATATAACACCTATCACTGAATCACATAATATGAAATCTTCTATATATGTGATACCTCAAGAGCATAAAGGTAACACCTAAAAAGTATATATATAACACCTATAGAGTATAACTATAACACCTATCACTGAATCATATAATATAACTATAACACCTATAAAGTACATATATATCACCTATAGAGTACATATATAACACCCATCACTGAATCACATAATATGAAATTTGGTGTGCGTGGGTGCACCACAGCTTAGATGTGGGCGCGTGGGTCAGGTTGGTGGGCGCGCGGGTCAGGCTTGGGGGCTGGGCATGGGTCAGGCTGGGAGATACGTGCCCTGGGTATATTAGTTTTGTTGAACTATAATTGCTCGAATGTAATTAGTAAGGGAGTATATGTCTTTTAACACTTAAACACTTTCTGTTTCTCATAATATATATATATATATATATATGTGTGTGTTGTTGGGTTCAATCAAACTCACACCTTTTAGAATTGTATGCATTTATTCGATTCTAATTACAACAGTTCGATTGAATTCACATCTTTATACACGACTTGACCTGACTTAAAGCAGGTTTGAACCACTTGTCCGACCCACTGCCACATCACTAACACACCCAACTCACGACCTAAAGTCACAACAACCACTCTTCAATCCATTTTACATGTTTTTAAGTTGCAAAGTTACAAAACATTAATTCCTCATTTGTACGAAATTGGATTTGAGAAAGTAAATACTCTAAAATTATCTAATCGAAAGTCGAATATAGATCACAATTTTACGATTTGTTTTCGATATTATTAAATGAAACACTATGTAAAAATTGATCAAGGATGTCCAAAACTAACTTTTCAAAATAATATGGGTAAGGGGTGAAAAATTAAAATTGATTTTATACGTCATGCATCGAAAACAAATTTTAAATGAAAATGTTTAAATTTGAAATTATTATTTAAAAAAATTATAACATCTACCCCTAATTACGTATACAAAATAAAAATGAAATAAACAAAACTATAAGAACAATAAATTTGATATGTTAGGCAATTAAAATAACTTTTAATTGTAGCAGTAATATAATTTTAAACACCTCAATTTATAATATAAATTTATAAATTAAAATGATAAATTCAATAAATCATGCACGCATTAAAATTTAATTTTTTATAAGTTAATTTGAAATTAAAATTCTATATTTTAATAAAAGGAAAAAATAAATCCTACATATATGCCTATGATAATATGCTGAAGCATACTCCCAATCGACCACAACAAAGCATTTAAACCAATATAATATATTTGGGCCTTCCATTATCAATATAGTTTGGGCCTCCAATTTTTAGTGGTAGCCCAATAATTTGGCCCACTATATGAGCGGGAACGGGAATCTCATATCCACGAGTCCAGTCCACCTAAATCCAAGTATCAACATCTATTACATGTTTTTTCAGAAAATTATATTCTCAATTTTATTTTATGACGTCATAAACATAGATTTTCTAACGCATTATTTAGAGGTTATGAGTTACTTCTCATAAATTTAGTTTCAAGGCAAAATATTTTGTGCAACTGGTGCATGAATCTAGGATCCATGCATCCGGGTCGACCCGTCCCAAACGCCTCTAATGCACGTTTTTACGCACCCCAACGCGCTCTTACACGCCCCCAGGCGCCTGGTTGGTGCGCTCAAACCCACCAAGATTCGCTCCAGGCAGTCATACCATCATGTTATGTTAGGGTTACCTTCATGTTATGTTAGTGTTACCCATGAGGGTAACACTAACATAACATGAAAGTAACCCTAACATAATGTGAGGGTCACTCTAACATAATATGATTAACATTGTTTTTTACCTTCATGTTATGTTAATGTTACTTTCATGTTATGTTAGTGTTACCTTCATATTATATTAGTGTTATCTTCGTGTTATTTTAGTTCAGTAGTTTTAAACTAAAGGTATGAAATTTGGAGATGGGGTCACATTAACATAACGCGAAGGTAACCCTAACATAACACGAATGTAATACTAACATAACGTGAAGGTAACAACAAAAACAAGCGAAAAAAGTAAAGAGGCTCGGGTTGGGCGGGCCAGCCCAGCCCGTGCGCGGCCCAGTTGCACGGATCTCAGATCCATGCAACTGCTGCACAGGAGAGTAACTCTAATTTCAATAGATAGATCTCATGACACATAATTAGAGATTGATTACTAAAATGGATTTGAGTAGGGAAAATGGGGAGTAAATTTGGTTTATTTTGGGTTAGGATCTTGATAGTGATGTTAGTGTATAATGTATTCGACTTTACAATTATATATATATATCAATCACACACATCTTACGATTTACATGATAACAACCTAAAAAAGTAAAAAAAAAAAAAAAAGTAAAATAAACAAATTCAAGTGAATAAGTCAACAACATTTAGAGGTTTTTGGGTAAGCTTATAAATTTTTTAAAACACCTATTTTAAAGAAATTTTAAGCTTTTTATGAGTGTTTGATTATTAATTTATAAGAAGAAAAAGTAAGGAGATGTCAACTTATATTTAATCACAAAAATCACTCGTATTTAATATATGATCTTATTGTTAAATATATACTCTTTTAAATAATTTTACTCAAACGTGCATCCTCTTAGTTATTAGACCTTAGCATAATTTAATCGATTTTTAATTTTCCTAAAATATACAACTATGAAGCTCAACATCTATAACTATACATTTTAAATTAGTAAAAACTTTTAATTGTGGAGAAGCTCAAATCTTTTATATATTTGATGTCATTTTTTATCTCTATATTTAATTGCCTTAAATATATGAAACATATTATTTGATTTGAAATATCAAATGCGAGGAAGAGTAGAACTTATATAAGATAGTCTGACGCAAACTATTTGTGTTGTCATTTCACACGAAATAGAGAATTGACATGAATTTGGACAAGTTGTGTTGCCTAGAGTTGCTATAGATGAGTGAGATCCAACTTAGAAATTACCCTAATCTCTATCATCAATTGTACATTGAGAATTGTATAGTTGAAACATATACCTCTAAAATGAAGGGCTCTTTGAGAGAGAAGGTTTCCTAATTGGGTGTGAGAATGTGGTCCTAATTCTCTATAATTGTGTCCGTCATCATGCATATATACCTAGGTGCCCTATATTTTTGCTTCCACATTTATGATATTGGAATGCACATTATATTTCTAAAATCATTTGATATTATCAAGATTGATTTTCAAGTTTATATGTTAGTCAATGCAGCTATGTTAAAAGTCAAGTTTATCTAGTGATCAAATAAACATTTAATTGGATAGATTAGTTCAAATCGATCAATTCAAATCAAACACAACATTATATTTTTCTTAACGAGCTTAGGGGATGGGAAGGGAGGAAATTAGAAAATTTCCGTGATTCAGGTTTGAACCCTGATCACACAATTTGCACTTTTATAAAGGTGAGATGAGATACCACTTACACTACAAGCTCGTGGTGAACACAATATTAGATTAAATGATATAGTTCATGAACACAACGATCTCAATATCAACATTGAAGTCTCATTGGTATACAGGATGAGATTGGTGAGATTGATAGCATTACTGAAGTTGCATTAATGTTCAAGCACCACATAATTCATTTTTAGATTGGTGGATTGGATTTTAAAATATTTTGATAAGCAACTCATCTTTTATTTAAAACGTAGTATACAGGATAGACTAGATAAAATGGCAAATACAAATGAGACCTTAATTTAACCCAGACACTTTTAATTTTGTATTTGTGTGATATTTATTTATACAAGTACATATATTTTTTATGTACAAATGTGTTCACCTTCATGTATGTAGGGTAACTTAGAAAAAAGAAAAATTTCAACACAATTTGTATATGTATACATTTATGTGATATTATTCATACATTTATGTTATATTGGTTGCACCTTCATTTTGATATGTTCGTACTTTTATATAATATATAAATGTACAAGTAATATCACATAAAGGTATGTTGATTGATTCAAATAATGCTCTGAAATTTCTAAAAAAAAATTCAAACTTTTTCTAAGTTATAGAACATCAAAGTCATGACATTTGTACATAAATGTATCAACACCTGAAGAAAAAAAAAATTAAAAACCAAGTGAACACGGATTTGGGTTGGATTGCCGAATGCGGATTCAGGTTGAATCCCCTAGTTGCATGGATCTAGTTCAGACTTACTCTTGATTGAGAAATCATCTTTCACGTATAAATTTGTAAATATAGATTCGATAATGAGCGTGTCTCACACATTTTTGTACAATTATAATAGGGCATTATAACAATTTAGAATAATAAACTGCAATATACAGGACATTGATGATTAAATTAGTAAATGAAATTAAATGTCGTCGGCAAAATTAAAAAAATATATATTTTTTTAAAATTAAAAAAAATTAAAAAAATATTTATTGGCAAAGATCTGTTTATAACTCATCATCATCATTCATAGGTCATAAATAAAAACATCAGCACGAAAAGAGCGAGCACACGCGCCGCCACCCATGGACGGAAAAGCGAAGAGCAAAAACAAGAACAAGAAGCAGAAACAGCAGCACCCCAACGACCAGACCGCCAAAACCACCTCCGATTTCTCCTTCAAGCCCTCCTCCGACGTTAAGGGCCTCCGATTCGGCGGCCAATTCATCGTCAAATCCTTCACCGTCCGCCGCGCCCTGCCCCTCGAGCTCCTCCGCCTCCTCTCCCTCCCGCCCACCAAACCGGCGCTGCCCTCCGCCGCCGCCTACCTCCCCACCAACTTCACCATCCTCGCCCACCACGCCTGGCACACCCTCACCCTCGGCCTCGGGACCAAGAAATCCAAGGTGGTCCTCTTCGTCTTCGAGTCGGAGAACATGAAGGCGGCGGTGGAGCGACTCTGGCCAGCGGAGATTCCGCTTGGAGAAGTCAATAAGAAGCTAATTAGGGGCCTCACCGGCTGCGAAATGGCGCGGTTCAAATTCCGGAAAGGGTGCGTCACTTTCTATGTCTACGCCGTCAGGAGGAGTGAGAATTCAGGGTTTCTCTGCGCCGACGATCTGAGGACGGTGTTGCAGGCGGTGGTGGCGCTCAAGGATTTCATCGACCACACCGCCATGCTCGCCATGCCTAATCAGAGAAGTATCAGCTACGCGCCGCCGCTCGCCGTCGCTCATTAATTTGGCAAGTCTCTTTTTCTGAATTCCATTTTAGGGATTTGACTCAAAATATATTTGTTCTTTGTTTCTTTTAAAAAGAATAATAATTCAACAAAAAAAAAAGGCATGGTGGACATGTTTATTTTAGGTGATTTTTTTGTAAAATATATAATTTTTCAACTGTGTATTTTATTTGAATAATTGGAGATTTTTTGGGTGAATGGAGAAGACGAAGAGGAAACTCGATCTGAAATATTTTTTGGAGTCTATTTTATTACCTTCAATTCACTATGTGAGTGTTTTTTTTTTCTTTTTTAATGTCAAATGAAATCTATGTTCAAATAGAGATCTCGAGAAATTATTCATGTGACAAGATTAATGACGAATTTAATGAATGTAGTTTCTACTGTAGTCGGTTATATGGTTTATAGTACTATTTTAGGGTAATTCTATAGTACACCAGGTGTATTAAACCAAACTCTCAACTCATTTTCACCCTCACCAAACTCTCAACTCATTTTCACCCCTCAGATTTTTTATCACCCATCAGATTTGAGATCATTAAGGTCAAAGTCAATTATAGTCTCAAATCTAATGACTGAAAATGATGGACACCCGATGTACTACAGAAGGACCCACTATTTTAATTGCAATATATGTTTGTGTTAGATCGTGGAGTAGTCGTTATTTTAAGCATTATCTTTTTCAAACAATTATTTTTTTGGCAAAAACTTGCGTACTCCGATGCACCGTATCCCAAAGGTATTATTAGTTTGATATTAGTTATATACTCATTAGGTATTAGTTTCATGTTCATAAGGTATCACGTGTATAACTGAAATATATGTTTTAGTGAATGTAGTATTCAAGGTATTACTTGTTACATGTTAAAGTATTAATCATATTATTTAAAAGTATTAAAATAAGTGTTTGGGGACACGGTGTCCCGGAGTACACAAGACCTACTCATTTTTTTGATATCTATCTTGATATCATTACTTCATTACAGCTAGATTAGGGATAGATTTGAATGAAATAAGAAATTAAAATTTAAAACGCACAAATAGATTTCCTTTATTGAGGAAAAACTTGTTGATAATTTCATGTGATACAACTCATGTTGTCATAACCTTGCATGGTATTTCTATTTCAATATTGTTTATTTACTATAAGTCTAAATATTATTTATAAATTGCTTTATATAGGTAATAATCGGACATAGAAGTGTTGAAAATTAAGAAATTAAATTGGATTAAAATACTTGGATTTGGGGGGAAACAAAATATAAATAAAAAAATGTATATGATATTGCTTCATGAATATAATTAATATTAAAATTCATAATTTTTACATTATAGACTAATTTATCATACAAAATTGAATTCAGAAGACATATGATAAGAGTCATATTCTCAAAAAGTATATACACATACTAGAGTGTTGAATTTGATATATATATATATATATATATATATGATTGTAAAGCTTTTAAAAGAATTAGGAAAAAGAGTTGGCATCCATAAAATTAAAGTAAGGTTGATTAAGTTAGTTTTAATTTCTTTAGATCATCAATTGCAATTTGGTGGTTCACCTAACTAATGATGTTTCTCCTACAAAAAGCTATTTCCTTTCCTTTCCTTTTCTTTTCCTTTTATTTTATTTTGTTTCCTATTTTTCTCACTTTGCAGTTGATTGTACATTTGACTGAGACTGCAGTACATTTCATGCCTAAGTAAACTTTATTGGGTGCTGTAATTATCATTGGGATTTATGAGAAATAAGACTACAAGCTAGGATGAAGATTTCTATTATATGCAGTGGATATGGATATTAGAGGGTAATGCTTTTTTTATTATTATTGTGGATATATCGTGAATATCGATATCGATATCAATCAATTGTAGTATAAAATTGAATGAAAATCGGGAATGTTGTAAATATATCGCACAATATCGCAATTATAAAAAAAATCGTGATTTTTTTCCTTATGAAAATTTTCTTTAAAAAATTATAAAATAACATTATTAGTATGCTTATTTTAGCCCTAAGTTAATTTTAAAATAATAGTTTTACTATTAATTATGTGATAATTAATATTATAACTGATAATTGTGTGTAGAGATATATAAGACAATCAATAACAGTTTTTGTGTGTACTAAACTAGGAATTAGTGACAATTTATGCATTATCATCTTTTAAATGTTTAAAAAATATTATTATAAAATATTTAGTTCTATGATCAACTACTCATCAATAATATTAATACTCAATTTTATATCTTAATCTACATTATCGATCGAAATTATATTATATCATTTAATATAAAGTATTTATAGTTAATTTATTACTGAATTATAATAATTAAAGAATGAATAATAGCTTAAGATATGATGTTAAGTTACTATTCAGATGAATAGTTATATATTGTAAATATATAGTTATAGCTTACAAATTAATAATCTTGTTATAATATAGCATAGCCTTTTTAACGTGATATGTATATAACATTAAAAATTAAAGATGAGAGCATGTAAATATTTATATTCAACATGTATCCAAATTGAAAAAGGGAAAAAGGAAATAATTGATTTGTTGTAAGAGTGTGCAGTGTTGCGAGAGCCGAGGTTGTTGCCCGTGAAGAAAATATATATATATATATATATATATATATATATAAACAGGCTTCCCTTCTTATTTATATGAGCGAGACCAGAAATAAGGACGCAAGATAGAATGAGTTACCTGGTCATCGTCATTTCTTTGGTTTAAAGAGCATATCCTCTTTTATTATTTGCTTCTGTCTGGAGGATGATCTGTTTGATGGAGTGAGCTTCCCTTCTTACTCATTTGCTTGACATCCTCCGCATCTTCTCCCATGGTTGCTTGCTTGCCTGTTGATATAGACTTTGAAGCTTTAGTATGGTCCATACTTTCACTTTGTATCCGCTTCTTCTTCATGCTCAACAACTAGTCTTTCCTTTTTGATCCGCTCCATGTTGGTCTACTTTGTGATAGATAGACACTTGCTCTTTTCCGCACTGCTACTTGCTTCGCAGTCCTTTCTTTGAGTAGCATGCTGTTCACCATCCTCCTTCTACTGAACAGTTTTTCTTCACAACACAACTTGATTTTCTACATCCTTCATAGTTGTTTGTTGTCTTCACATAAATCATATCCTTTTAAACAAAGGTTTTGAGTTGATCTATGATGTGAGGGAGAGAGAGAGATTTTCCAGAGAGAGATTCTTCACAGATAGGATCTGGATAGATCGCTTAGATCTTTTGTTCATCCATATGTACTGATACCACTTGTTCGTATCAGATTGACAAGTGAGCTTTGGATGAATAATCCACCTGCTCTGATACCACTTGTTGGTCCCAAAAAGGCTGGTAGTAGGCTTAGAAGGGGGGGGGGGTGAATAAGTCTACTATATTTTCAAACTTTTCTTCTTCTTGGCTCTATTCTAGGATCAGTAACCTTTTGGGAGGTTACTGATTAGAGTGGTTTGCAGAAGCTTATTTCTCATTATAGAGCCAAGTATAGGAGATGTACAACTTAACTTAGAGTAATGCAAGTAAAGCAGTAAGCACACATAGACGCAAGGATATAGAGAAGTTCGAAGGTGGAGTAATCCTTCTACATCCTCTCTACCTCTTCTCAAGAGGGAACCTTTGTTAAGCTAGTTGCTTTACATAAACCTATCTATTACAACCCTCACTTAACAAGTAAGTAGCAAGCCTTCACACAGCTGCTTGCCTACTTTCCCCACTGACCCACACAAGATCCTAATCTACCCACCCATGGTCCTCAGTTTCTCTCCTAGAAAGTGGAAAACGCAGCAGGACTCTACTCCTCGCACTGAGTACTCCAAGACAGTCCTTTAGAAGGAATTTGTCTTCTTCTTCTTCTTCTTCTTCTTCTTCAATTGGGTGCAGCAAGCTTGGCCTTCGTTTGCAGATTGATCTGTTGAAGCTTGCTGCTGGACTGACTGACTGAGCGTGCGTCTTTTGGGGTGTGGAGTGTTCGAGCTTTTCTTCTTTTCTTCTGCTCTTCTGAACACTCTCTTTTCTTCTATTTTAACTTCCAACTCTTTCTGCGCTTTCTTCTCTGTTGAGCTTTTCTCTCTTCTTTTGGCGCTTCTCTCTACGAGCTTGAATATTCTGTTGTGCTTGTTCTCATCTCTCTTACATACTAACTCTCCGTCAGTCTTCTTCTTATTTATAGATTAGGAAATCTGCCCATTGAAGGTAGGTAGGCTCTCTAATCTATAAATGTACTGCACTCCTGACACCTTCCAGCTTTTCGCTTTCCACGTGTCTTCTTCTAGTTGGCTCCTCTTCTCTTCTCTCTACCGGTAACTTTTTGTGTCTACCGATTACTTTGACTTTTCTCCCCATGCCTGCTTTGCAGCTTCCTCCTCTTGCTTCACTCTGGAGCTTCTTTCTCTGGCTTGCTCCTTCAGGTGGCTTGAGGCTTCTGTAGCATGCTGCCCCTACAGTATGCTTTCGGCATGGTCTTCCAGGTAGCTTCCTGTCTCACTGCATTCTGCTTTGGCGAGGTCTCTTCCAGTAGCTTCCTATAGTCATAAGTATCCTTGTTAGTTTACCCGATTCTTCTTCACCATTATTTTCAGTATCCTTCATTTAACACTTTCTCTGTTCTTTTAATTCTTCTGCAGTAACTCTGTTGCAATAACCTATCCTAAGATTGGTTATGCTTGTTAGAGTTACTTAAGGTTTTGTCTCATCAAAACTTACTTCAAATATTTCCAACAATTTCCCCCTTTTTATGATGACAAAAGCTTTGCAGAAGATCAAAATAGTATAATCATTTTAAGCACAGATAACAGATGTAATATATAACAATATAAATCATGTTGGTTTCATTAAAATCACATACACGTCTAAAAGAAAGGGCACAAGGAATGATCATTTTAAAGAACGGAAGTAATTTTATTTAGATAGAATAACTACAATACAACTCAGTGAGCACAGTACAATAAATATCCTATCTAGATTCATTTTTCTTTCTTCTTGCTATTTCCTTTCTTTCTTTTCCCCTTTTGCTTGCTGCTGTCTTCTTTTTTCTCTAGCTCTTCCCGCTTTTGGGTGCAAGGGCCTGCTCCCCATTGGTTTTTCTCTTAGTCTAAAGAGACAGAGAAAAATGTGAAGAGAGGAACAGGGCTTCTTCGGAAGAGAGTAGGGAAGCGGCAGGAAGAGTTTTCAAGAAGAGGGAGAAAACGTTGACGCAGTAGCTTGCTGCGGCCTTTCTCTCTCCATAATCTTACCCATTCCTCCCACTTTTACTCCAACTCAATTCCTTGGAAGCAAGAGTCATCCAACATCCCCTCTGACATCTCCTTGTGGAGGGGCTGGAATCTTCTCTTCTCCTCCTCTGGAAGGCTTTTGATCTTCCATGATCCTTGGCAGTTTCTTTCCTCTTTTTGACATCATAAAAAATGAGCTTAAGCTCGGGAGTAACTGGAGAGGGATCATTTCACTCTTTCTCTGACCTTTAAGAGGAGAACTTTGGTGCATGCCCTTAAGCCCCCTCGAAACTGAGGTGAGGAGAGAATACTAGAAGATCAAGTCTTCTGAGAATGACTTGTTTAGCAAGTGTCAAGCGTGAGAGGTGAATATACGTGATTTGGGGTGTGCTTGGTTGATTATTTGCAGAAAATGTGGTCTTTGGAAGGAATGAAGATAAGGGTTTCCAACAATCGGGTTCCATGAAGCATAAAGGATAAGAGAGGGAGAGAGGATATCTATATGCTTTATGAAGAATAAAGAGTGCATGTATTTATAAAGTTTTGAGATACTCCCTGTTGCAGTTAGATCTTCAAAGATCTTATTAATTGTTTCGCCGTTTTCCAATAAAGGTGTTGACAGTTTCCATAGCTTTTCCTACTCCTGAGGTGCGTGGTCAACGGCTGGTTCTCCACCCTTGGATTCTTCCGATCGTACGACTAAGATCTTTTTAGGGTTCTGAAAATGTAGTCTATTTCTGGAAAAGTGACCTACTTTTTATGCGTGCACGTTACCAAAAAGATTTTTCAGTAACTGCTCTGATTTGTAAGCTCCAAGTGATCCCTTTATCCAGTGACCTGATGATAAGTCCTGATTTCTAGTAGCTTAGTATCTAGTATATTGGTATCTAGCATCCTAGTTTACAGCAACCTGGTGTTCAGCTATCTAGTATCCAGCATCTTGGTGTTCAGCGTCCTGGTGCTCAGCGACCTAGTGTTCAGCGATCTAGTATCCAGCATCTGGTATCTAGCATCCCGATATCTAGCGTCCTGTCATCCAGTGACCAAATTTCCAATCAGCCTGGTATCTAGCATCCTGATATACAACGTCCTGTTATCAAGCGATCTAGTATCCAATATCCTGGTGTCTAGCGTACTATTGTCAGAACTTTATCTTGTTCCTTAATATCGATTGGTCCTTCTACCTTTTCTCATGACTTGATGACATGTACTCTGATGTCTAATGACCTAGTATCCAGTAGCTCGGCGTCTAGCATTTTGGTGTACAGCGACCTGATGTTTAGCGACCTAGTATCCATCCATCTGGTGTCTAGCGTCCTGATTTTCAGCATCCTGTTATCCAACAACCTAGTGTCTAGCATCCTATAGTCAGAGCTTTGTCATTTTGTCAATGATTCCCCCTAAATTTAGTAACCCTTTGTCAGAGGTACCTGTAAAAAAATAATAATTTCTCGTATAGGTACTCACACAAAGTATGAGTCCTTTACGGTTAATGTTTCTTTTAGGAGCTTAGACTTTCTTTACAACCCATGGTTGCTGTAGAGAGAGTTTAACTCCTTCAAGACTTTTAAAGAGTAAAAATGATGGCGTGTGCAGGTGTTTTCTTATTGTATCTCTTTAGAATATAAAAAAGGTAAAACACGATAATAGTAAGATAGACAATTTTCTGTTCCCTTTTGGAGTTGCTGTTCTGCTTGATTCCTTTAAGAAATGTCAGTTTGTTGCAGACATATTTAGCATACCCGTATTTGGGTTTCTCCAAGGATTTGATTCTTTGACCTGTGAGTTATCTTGATTTATACTATAAGTTCCCCCTTACTTTATGGCTCTCTTTCTTTAGAATGTAGGGTCACTTTTAGCACTATTTTAGGTAATTTTGAGGTTTGCAAGAGAAGGTGAAGCATTCTGATATGAAAATTAACGTACAGGCTTCCCTTCTTATTTATATGAGCGAGACCAGAAATAAGGACGCAAGATAGAATGAGGTACCTGGTCATCGTCATTTCTTTGGTTTAAAGAGCAAATCCTCTTTTATTCTTTGCTTTTGTCTGGAGGATGATCTGTTTGATGGAGTGAGCTTCCCTTCTTACTCCTTTGCTTGACATCCTTCGCATCTTCTCCCATGGTTGCTTGCTTGCTTGTTGATGTAGACTTTGAAGCTTTAGTATGGTCCATACTTTCACTTTGTATCCGCTTCTTCTTCATGCTCAACAACTAGTCTTTCCTTTTTGATCCGCTCCATGTTGGTCTACTTTGTGATAGATAGACACTTGCTCTTTTCCGCACTGCTACTTACTTCGCAGTCCTTTCTTTGAGTAGCTTGCTGTTCACCATCCTCCTTCTTCTGAACAGTTTTTCTTCACAACACAACTTGATTTTCTACATCCTTCATAGTTGTTTGTTGTCTTCACATAAATCATATCCTTTTAAACAAAGGTTTTGAGTTGATCTATGATGTGAGGGAGAGAGAGAGAGAGAGAGAGAGAGAGAGAGAGAGATTTTCCAGAGAGAGATTCTTCACAGATAGGATCTGGATAGATCACTTAGATCTTTTGTTCATCCATATGTACTGATACCACTTGTTCGTATCAGATTGACAAGTGAGCTTTGGATGAATAATCCACCTGCTCTGATACCACTTGTTGGTCCCAAAAAGGCTGGTAGTAGGCTTAGAAGGGGGGGTGAATAAGTCTACTATATTTTCAAACTTTTCTTCTTCTTGGCTCTATTTTAGGATCAGTAACCTTTTGGGAGGTTACTGATCAGAGTGGTTTGCAGAAGCTTATTTCTCATTATAGAGCCAAGTATAGGAGATGTGCAACTTAACTTAGAGTAATGCAAGTAAAGCAGTAAGCACACATAGACGCAAGAATATACAGAGGTTCGAAGGTGGATTAATCCTTATACATCCTCTCTGCCTCTTCTCAAGAGGGAACCTTTGTTAAGCTAGTTGTTTTACATAAACCTATCTATTACAACCCTCACTTAACAAGTAAGTAGCGAGCCTTCACACAGCTGCTTGCCTACTTTCCCCACTGACCCACACAAGATCCTAATCTACCCACCCATGGTCCTCAGTTTCTCTCCTAGAAAGTGGAAAATGCAGCAGGACTCTACTCCTCGCACTGAGTACTCCAAGACAGTCCTTTAGAAGGAGTTTGTCTTCTTCTTCTTCTTCTTCTTCTTCAATTGGGTGCAGCAAGTTTGGCCTTCGTTTGCAGATTGATCTGTTGAAGCTTGCTGCTGGACTGACTGACTGAGCGTGCGTCTTTTGGGGTGTGGAGTGTTCGAGTTTTTCTTCTTTTCTTCTGCTCTTCTGAACACTCTCTTTTCTTCTATTGTAACTTCCCCCTCTTTCTGCGCTTTCTTCTCTGTTGAGCTTTTCTCTCTTCTTTTGGCGCTTCTCTCTACGAGCTTGAATATTCTGTTGTGCTCGTTCTCATCTCTCTTTTGCACTAACTCTCCGTCAGTCTTTTTCTTTTATAGATTAGAAAATCTACCCCATTGAAGGTAGGTAGGCTCTCTAATCTATAAATGTATTGTACTCCTGACACCTTCCAACTTTTCGCTTTCCATGTGTCTTCTTCTGGTTGGCTCCTCTTCTCTTCTCTCTACCGGTAACTTTTTGTGTCTACCAGTAACTTTGACTTTTCTCCCCATGCCTGCTTTGCAGCTTCCTCTTCTTGCTTCACTCTGTATCTTCCTTCTTTGGCTTGCTCCTTCAGGTGGCTTGAGGCTTCTGTAGCATGCTGCCCCTGCAGTATGCTTTCGGCATGGTCTTCCAGGTAGCTTCCTGTCTCCCTGCATTCTGCTTTGGCGAGGTCTCTTCCAGTAGTTTCCTGTAGTCATAAGTATCCTTGTTAGTTTACCCGATTCTTCTTCACCATTCTCTTCAGTATCATTCCTTTAACACTTTCTCTGTTCTTTTAATTCTTCTGCTGTAACTCTATTGCAGTAACATATCCTAAGATTGGTTATGCTTGTTAGAGTTACTTAAGGTTTTGTCTCATCAAAACTTACTTCAAATATTTCCAACATGACTAATACCTTGAGAAGATACAATTAATACCTCCATTGAATAAACACATATAATACCTTAAGAGTATACATGTAATACATTAAGAACAAATAATTGATACATTTACTAAATGAGGAACCAATTATTTAAGACTATAGATATCATGATATATTGTAAGGTATATTACTAATACCTATCATTGAATCATTTAATATGAAATTTGATGTGTGTGGCGCACACTAACTCGGGTGTGGGTGTGCATGGGAACACGTGGAGGTTGTTCACACACCGAATCAGATTGGAGGCACGAATTTAAGATGTGCCCTGATTCACACAAGTTTTTGCCATAATACTAAGATGATTAGAAAAATAAATTTTGAAAGATGACCGATGGAAAATTCAATCATGCAAACTTAGAAGACCACAAATACATCAAAATCAAACAGATTATAATTAAAAATAATTAATTAATATTCAATAATAGACGGGTAGGATTTTTATAATATCTTCGTATGAATATATTATCATAGCACACAAAACAAATATTAACTTCTAGGCAAAAACTATTGTGAACAATGGGGCGATCAGACTCGGATTCGCACCCATTTGGATTTTTCTTTTTTTTTTTCTTTTCCACTTCATGTAGCTATCTTGATATTGTATGAGTGTGATTTATATGTATAAATGCGACAACCTATATGTTCGGTAATTTAGGGAAAAATTAATGAAGATTTTCAGTTTTTTTTAACTTAAGGTTGAGACCCTTATATTATATTTTTCATAACTTTTATGTATAAATATTATGACTTTTATGTTTCATAACTTGAAAAAAATGAAGATTTTCAGAAAATTTTCAGCGCATTTTTCAAATGAACATACATTTATATAATACTACTCATACATTTATGTGATATTAGTTGCACCTAATATCACATAAATGTGCAGCTAATATCACATAAAAATATATATGTATATTTTTTGTTAAAATTATGTCTTTTCTTTTTCTAAGTCGGAGTATATAAAGGTCACCACATTTGTACATAAAATTTATACTTATATAACATAAATGTCACACAAATACATCATAAGGGTCCCTCAATTTGAAGCGAAAAAATAAAATTAAAAAAAATAACGAATCTGGATGTTCCAAAACCAATCTGAATTGCATGCGCACGAAATTCACAGGAGAGCAACTCTAACCTGTAAAATCAATAGGCATGAGTTGTGTGTTGGGCATTCATCTCACAAATTTTCAGAACTATCACACACATATATATATTCGTGTGATAATAGAAATGTAATGTATAATACACATATTTCAAAATAATAATAGTATAAAATAATAATAATAATAATAATAATAATAATAATAATAATAATAATAATAATAATAATAATAATAATAATAATAATAATAATAATAATAATCTATTGTTTAAAATATTTCGCAAACATATGAGTTCCTTCAATTGTGTTATAAATTATTGTTATAATGGACATTACTCCTTTAAACATTTCATTTCTTGTGACCTTTGAGATCCATATTTTTGTATATATATAATTGTACTCAAAGGAATGAGGGGTGATTTTTTGATGAATAAAATTATATCTTATCAATCTTGTCTTCATATCTTTTCATTGTTATTATATATATTGTTTTCTTATATTGATCCATAGAAAGTGGTGCACACGAGATCATATTTTACAACGCGTTATCAGCACGAGTCTCTACCTGAATCTGAGTGTTTGCCCTAGGAAAGAATCGTGTCTTTCCTCCAAGGTATTTTTCTTTGATAAAATCCAAATATCCAATTTATCATTGTGGTTTCAATCTGATGAAATAGTTTTAAAAAAAATTGATTTTCTATCTATAAAAATATGTTACTCGTAGATAACTTATATGATTAGTTTTGTTATATAAGGATTCAAAAATCAAGATTAACCTTTTAGGTTGAATTTTGAAATCATAGATGTATTTTTCAATAAGTTAATGCACTACTGATGAAAGACAATCAAGTGCAAAACTTGAAATGAAAATATTGGAAGTTTAACAACAAAGATGAGTTTAATTAGAAAGAGTATATATAGTCAATTGTAGGATAGGGATTGTGGTTTTGACATAAGATAATGCTTTGTTTTGTTTAATATTATGTTCTTTTATTCTTATCAAAATGTAGAGAATGAAGATTATCTGCTCTTTTAGCATACTGTTATAAATTTTCAACATTCTAGATTAAATAACTAGTGCAATGCGCATAAAATTAGTTTTGTAATTATATTTTATATGAGATGAAAACAGTAAGTAGTCATTGTCTAGAAATTTAGAGGTGAATATTCAGCCTCTAAACCTCCTGGTGAGTTCAATGGCAATAACTACTTGCTTGAATTATTCAAGTTACTCTTGTACTATGAAATGATTTGCAGTATATTGAGTTCTTGTTCTGGAAAATTCATAAAACACATGGATGTTCAATCACTATTGGTCTATACTTACCTAACACCAACTATTCGTTGAAATTCTTCTTCCATAGAACGAATCATACAACTGTGAAAATCATATGTTGATGTGAGGTTGTGATTCTGCCATAGATAAGAAATAGAAAACGTAAATATACAGCTTAATGTGTCCAATATCATGAAACTTAAATTTGATGCACAACCAAAAGAAATGTAAAGCTCTATGAGGCACAATCATGTGCCATCCATAATATTAGAATTTACGTGAAGGTCCAAAGGATATAGATTTTATCTGCATTTCATCCTCAAATGACTTCTTGGTGATTGATTTTGTGAGCTTGAATTTTTGTTGAAAAATGGTAAAATGTTGGTTGAGTAGTTTTAACCCATAATCCTAATGAGTTTGTACCATTAGATTCTAGCCTATTTTAAGAATAAGGTTATATATAGGTTTCAGTTCTCTTATGCCTAAATGGCAAAACCTTTACTTTTCGTTGAATCTCGTTACATTAATTTGCCTGAAGCAAATTTAAACTCGAATGTTATAAATGGTAATTTTCTTGAAAGTTGATCTCGAAGGTTTTGGAGATAATAAATAATTTTATGTGAAAATGAATTATTATTTTTTCATTGGATGATTAGATGTTTCAAGTTTGGTTTTATGTGGTTTTCAGTATGTTATACTCTGATATATATCTTCTGAATTTTCTATCATACTTATTTCATGAAGAACGAAATTTCTTTTACATGGTATTACTACATATCCTGAAAAATAGGGTGTGTTTTTTCACGTAACTCCGATGGAAGAGAGTAGTTTTACAATTGCGAATCATAATCTATTGATTGTATGCTCCTGAAGAGCTTTAATAGTTCTCCACATGGGTACCAAATTAATAGTTAATGATGTGTTGTTATATTAACAATCTTGATGTACCATTCTTGGTTTTATGAACTTCCTATCGGACGGTATTCACATTAAAAGCAACAATAAGAAAATGAAGCATTTTGAGAGAGTTGCAAAAAAAAAAACATTATAGTACGACTTTCTCGTACTAAAATTGGATTTAAATTTCCTATTCATCTTGAACGAAACCAATTCATCTAGCATCATGACCATTTTGATATCTGATGGTCATGATTGATACCTCCACTAGGTGGTCCTATGTGTTTATTATATATCCACCATAAATAAAGCTTCCGCAAGATTCATTGTCATAGTTACTGAATTAAGAGCCCAATTTTCTGATTTATCCAATTAGTTCCATTAGAATGAATAATGTCGATGAATTCATATTAAAAGTATTTGATGATTATTCTATGACAATTTAAGTGGAGCATTCGATTCATTACATCCACACTGGATATGGTCTAGGTGAATCATTGATCAAACATATCAATTCTCTAGACTTTTACTACAAAAGTCCAACATACTAATTTCATATTGGACTCATGGATTTTTGCATGTTACTTCTCCCATCTGCATATCTTGAATATTTCACTTTACAATTAGTGTGTGCCCATTATTATATAAATTTATAAAATATTTATCGGCATTAGGGGTAGACATATAATAGTCAATGATTAGAAGAATGCCGATAGATTTTATTAAATCTATAGTATTTAGATTCACGCAGTAGTCAAACTGAACTGGAAGTTCAAAATATAACCAACTTGCAGTATTTAACAAGTAATCTGCCAGATGTGTTTACTTATCATAAAGGAGTGACAAAATCATATATATCTGCTACACAAATATATCTGATGTAACTCTACACCTGAAGCGTAAAAGGCCTATGAATACAAAAGATAAAAATCCATGGTAAACAAAATCTAAAAAAAATGTTCAGTCACTCCAAATATCTCCTAAAGAGATTCGTCCCGAAGACGAAAAATTCTAGTAATAATGCACGTGCACAAAATAATCAAAACACTAGGATTGTGGAATGACCAGATCAAAATATTTTGGGAAATGATAAGAATCTGGTTGATATAAATATCAAAGTTGCAACTAATATTATAGATATATGAGAAACTCAATATATAAGTATTATTGTTGTCGACAACATACTTGCCTCCAAAATTGCTTTTATCATCTATAAAGATAATTTGGATCCAGAACCTAAATTAAGGGCTGAGTGTCAGAAGCGCTCAAATTGGGTAAGATGAAAAGATGCAATTGAGGTCAAATTAGACTCGCTGAACAAAATAAATGTTTATGAATTTTTCGTACATACCCTTAAGGATGTTATCCCTGTAGGATATTCATGGGTTTTTGTACGGAAAATAAATGAAAATAATGAGGTACAAAGCGAGGCTAGTAGTTCAAGGGTTCCCGTAGAGACCCATTATTGAGTTTGATCAAACACATTCTCCTATTATCAATGATATATAATGTTCCACTACTTAATATCCCTGGCAGCAAATATAAATTGAAAAATGCATCTGATATACATTGCTACCGTATATCTACACAAAACTTTAGTTATGAATATCTGATAGATTTTACAATCTCTTAATGAGAAAAATGAGAATTGTAATACATATCAAATTATAAAGTTCATTAGGTGATCTACATTCATTGTGTAGAATTCGATACAAATCGGGTAAGTGAATTCTTCCTGAAGAAGGATTATATTCAAATAATGATGAATTTACTTGAGTGATTATAATGATGCAAATATTAGATGAATATTGTATCATTTTTATATGTTAATTATATGCATTTTTTTATGTTAATTGAATAAGCAAGTTCGAATTTAAAAGTTGAATTTGAAATGAAAACATTAGGTAAGACCAAATATTATCTCGACATGCAGATCGAGCATTTCTCTTAAGGAATTTTCATACACCGATGAGGATTTAGAATGATTCTACATGGGTATTCCTCATCCACTTAGTAAACCAAAGGTTGTCGGATCCTTTGAAGTGGATAAAGGTCCGTTTAGACCTAAAGAAGATACTGAAGATATATAAGAACTAGAAGTTCATTACTTAAGTGGAAATTGCACTAGACTTGATATTATCTACTTGTAAAGATTTAGTGCTCCTCCAACAAAATCTATAAGTGGAGGTACATCATTTTCATGAAAATGTGTTAAAATTTTATGGTTACCAACTCCTGAAATCATTGTGATATTGTTATTCCTTATGAAGTCTAACAAAAATGTGTATGATTGAATTTTTTATTTGATAAAATAGATTTGTGAGTCATGTGGTATTAGTAAATATTTTATATTTCTCAGTCATTTATGAGGATAATGCAACTAGTGTTGCATAAATGTGTAGCGGGTATGTGACATGAAAATTTAATAAAACCGATGTACTCCAGAAGAGTTGTGAAATTATACAAAAAGTACCTCTAGTGACAATCTTGCAGATTTGTCTACTAAATTCCTATCTACATCTACTTTTGAAAAATATGTTCATGGTATCGAAATGTGTGGGCATGGAAGATTGTTGTCTTCAGGGGGAGCGTTAAACAATCCTAAATGTTGGGTCTTGAAGACCATTAGTTTTACTTATTTAACCTTGAAGGTTAGGTCCTGAAGACCAGCGTTGTACTCTTTTTTCCTTAACTAAGTTTTTTTCCCACAGGGTTTTCTTAATTAAAGGTTTTTAATGAGACAGCTAGTGTAACACATTAAGATCTTGTATGTCATGTACTCTTTTCTCGTCTAATTTTTCCCACTGGGTTTTCTAGCAAGTTTTTAACGAGGCATGTACATCAAGACGTAATGTCCAAGGGGGAGTGTTATAAATTACCATTATTATGGACATTACTCCTTTAAACCTTTCATTTCTTATGACCTTTGAGATCTATATTTTTGTATATATATAATTGTACTCAAAAGGAATGAGGGGTGATTTTTTGATGAATAAAATTATATCTTCTCAATCTTGTCTTCATCTCTTTTCATTGTCATTATATATATTGTTTTGTTATACTGATTCATAGAAAGTGGTGTACACGAGATCATATTTTATAACAAATTGATCAATTTTTATATGAAGAAAGTAATTTTTAACATTATGTCAACGTTAATAATTTTGAAAATAAAAAAAAAGATTGAAGTTGAACAGAATTAAAACATAAGGATCAAAATTGAACAATAAATACTTGATTGTCAAAAAATGCAACATATCTTAAGTACCGAACCAAAATGAAATTAATTATACATATATATACACACACATTCACACAGTAATGAATTTCCCATACATGTCTGAAACCAACTTACCCACCTGAGGAGACATTAATATGTGGTGTGTCAGATATCCAATATATCAATTAATTTCATTTTTCATATAACGAGGGGATAATATCATTATACGTCAGTTATGAGCATGTTAAGTGTTGCCCTCCGTGGGCATTTAAGTATTTTCCTAACACAGTAGCTATAAAATGTATAGATTTCAAACTATAGAAATAATGTTCAGTCTAAATAATTTAAATACACTATAAAAATGTATTTCAATGTATGGTAATTATTTATATCAACTTTATTTTCTTTCAATATTCAATTATGTAAGTTATCAGTATTATATGAGAAAATGAAGAAAATAATTTGCCAGTAATTCCCACTTGGACCCAAAAATTCAAGGACACCAAAATTGCACAATAAGTGATCATGAAAAAACAAACTTGCCTTTACATATATAATAACAAAATAAGCAATTGTCTTGTAACATAAATAAATACTCGAAAACAACAAAATGACAATTTTCATTTTAAATTAGTTGTTAAAAGTTGATTTGAGCTCGATAAAAAAGAAAAAGAAATGAGATTAGATATATATTATAGTGTCATTTTGTGGTACATCATGTGTATTAATACATCAAATTATTCACAAATTTTCAGTCATCAGATTTGAGATCGTCGCATTCTAATCTTCAATGATCTCAGATCTGATGGTTGAAAGTGGATGAAAAATTTAATGTATTAATAATATTATTGAACCATCCTATATTATATATTCATTTCATAAAACCTCATTTAAGCCTCAATTTAAGTGATAGTCATTTTTCCTCTATTTAATATTCCAAACAAATCTAAATAATAATGTTAAACACCTGGAAACACATAAATAAATTAGTTTATATGTGTGTATTTATAAATAAAATAAACATAAGATGGGTGGTGTAAAGGAAATAAAATGATAAAAGAGTGAAAGAGTGGTGGAAGCAATAATGTATGAAGAGTTGAAAAAGGTGAAAGAAAAGTGAAGGGGCCTTCCATTCATCAATACCACCTCATTTTTGTACCATCTTTATGGAGAAGATAAGAAAAAGCAGAAGCTATGAAGCTTATCACTTTTCCTCTGGATTGAATCATCATTTTGTACCCACCATTGTCCCCTCCTCTCACATGAATCCTCTCCCTTTCTCTCTCTTCCATTCATTTCCTCTTTTTCTTTAATGTCACACTACGTCTCCATTGAGAGAGGTTTAACATATCAAGATTCGTGAGACAAAGTCTCAAAATAACAAGGTGGAAGGAATTTGGTAAGACTCCATCTCCCGATCTGACCCAAATTAACTTTCACAAATATGATATGAACTGGTCTCATAAATAATTTTCGTGAGATGAGTTTTTATCCCATGAATCTAACCAATTTCCCCAAATTCTTATATATATGTATATATATATATATTATTAAATGTGGATTATTGATGTGAATATTAAGTTCCGTGAGATGGTGTCATTAACTTTTATATTTCTTTATTTAATTTGACACAATTTCAAGAGTTGTACTTCAATCACTATATGCATGTGTTTGTGGGATTGGAAAATACTTCAATTGGTATATTGGGATCATAGTAATATGTGTGTAAATGTCAAAATACAATATATTGATATTATAAAAACTGAATGTTCAACCATAATTGACATATTTGGGTTTTAGTATGGATTTTGTTATTATAAAATATGTTTTGCTTTGATGTATTTATTACCATCATACCTATTTTAGGATTGTTTAATACTAGTAATTATGTGTGTATATGATGTTCACTGAAATACGAGATGTTACGCTATACAATAAAGGGTGAAGATTGGTTCCAAAACAATAGCAACTCATACCAATTTTTATCTTACCAAAATATTATAGTATCTACTTGGATTTATGTGTAACATTATTTAGGGATAATATTGTCCCATCATTCAAAGTTTAATATAATTTATCTCAGGCTTCTTATAATAATGTTATAGAAATTCAAACTATAAATTAATTTCCACTTCTCAAACATGACTTTGTCTTAACCTTCTTTTTTTTTTAAAAAAAAATTTGATTGAGTAGTAAAATTTGGACATTAATAAATATTTGTCTCTCTCATATATATATATATATATATATATATATAGAGAGAGAGAGAGAGAGAGAGAGAGAGAGACTTTTTACTCACTTTCTATCGTTGTAGATTGAGAATCATAATATCTCTATTAATCACGTATTTTTTATTTTTGACTGTTTAATTAATGGAATAAAATATTTTATATTTTTCTTTTTCTTTTCTATTACTCTCTTCACCTATAACTTTTATATCGTTCCTGCTGAACATATATGTGTACTTAATAGACTCTGATTCACAATTCCCACAATTTTGTTGATTGTACGCACAAGGATTGGCCTCAATAAATCAAACGATCCCACAACTTATACTACCTCCATCCCAAAATAAATGTCATTTTAAACTTTTGCACATAAATTAAGGAATATGATAAAAAGTTCAATCTAACCTTATTTAAGTTTAATTAATGAGGTATTTTTATCTCTTTAACACATTTCATTTGAAATGAGTGAATAGGGACATATATGGTATATTGTACGTAAATATACCTAGGAATACGAAAATGACATTTATTTTGGAACAAATTTTACTTGCTAAAACAACATTTATTTTGGGACGAATGTAGTATTTCATAAGACATCATTTGTGAGACATGAAAGCATTTGACTTGACCCTTCTCATATACTTAAGTACACTCTCACAAGAAGAGACTCACACTTACCAACAATTATTCGGAGTCGAAACTTTACATAGTGTTGGGATTTATGTCATATGTACTAAAGACCATATTAGAAAAAAGATTCTAGTGTTGCTTACGCCACATGAGAACCAAAGTATCTGGGAGGTGTTAATCTTTGGAACCGAGGCAAGTCCTTCCCTTTCAATAATCGATTGCTTCAAGCCCTACATCAACCGGATTGCTTGTAGGTGATGATTTTCTTCATTGATTTTGATGGTTGGACCTGTTATATACGCAAGATCATTAAAATCACATCGAATTGGAGAAAATATTATTATCTTGTGTTTCATTCCATTTGAAATTTGTAATCCGAGCTACATTCATCCTCTAAATAATGAACTATACACATCACTGAAAATCATTATATTTCGATCCAAGTCCAACAAAATACTTTTTATTGGGAAACGAACAAATGAGGATATTCTTCCCAAGTTTTCTGCAATCAAATTGAATATATATGCATATGCATCACCATATTAATCATGCTAATCTAGGAGAAAGCCAGAGGCTTCACGTGTATATTGTCAATGCAAGCCAAAAACAAATTTAAAAGCAGAGATAGAATACTGAAAGATTTTTAATAGCATGCAGTCTAAAATGTCATCCACTTTCAGATTTATATGTACAACAAATGTATTCAAATTTTGGGCGGCATGCCTAATATTATTCAGCATGGAGAGAACGATAGCCACACAATACGTCAGACAAGCCTATTCACCGTGGTAATAGTTGCAAAACATTATCCTACGAAAAATAAACTAAAACCAACCCATGTTGGCATCCAAGGAATTCTTGTTTTACTACACAGTTTCATTCCTCATCTACACATCTTTTTTGACAATGAGACCAACCGTTTTTTTTTCTTCTTCTATCCATGGCTATAGCATACAACTAAAAGTACACCTTAGCCGACAACCATGAAATGTTCATCTTGCATCGTTAATTAAAAAAAAAAAAACAGCTTATTATGATCAAGTAAACAAATGTTCAGTGATTATACAACATACAATTCCAATAAACCATCAATACTACTCTACCTAACATACAATTCCAACTCAATCTATACCAAAATCACAACCTTTAGACCGATCAAGCAATCGAAAAATCCAAAAAAACACTCCCAGTTTATATAGCATAGAATAGACAAACTTGTGCAGAATTTTGATCTTCAAACTAAAGGGGATAAAAGGGAAGGAAATTGAGCCTATCCAGCTCGAGATCACGAACTTAGCATAATTACCTAAAGTCTCCAAGATTTCCTACTTAGCATTTCAAAACATATTAAATAAACAAAGTAGTCGATGAAATTGAGCTAATTCAACTCACAATTGCAATTCTATGACTGTAATTGTTCATCAACAGCCACCTCCGAATTCCCTTCTGGATTAGGGTTCCCAAACTTCTGCTTAAAGGAATCTTGCCTCTGTATCCACATCATATGCCCCTGTAATTTTCGATACACGAGTGGAATCAAACAGAAATGTTGCAGAAAATTCCGTATGCTTTCTGTTTCGAATGTAATCGTCAAATTATACCTGAAGAGCAGCGGCCCAAGCAATGAGGAAAGAGGCAAACCATAATCTCTTGTCCTTGAGAAGCTTCCGAGCTTCAAACTTTCTCGTTTCCATTTCCAGGTAATCAAAGTTGCCTCGAATTCCGGTCGCCGGTAAAAGAGTCGATTCGCCGGGAAACTATACAATAATCGGAATCAACAGCGATCAGAATTAGGGTTTTTCTTTCGCCGGAGGTATTAGGGGTTTTATTTCTGAATTCTGATTTGTGATAGGGCTTTGTTTTGGGCTTGGATCAATGGAAGCCCAATTAGGGTATGAATAGACCCAAATATCTTAAAGAGGCCTACGATTGGGCTATATAAAGTGTTTAAATAACATTTAAACATTCCTAAATAATTAAACTAAATTAGAGTATTTATTAAAGAAACTATTTATCAAGGATAATACCATAATTCAATATTTGTATTTAGCTATGCGAGTCATTTACATTCAAAACTCTTCTTGAAAAAATCGCATGTTTTGATTATTTTTCTTCTTTAATCTTGAATGTATTATATAAATAAATTTATCAAACTGAAAAGGATTTTTAAACATTAATATTAGTAATGCAAAAATTATTTAAAATAAAAGTTGTAATTATTATGAATTTCCAAATTAATTAATTGCAATGTTCGCAGTTTCGTTTGAAGCTCTATTCATCCACTATTCTTGAATATTCAAAATTAATACAAATTATTAATGCAAAAGTATAATTTTATACTTTTGAAATATCTTTAAGATCAATAAGTAATTTATTTAGATAAAAAAAGTAATACATGTGAATTGAAAGTAATTGACATGTATGAATCCAAGAATGGTATAAATATTTGTTCTAAATAAATGACACAAAAACTCATATGAGACGGTCTCACGGATAGTTTTTGTGAGACGGATCCTTATTACTCATAAATTGAACTCATATCCACAAATTTTCATATGAATTGCTAAGTGTGGGTCATGGGTTGACCCGTCTCACGGAAAAAGATCCGTGAGACGGTCTCACATAAGACTTGCTCAAATGATCTTTAGAATAGTAGTAGTAGTAGTAGTATTACTTAACTTAATCTTCACACGAATAATGGTGCTGAACACGTGTGAAAATAAGGTCTGAATTGAAATGATACCACCAACTCTTTGGCATCCAGAATTATTCCTGCGCGTGGGACAATTTGGACCATTTATTATGTTGTTACAAACTCACTTTTATTTATTTATTTAAGTCATAGTTTAGTAACAAATTGATGTACTTTTCGTAGGTGACAGTTGAACACATTCACTACTTTTAAAATTATGCTTTTCCAAGAAAATTCCACTTCAACTTTTAAGAAAATTTGGGTTTTATTAAGTTCCAATTTTTAATATTACTAGTATTATTATTGTCGGTTAACGTGTTGATATACTATGTTTACCCACTGAATAGCAAAATAGTACTCCATGCAACACTATTTACTTTTGGATTAATCATCCCAATTAATGGCATATTATTTATACTGAGCTTACTAATTGAATAAATATACTTTAATTTACTTGACATTGATAAATACTAGTAGAAAGGTTTGAAGCTTTACTTGTAACTAGGGATGGCAGTGGGGCGGGGAATCCCCGTTCCCCGCAGGCAGTGACGAACCCAGAAATTTTAATCGGGGGTCCAACTAAAAAATACATTAATTATGAAAATAACATCTTTAATTAGTGACAAAATTTTATAAAGTTAATATAATGCAATATGAATAACTCCAGTAGTAACTTCATTGTCTTCTCAGGTAACATATCAAGATTAAAATAAATTTGTTACAATAAAATGAATAACTTAAATACTATCACAACATCTCTATTCAATTTTTCATATTTTGAGATCATTGCATGCATGATAGCTTCATTGTTATTATTTCTAATACCAACATTTTAAAGTATATTACTCAACAATAATTCAATAGTGCATGTATCACTTATGAATTAAAAGTGAACTCTAAATGATATTCATTTTAAATGGCTTTCTAATATTAATGATACATTTTCATAGTATCTTTCTATTATCTAAAGACAAAACACAAAATTAAAATTATAAATAACATTACATTAAACTAACTATTATACAAACTATAACATTAGCTTATCAACAATTGTTAATCAAATCTAATAAATCCAAAAATAATAGTTAAACAATCAATCGTGTAATAATAATAATAATAATAATAATAATAATAATAATAATAATAATAATAGTTGTTGTTGCTATTTTCAATCACTCCATACGTTAATATGTTAAAAAAATGGATATATTAATAATCACTAACAATTAAAAAAATTTAAAAAATTAATAATCAATTAAAAAAAGTAAAAAATGGGTTTAAATATGATGAGTTTATATTAAAATTCTTAATAAATGGTGTCTTCAATAAGAATTTGATGATATAATGTTAAAATTTAATGAAAATAAATAGTTTAATTTATATTTTATAAATAAATACAAAACATATATAAACTATTCATAATTTTTTTTTTAAATTGAGGGGGCCCTGTGCCCAAGGCCCTCATTTGGGTTTGTCAATGCCCGCAGGGATCCGCCCCGAACGGGGCAGGGATTCCCCGAAATATACCCCTTGGGGGCAGGGATGGGGGTAATTTTCTCCTCGACTAGCGGGGCGGGGACGGGGATCATACTCCCCGCCCCGCCGGGATCCCCGCCCCGTTCCCTGCGGGACCCCGCCAATTTATATATATTTTTTAATTAAATTATTATAAAATAAATAATATATTTTTATATACACATTAATAATAATACAAAGCCCTCGTTTCTCACCCTCTTCTAAATGCATTAAGTATTAAAAAAATGTAATAATATAATTTTGGGTTAATTGCAATAAAAAACACAAACTTTACTTAATTTGCAATTTTAACCAATTTTTTGAATATTAGCAAATATAACATGAATTTTCATATTTTTTGCAAATTTAACCAACAGACATATTTCAAGTATGTTTATTTTAACAATAACTTTCACCATTTCAAATAACTATCATTTTGAATGTTAAGTCATTATTTTATTTCGAAACTATGATATTAATTTCAAAAATAAACATATTCGAAAACTGCATATTGGTTAAAATTGCAACAAATATGAAAGGACATGTTATATTTGTTAATATTCAAAAAGTTGGTTAAAATTGCAATTTGAACAAAGTTTGTGTTTTTTATTGCAATTAACCATATAATTTATCATTGTACTTTTAAGATAGTATAATTAAATAATATACTATCTTTTATACAAATTGAATAATTTTTTGGTGATTTTGTTTACATTTTAGTTATATGTAATTTGTGGATTATTTTTATATATTAAAATATTATATTTTTATACATTAAAATAAAAAAATATTTTGTGGGTGGGGAATCCCTGCGGGGAACGGGGATCCCCGCGGGGCGGGGACGGGGAGGAAATTTTCTCCGGGCGGGGATGACGAAAAAAAATTCCCCGCAAAGTTGGTGGGGACGGGAATGAGGATTGCTCCCCGGCCCGGCCCCGCCCCGCCCCGCCCCTCCCCTACTTGTAACTCCTCACTTCACTTATTTATTTTTCTAGCTCCGTTCTGAATCAATATGTCCGGTTGTTTATTTTCATCAGGGCTAAGTAAATGAAATCTTATTAATTTAATTGGTGTAAAGTTCGATTAAAGTTAAAACACGTTTAAGTACTAATTAACTCGACTCTATAATTCATCTATATATAATGCTGCCTAGTAACACAATATCAATGTGGATTATGCATACTCTACCATATATACTAATGGTATATTATTTCAAGATAGGATACTATTAAGATAGGATACTATTAAGATTTTTGAAAAGAAAAAAAAAAAGTAGAGAGGAATATATGAGGTTTGACTTTTGACTTAAGGTTTATGGTTGTGTCATGTGTGAACTAAAGATTAATTAATAATGGTTCTAGATAAAACGTGTATACGAAGGTTTACTCTTTTACTAGTCTAGTTAAGTCGCATTTTGTTTAGTTGACAAATCCTTATTTAATATTGTTTTTCGATCTACATAACTTGTTTGTTTTTGACTAACTTTAAAAATTGTGTGCATAGACATTTAGGTTAATATAAGTAAGGCAATATGGATGCATGAAATATTCTAGAAAGATTGAAGAATCGTCATTGATGGTAGCACGACTTTACCACTATCACCATTATTAATTTGCTAATCTACTATATATATATATATATATATATATCCTCATGCTTACATGTTCAATGACGCTTCACTTAAATTCCCATTCACATTTCATTAGTGTTAGTTTAAATATTACACATTGATGTTTATATATAATTGTATGCACTTTATTTTATTAGAATAAGAGATATATAAAATTATATATGATTTCAAGATCATATATATTATTCCAACTGCAGTAGGCCAATATTGCTTATTAACTAAGATCGAGTAATTTTTTTGTTAATTAGATTGTCTTAGTGTTTTAATTTGCTTGACTGGCGCCTAGGAGGTCTAGTTGGAGTTTAGGCGGATCTAAATTAAATAGATTTTTTGTTATTTTAAATATTGTTATCTAAAAATATTTTGAAAATAATATATATAGAGCTTATGTTGGGATACAATAAAATCTCAATATGTCATTTGAAGTATATTTATATATGAGTTATTCAAAAATTATTAAATTATTTTAAATTTATGTTTCTGAATTTTTCAAATTTCCTATTTTTTAAATTTCCTATCTATATTTAATTAAATAATAATAATTTGATAGAATTTTATGATACATAAATAATACCGTCATTTAATAAAAACAAAAAAACAAAAAAAAATTGAAAAAGGCATCTAGGGCTATATTTTTCCGCCCAGCCCCGCCTGGGGCGGCCTAACGCATAGGGTAGCTGAATTGGCAAAATTCAACTATTTATACTCTAAATTTATTTTCAGTAATCTATATATAATCTATGTTATAAATAGTGTTCTAAAATTCGGTCTCGACGACATATGTGATTATATCAGTGTGATTATCTCATATGTCTATAATTTTCATACTAAAATTTCATAGATATTAGTACATTATAAGAAATTAATATGGTATGAATTATGATAAATTTTGAGGTAATTAAATGACCGTTGCATATACATTATATTATAGTGACAATCTTAATAGGTATATACTGAGTAATGTTTATCAAGATATTTAATTAATCAATCAAATTTTTTAAATTTTATTTTATAATTACTTTTTTTATTGCTAAAAATATGTTTTAATATAAGTTGAATATTAACAATATCTGGTCATGTTGGACCCAAAAAGATTTATTTAAATATCCCAATAAAGTTAAATAATTGGGAATTTTGTATATATTATGAAAACCTTAAAAGCGTAAAAGGTGATTTTGAATGTTTTCATAAAAAATAAAACACGTCATAAATGATTGAAAAATAATAATAGATCAACATTGAGACAAGTTACATTAATTTGACTTACTTTTGCATCAAGAAATCAAGAATATTAATTGCTCTCTATTTCCTAGAATTTTCCCTCACTATTATTGTCAACCTTCATATCTAAGTCAAACCTACAACTACCATCAAATCCATATATATATCAACATTGTAACTTCTTTTAGTCTCATTCTCACTAATAATAACAACAATAATTACATAAAATCATTCAAAATCATCAATATCTTTCATTTTCATTATTTCTTCAAATTATTATCAGTGCTAATTCTTGATAATGATGAAGAGGAGTAGAGAAGGCGAGGCTGAGGATATCTCCGCCATGGCCAACTGCCTGATGCTGCTATCCTCCGCCGCCAGCGGCGGCCCCGGCCGAGTCGGCGGAGATTCAATATCATCACGTGTGTTTACATGCAAGACATGTAACAAGGAATTCACGTCGTTTCAGGCGTTGGGCGGCCACCGTGCCAGCCACAAGAAGCCGAAGCTGGCCGCCGGAGATGATCTCCGGCCGCCGTCGTCGCCACCGAAGCCGAAGACCCATGAATGCTCCATATGTGGGCTGGAGTTCCCATTAGGTCAAGCCCTGGGAGGCCATATGAGGAGGCACAGAGCAGCCGACCACAACCGCCACCAGCAGGCGGTGGCGCCGCCGCCGTTGTCCCTTTTTCCGGTCGTGAAGAAACCTAATAACAGGAGGGTTTTTTGCCTCGATTTGAACTTGACTCCATTGGAGAACAAGTTTTTCTTGATTGCTTCTTCTCAGATTTAAGCCTTTTTTTTTTTGTTACCCTCATTTGTTCATTTGTTATGATTACTAAGCGATGTATTATTGTACATGATTTTAGAATCAATTGTTTTAATTATTTTTTGTCCATAATTTTTCATTAGATACAGATTAGAAAGAAGATTTATTTATGTTTGTTATACACTTGATGTTCTTGAATGAGAAGAGTCATTATTTTTATTTTCTTAATTTTTTGTTAATGGTTATTTAATTAAAAGAATTCGTACATATCGTACTTCATGAAGAAGAAACGTAGCAGATAGTGATCTTTTTTTTGTTTCCTTATATTGGAATTTTAGTCATATGTAGTTTTGACATTTAGAAATTGAAATTGGCCTTTAATGAAGTAACTAAAATAGTTTTTTTAGTGATTTCTCAATTTTGAATTGTTGAATAATTCAGTCTATATAAAGAATATATATATATATATAATAATATTCCAATAAGATTTTAATTATTGAAATATATCAATAAGAAATTAATGGTTTTTGAACAAGAAAAAGAAGTATTGATCAAAATAGTTTGGAAACATTCAAATTATAAAAATATTGGGACCTGAGAAGCATAGTAAAAATAGTCAAATATGTACGGTAAGGTACAAATTGAGTTTGCTGACTTTATCAAAAAAATTAAAATGCAAGATTACATAAATAATAATTAATTAATATTGTTTATAATACTAATAAGCAAGGCATTTGTTCTTTGGGTGATACAAGTTGTTAAATTATAAGATTTTGTAAGTTTAATTATATATATACACATGAATTATGTCACTCATGCAGTCATGCTCATGACCTACAATATTGTTTAGAAATATTTTGAATGGAAATTTAGAAATCCTTCAATTTTAATGTATTTCAACTTATATATCATGAAGTCAAGTTGTCTACTTTTCAATTAAAAAGAACAAGAAAAGTCAATTTGTCTAACTACTAAAGAAACCTCTTTTACATATATATGTAGGCTGTTATTAGTTGTATATTGGTTTTGTATCCTGATTTAGAAAAACTCTTTCACAATATCGTTTTATGGATTTTAATTCGTGAGATTGATCGTGTTATAGAAATATATGAAGATATAAGATAATAAATTGGGTGTATTCGATTTGTTTTATATCATACAATACTTTTGTATTTTGATATCCAATAGAAAACAATTTATACTTTTATATGTATTAAGTAATATTTTTATACAATTAAGTATTACATTTGTATCATTAAATCCATGCGAAGAGCTTGATAAGATCGTTTCTTTTGGCTATATTTGGAAGGAAGTTTATATAGCAATAGAGCGGGGACTCCATATTTCTTGTGGGAACCCACCCCGAACGGGGCAAGGAATCCCGGAGATTTATCCTTGTGTGGGTGAAGATGAGGATCACATTCCCCTTCCTTTCTCCTATGAAAGTGCTCAGCATGTGAATACTCTACATATGTGTATATATATATAATTAAATTTTATGTACGAATTTTTTTTATTGATGGATATGATTAAATTAAGTTCATAAAATTTAATTGAATATTTTTTTATTTGTCATAATCAGAGATCCGTTTAATTAGTTATATAGATTATACTTTCATCATTTGATTGGATTATAAATTTTTTTAATGCATTTTGAAGATATCTTATAGGCAAAAACTTTCAGGATCCATGCACCTGACCTGACCCGCGCCTGCACACGCCCTCACGCGCCTAGAACTCGCGCTGAAACTCACCAAAGTTCGCTCAAATAGGTCTAACTTTATGTATAGTTAGACATACCTTATGTAAGTAGGTCTAACATAACACAAAGGTAGATCTAACTATACATACGTAATTGTACATATGGGCAATCTAGGTTTTTTTTTTTTTTTAAATTAAAGTATGAAATTTGGGGAGAATGGTAGGCTTAACATAATATAAAGGTAGGTCTAACATAACGTAGAGGTAGGTGTCAAAATTCAAAAACGAAGCACAAAAAAGAAAAGGTATGAAATCTGGGTAGATAGGTAGGTTTAACATAGCGTAAAGGTATGTCTAATATAACGTCAATGCATGTCTAACATAACCTATTGGTAGGTGCAAAATTTCAAAAATCATGCGCAAAAAAAAAATATTAAAAAAAGAGAAAAGCGGGCCCCCTAACCCGGATCTGACCCTGGTGCATTGATCTGAGATCCATGCACCTGATTCATAAGAGGCTTACTCTATCTTATATGTCATTTTTTTTATGTGATTTATGGAGTTCTTAAAGTACATATTTAGGTTAAACGAAAAAATTTTCAAAAATCATGTGCGAAAAAAAAGATAAAAAAAGAGAAAAGCGAGCCCCCTAACCCGGATCTGACCCTGGTGCATTGATCTGAGATCCATGCACCTGATTCATAAGAGGCTTACTCTATCTTATATGTCATTTTTTTTATGTGATTTATGGAATTCTTAAAGTACATATTAGGTTAAACGAAAAAATTTTCAAAAATCATGCGCGAAAAAAAAGATAAAAAAAGAGAAAAGCGAGCCCCCTAACCCGGATCTGACCCTGGTGCATTGATCTGAGATCCATGCACCTGATTTACAAGAGACTTACTTTATCTTATATGTCATTTTTTAATGTGATTTATGGAATTCTTAAAGTACATATTAGGTTAAACGAAAAATTAAATTAAAAATTCAATGTGGGGAATGAGGATCCCGCGGGACAAGGACAGGAGGAAACTTTCACCCCAATACACTAGTGCCTAGCACGGAAATGTTCCCCGCCCCCACCCCGTAGCCATCCCTGGATTTTGAACTTCAAAATGTCCAAAATTCTAATGTTTTGTTTTAGTATTTAAATATGGATCACAAAATCCGAACACAATCATTACACCTATTTTACACTCATCTAACTATTACCGGATACATCTTTTTTATAATAAAATATCAAATTGACCCACATTTTCACAAACAATATTACAACAACTCATCTTTACGACATTAATTTTGACATTTATAATATAACTCTACCATATTAAATCCTCGAATAAATATATATTTTCATTCACTTGTACTACAAAATTCCAAATTTTAATGGCAGAACTTTTTCAATCTCATAATTCCCTTCCAAACATACTCTTCGGAAGTTGGATTAGTTTAAAATAAAAAAAAATTAATATGATGGTACCGACTATTTGAATCTATTTATATTACCGGATCGACCATTTAATCTTTTATAGATGTGATTATTTATTTATAATGTTAATATATCACAGTTTCCTTTGCTTATTTCTTGGAAATGTAGGTGAACAAAAGGAGAATCACAATGTGATCATTCTTATACAAGCTAAAGGGGTTTTGAATTTTATAATCTTAGAGGCCATATATATATGTATGTATGTACTTGTAGCATTTTAGTAGTTACAAGAAATTCAAGAATAAAAAATACACATTAGAATTAGTCTTCAAGAAGTTCACAATCAATTCTTCGAAAACTAACCCTTTGTGCATCCAAATCAAAGCCAACATTATAGTATTGTTGTGCCAAAACTCCAATTAAATTCTCACTAGATTCAACAATCATCATGCAAAATGCAGAGCCATCAATGGTTCTCTGAAACACACTTTCCACATCCAAATCTATGTCAGCTCCTTCTGCTAGATGCAATGTCACTATTGGGAATCCTTTCAAGTCCCTTTCCAAATCCCCCTTATAGCATAGATGGTTTTCTGCATTTATTACTTTAGCCGGCTTTACGACGCCATCCATCAACCTCTCTACCTCTGCCACGAGTGGCTTGTACGCGCTCGTCCTCAGCTTCGTATGCGTAGTGCCTGAGTCTATCACGACGTTGTAACGAAAATCCAATGGATTGAAAGATAGTTGCTTCTCTCCCACACTAATCCCTTCAATGGACACTACATAGTGGGAATTGATTTGCATTGGGGTTGAATCCCCTTCAAGTATGGCCCCATCTCCTAGTATGAGTTGGTTATACACATATTGGGTGTCTCTTATATTACCTATGCAATAGGAGAACCTGTTGCCCATATGATCAACGAGATAGTACTCGTTGGGGGACTCGAGTCCAAGAATCCCGTTCCAATAAGGTGGCACGTTGCCACGAGCCACGAGGGAGCACCCGAACATCACGTCTGGCACACGGACAGTGCCTCCCGTGGATGTTACGAACGTGAACTTCTCCAACGCAAGGAAGCCACCGCTCATCGAGCCATCTTCATATGTTATGGTGTAAGAACATTGAGATTCTCGCTCCTCGTGAATGCCATACGCAAAATTCTGGCATTGTGGAGAGTTGATCGCGAGCTTTTCGTAGGTGGACGACTTCTGAGGGTCAAGTACGTTGTTGCACCCGTTGCACGAGGTGCAACGGACCCACGTTAGTTGGCTACCGGTGTCCATTGCAAGGAGCTGCGGGATGGGAGGATCGCCGATCGATATGTTCACCAGAAATATGCTCCCATCTTCCATTGGCATAAGAGGAGCTCTAATGTCATCATCAAGAGACAAAGAGTACTTGTTTTGTTGTGAATAATGTGACAAGATTGAATGACGATGTATGAGACGAAGAGAGAGCCTAGTGTTTTTAGCTTCTAAAAATGAAGTGGCAATGAGATTGTGAAGAGTAATAGCTAATAGAGCATAAAGCTTGTAATTATAAGCCATGGTCTTAAATTTGTTAAACTTTTAAGGAGATAAATGCCATCTTTTTAAATCAATACAGCCACCTAGATTTCAACAATATCGTTACAACCATTTTCATGTAGACATACCAATACATTATCAACAAAAAAGCTGAATTTTAACAAGAATATATGCATGTATATCCTGTCAAATCATTATTAGTTCCAGCTTAGATGCACAAACAAGTCATTCCAAACGTAAGAGTATGCAATGTATTTATATATGATAATAGTGTATGAAAGTTCATATGCTGAGATACTTGAAACAAAATAAAAAATATCCTTAGAATTAAAAGTTGTAGTATATCATATCCAAAACAAAACTGTCCCCTAAAAATAAGATTAGAGGCCACCCTCCAACATCTGATAATATTTGTACACATATAAATAATTCCCCAAAGTCAGAAAAAAATGGGGATCCTTCTCATAATGTCCTAATCTAAATTTACTAATCCCGATTACTTAAAGTTAAAAAAGGAAAAAAAACACATTCAAAGAGCTGTCTTCTGCCTGATATCAGCAAGTAACAAAATGCAAAAAAGCTAAGCCAAGTACGATAAAATACCTCGTTTAAGATTGAGTTCTCGGTTTAAGCTTTCTTCTTCTCTGCACTCGCTATTACCACCTGTTGTTTCTTCCTCCAAGCTGGCATCTTGCCAGGAAATGCCCACCTCAAAAACCTTTCCCACGTATAGCAAATAGTGAACGTAAGGAAAGCCCAGATCATCAGCTTGTTCCTCAATTCTCTAGGCAACGGGACCAACTTCAGCCAATTGTTCAAGTCCCTGAATAAATCGGAGGTTATGACAGTGAAAAACCCAACAGCACCAACAAGGGCATACAAAAAGGGTCTGTTCTGTGAGATGCTCTGATTGAAAGGATGGCCCATATAGTTAACAGCAAAAGTAGCAACTTGTAGCATCATTCCCACCATGTAAGAAACAGTATTCACGAGATTTGGATGGAATTCTGAGTCCGGCTCGATGCATTCATCTGGCATGTACTTCTCAGCCTCGTTCACAGATGATATCAAGAAGAAAATGTGAACAGCAAACTGACCAAGGAGAGAGAGGAAAACGTATGAGCAGAAGATATTTGGGTGAGGCCGCTCAGCTGAAAGGGTTTGAAGTGGGGAGGCATGTGAGATGAACAGAAAGAAGGCAGCTGTGAAAACCCCACTGATTGTTGCCTGAACATCGCCCAATTTCACACCATCTAAGTACATTACACTGAGGACATAGGCAGTGGCAAGGCAGTTAAGTCCCAGAATCTTGAACATTTGGAGTGTCGTGACGAGGGTGCTACGACCCTGACGAATTATGTCAATAGTTGGAGCAACCGAAGCATGTTTTGCTGTAAATGGTGATGCCATTGAAGCATCTCCTAGCTTAACGACTGGTGCAGATCGACCATCACCGTCCTCATTTAGCTCATCCATTAGTTTCTTCAGCTTTTGGCGTTGCATCTCGGCAGCTGTCAAATGACGGTTTGCAGCTTGATTGCTAGAAGACTCCAACTTTGACACAGCCCGGCTCTTTGAAGAAGAATCGGCATTTCCACTTGCAGGCTTGAGTTTCTTTGCTTTACCAGATTTGTCAGTTTCACTTTTTGATGCTTGAGAGGAGGACTTGTCGTTTGTTCCTGGAGGAATTGCATTAAGTAGAGCTACCCCAACATTTGCCTGTGAAGGAAACAAGTACACAATAATACTTTATCCAATATCAACCAACGCTAAGATGAAAGAATTTCACATATGTCTGGATGGTTCGCAAAACAAAGACTTCAATTGTTACTCCATCGTCCAAATTCTTACTAAGAAACAAACACATATAATGAGAATACCAATAAAAAGACAGAATCTACATAATAGGAGCAAAATATCCGTACAGTTACATAAGCTCAAACTATGTTATACCTGTTTCAGAGCTCCAACATCATTGGTTCCATCACCACACATAAGGGTCACCCTTCCCACAGATTTAAAAGAAGTGATGATGAGTTCTTTTTGCTCAGGAGCAACACGAGCAAATACCTAGGAAAGGCTCATGAGTTTATTTTGGGTGTACACCAAACACAAGGGAGAAAAGAGACACAAATACAAACAAACATTAGTTATACCTTAACATAAGGAATGACTTTAAGGGTAGAAGAGTTTAGCTGCAACATCTCCATACAGTCGCCACTAATACAAAGATCATGAGCCTCCGATAGAGCTTCAACCTCTTTTTCGCTGTTAGAAAATTGAAACAACAAAGGCTGAAGTATATCAATATAAGGGGAGCAACTGGAAGAACTTCTAGGCAATAAAAAGACGACAATGGATGTGCACTGATCAAAACAAAAGAAAATATTTGAAATTTCCAGACAATAATAAAATCATCGAAATTTTTTGTAAACAAATGGAAATCGTCGTAAGTGAAAGTATCCTTACCTGTAGCTAATAGTATTCGTCTCATCTGGAGAAACCCACTCATATTTGTCATTATGACCTTTTGCCTGACCAAGGATTAGTGCTGGTTTTGAGATAATATTAACTTGGCTGGCAACATGGCAAGCTGTCAAAGCTTGATCTCCAGTAATCATCACCTGATAGCACAACACAAAAAATACATCAACAAGTTTTTTATGATTCCACATTTTAAACACCCAACACTCTCTCAAGGTTTTTTCTGGTCAATGATATATACATATGCAAATGTACTTCACAAATGCATACTACATTTATATTCAGCATCTCCACTAAATCAGGAATGATGTGAGAAGCATGTAGAAACCCTTCATGCCAATTACCCAACTATGTTAAGCCTAAAGCACTTCAAAGATACATATTATCATCGGGATGATAATGCATTGTGAGCAGGTGTAGAGTATTCAGCGTAAACACTTGTGAAACGTCTATGGCTGCTGCCTTCACCACCCCAAAAGAAAGAGCAGTTACTCATTCGGACCATATTAAAACAAACTTTTTGAGCAGAAAGGAATTACATTTGTTCTTCACCAATTCCAAAGGTAACAAGCTAGGTGACTTTTTTAAGTTACTACTGAATTCGAATTTAGAAAATTAATTTTTTTAAGTGTACTGACTGGTTACAATAAACTGGATCGGATAAGCTTCTTCTTTGTCTAGCAGAGTATACATTTGGTGTAACATTAGAAAACTTAATGGGTAAAAGGAAGCTGCCAAGCCTCTAGAACAGAAACCAATCCGTGTTTTATCAAATGGGTATTCTTTCGCTCAGATTTTTGTGATGGAGATGTATTGAAATGTGGTCCTACTCAAAATCACTAAGAAATCATTTGATATACTTTCAGAACTTCATGTCCAAGACATTTTTTTTTTTCCAAAATAAAAGAAAGCCATTTTTAAAAAAATCCAAGAATATCCTGAGCTCGCTTTCGAACAATTTGGAACTAAAATCATAAATAAAGATATCCATAATCAGGATGGAGCCTTAAAACTTATGTGTTTAGTGTTACAGCAAGTTTCTCTGCATATAGAAAATAAATGATAGGCAGCATATACTCCAGATCCACTAAATTCAGGCAGATTTACATGTTTTGTTGACAAACATAGTGTAAATATTCTCTATTCATTGAATGGGTCTGAGTTTGCCCATTGATATGTCCATCACCACAAATTTATCAAAGCTTGAGCTGACCAAACGAATCGCATACAATTTTTACCATCAAGGGAACTAAATACAAGCATGAATTAATTAACACCACACTTCAATGTAACTTTGTACAAAGAGCTTGGAAATTACTCACCAAATCATGCGAGGATCCTTTCAATTCAGACAACACAGAGGCTGAATCTGCTCGGATAGGGCAGTTGAAAACCTGAAGCACACATGAAAGGCATTTTATATAAGGTTCTGCAACATTTGATTATAGAAATTGTGATAAATGATTGTATTCAGTGTCTATGCACTAATTACTTTTCGAATCGCAGGTGAAACATAAAAGAAAAATAAGACCACATAAGGCTTTCTTTAAAGTAGATACCCTACCGCAAAACCAGCAAAAGTAAGACCATTTTCCACAGTTTCTCGATCCAAGCTTCTCGCTTCAGTAACCTTCAAAAAGGTAATAAACATAGTGTTAACCAAAACAAGAACGGATGAAGGAGTATTGGATGATAGAAGATAAAATAAGAGAACCACCAGAGGCAAGAGAAACTTGCAAGTGTGGGTACATAATTTAAATTCCCAACTTATATACAGGTTGTTCAAAATCATTTTTGCCACTTACTCCAAAAATCTCACATAACATTCAGTTATGATCTACGCTTCCAACTGACAAGCTAATTCGCACCATAAAAGATCCATTACTCGAGACATGATATAGCCTAAAAAATTACAATAACTAATTTGCATCTCTTTCAAACTAAATTATGTTGAAATTACTTAATCAAATAAATTGAACTATTTTAGCCCTTACAACCTAGAGGGTACATAAATGTATTCACATTTTGATAAGCAGTACAGGTTGACATTACTAACCAACCATGTGATTTTAGTGTCTTATTAAAAGGCTTGCTCAATCAATAAGGTAAATGTTGAAGTACTAACAGCAAACATAAAGCCTACAAGTTTATAAGGTAATGCACTTATGCACTAAAAATTTGGACAAACTACCATTAATTTTTGAGGCCATGTTTGCAAGGTTTTTCACATAGCAGGATTTTGGATTTCTTGTTTCCATATTTAAATCAGAATCACAAGATTCAAACACAATTATTACTACCTATATTACAATCATCAATCATTACCAAATACATTTTTTCATGATAAAACATCATCAACATGCCTTTTCACAATCAAACATCAAATCAACCTATATTTTCACAATAAAATATCACATCAACCCACCTTTCAGTATTGATTTGTTGCCTACAATATAATCATATCCTACTAAATCCTCAAACAAACACTCTTTCACCATTCACCTTCACTAGAAAATCCAGAATTTCAATGACAAGATTCTGCCAACCCACTAAAACCCCTTCCAGACAGTGATTTTGGTGGATTTAGAAATCCAATTGATGATATTAAGTAAATTGAAATCATTTGTCCAAATACTCCGAACAAACCAACCCCTTCAATCCAAATGCAGTACAAAAGATATTCTATTGGAAAGTAATAAAAGTACACAGAAAAAAACAAGTGCAAACATGCAGAGGCATACAAATACAAATAAATTGTCCGAATGCTGATTTTGTTAACAACAAAAGGGAAATAAGAAAAGATTGAAGGTGAGGGATCAAAGGGATCAACAAAAAAAGGGCCAGTGCAACCTGTTCATATAAAAATAATTTCAAAGTAAACTAGATCACCTGGATCCAAGATTAAGGGAAATGAATTTGCAAAAGAGAACAATGCATTCACAAGTCCATTGTAGACTCATTTTGATGGAAACTAGATGCATTCACAACCCTCAAACATAATCTCATGCTGAAAAAGCTAAAAGTGAGACATGATAACAGAAAGTCGTTACCTAAAACTGCATCTAAGCATTACTGAACCAAATCCAAATTTATAATGCACATCTGTAAGTACAAGAAGGAAACCATATACAGCTAGGATAAAATTCTTACAGTCATCTCCGGAAGAGACTTGTATGCCAAAGCCAAAACACGTGATCCTTGACGGGTGTGTTTCTTGTAAGTCTTAACATACCATGCAGGCACATCAACAAGCCTTTCCTGAATGGTTTCTGGAGCACCCTGACATATTCATGACAACGGATTTGCTTACCATTCATAATTACAGAAAAAAAAAAGGGTGGGAATGGGGGGTGGTGGAAACGAACTATAAAAGGTTACATATGTACAAGAAAAAATACGTGTAATACCTGCCATCAATGTGCTAATGTGTTTCTAGATGCAAAATAAAAGAATATGTTGATACCACACAAAATAACATGAAAAACTTGGAAATAACTCCAGATGCTACCATCAAGGGGACACTCTTAAGGAAATTGGAAGAGAATAAAATCAACACACTTCTCTGTAATTTGGACATTTATCAATAGGATGTTTCACTTTACAATATGTGCAAGATTGCCTTTTATGCAACACTTCAATGATTATATATGTGAATGGAAAGTCATATAGGAATAGATGCTTTCATCTCCATACCTTAACAAAAGCAAAAAATTGCTCCTGGACACGAACAACAACTGCCATTCTTTTTAAATAAGAGGCAAAATGGTGCCTTTGTACAATCTGGACGGAATTGCCACCTCCCCTGCATTTTGTTCAGACAAAGCAAAAGAAAGCAACAGAAGATTTACAGCAGACTGTTAGTAAACTTAAAAACAACAATGAAATCGATATATATTCATGTAATAATATAGCAACTAGTATTATTTAATGGAAGCAATTGTACTTTAGTATTTTTTATATATAATAGATTTATCAAGTAAAATCCTAAATAAGCAATATACAAGGAGATGAGGGAAAATAAGGTTGATGTTCTCTTACTCATTGGTCATTACCTACAAAGCATAAGTGGTCTATCTATTACACAACACAAGAAGATCAAACAAAAAAGAAAATACATAGCATAAACTTTTTCAAATGATTTCATTGACAAGCTCCACATCAGCATAAAAGGCATTTAAATCTTTATACAACAACTGCACAAGTGAAAGCCCACCCACTCCGCATCAGGACCAATGTTATTATTCAGTTATTCAGTTGCTTCTTCATTTGCCCAAAAGACAGAGTAAGTGCAGAATTCGAAATTGACGAGATAAATTATCAGTTTTAAAACAATAGGCTGGTCATTTGTATGGATGCCAAGCAAAACACCCACCTCATCTATTTGACAAGGTTTAGAAACGACACGATTGGACGCAAATGTAACCAATATCTGAACAAAATATCTATTGCCAACTTCCACTGTCCATCATGTGTAATATTAAAGCTTTTTGCAACAAAACTGCATGAACTTAGCTTAAACTGCAAAAGCTTCAATCTCCAACACATAATAACCTTAAAGGGATGTTTGGAGTCAACTTGGTCCATCCGGATTTCAGATGGGCTCAGTCCAGAAAATGTTTGGACAGGATTTGCAAAATCCTACAAACCCATCCTACTTCTCCTACTGTTTCTACAATTCCCAATAAAAACATCTACTTTTTCTACAATTCCCAACAAAAAACATCTACTTTTTCTATATTTTCCAATGTGAAAATGACATCTAATTATAATCCTACCTCACAAAATTTTCAAAATCCATACTCACAATTCTAAAGCTCAAATCCAGACTCGCAAAAGCCACCTTAGGTCCAGAACAAATATCCCCTAAAGTTGTTCGAGTTGAACCCTATACAGCCAGCAGATTAGAATGAAATGGGTGCTGAACATGATATGATAACGTGAATGCCTTTTATACATTTGTTAATGTTGTCTGAAAGCAAAAGTAGTTACTGTATTAGCTAGATGGTTCAATCTATGAAATTCATAATCTCTGCTATGGTAAGCAATCAATATACTGCATTACTTTATTATATATTGGTTTATAGTTTTCCTCTATTCAAGTTATTCAACCCAAAAGCAGATTATTTTATCCAATACTTGATGTAACAAATACCCATACCTTTAAACTACAAAGTTTTGCACTAACAAGGGATCTGCTAGTAAACTAACGCATATTTAAACACAACACTTCTAATATTTAATAGCAAGAGTGAGACCTAAAACAAAAGTAGCTGAGCTCTCCAGTTAGTATTCAAGTGTGAGGCCTCTTGATTCTTCCCATGAAATCTAAAGGAATTTATTCTTGAGCCAACACACCAATACAGATTTGCATAGACAACGTTCTCAACTTCTCATCACTAATCATAGTAAAAATACATTCAAAAAAGAAAAAATTTGAAATAGGAATAACTCAACGCTGTAATATTACTTATATGGATATGAAACAGCAAAATGCCAAAATAACTCATGGTAACATCTGACAGAATTTCATGTTTTCCCCAGCTAAGACATCTCAACCAAAAAAATTATCTGTTTATTCCTCCACTTAAATTATCCATCCAGCCCAAAAAAACAACAGGTTTAAGTGTACTTCTACAAGGTTAGAATGCCAATCATGAAAAAACTTACAGAGAAGTCATGATGAGAATTGAGAACACATTGACAGAAGTGTTGTCAATGTGTTCATATCAAAAAACCAATACTAGTAATTAGCAACAAAAATTAATCAGAAAAGTATGGCATAATTGAAATAGTAACAATATATGACATGGATAGCATACTTTTTTGGCATGGCCTTCTCATCTGATTTGTAGGACCACTCGATTCCTTTCAGTGCAGCTTTCTCAAGAGGATCGCCAACCTACATTCAAGTGTGGACATAAAATGTTACCATGTAAAACACAAGTCAAATACAAGAAAAGGACCAATTTAAAACTCTTTAAATTTGCAATACAGATGAGTACATGAATTGAATGACAATAAGTACCATGACAATAATTATGAAGTGAACAATCCAAGATTATACATGCAATGATTAGATCAATGAAACTCAACTTTTTGCAAACATTTGCCAATAAACTGAACTGTTTGCATACATTACAGCAGATAATGAACATTCATGAGTCTACCAAAGGGTTTTTTTTATGCTCTACACACACATAAAACAAGGCAATATTGAACGCATAATACAAGTAAATATTATCGTTTGCTTTCTTGCAAGGCAAATAACCACAGACATCTTGAACAGCAAAGTTCCAACGTTGGAAAAATGCAATAATAGTGCCTAGGTGCATGCAGTGTGAGGTGGAGTGGTTTGCCAATGTTTTAAAATCTTCACTACACTTTCACTGGATGACATATCAGTTTTAGAATACTGACTTTAACAAAACTCTTCGCAAGAGACTGTGTGACTGCAAACCTAACACTGCATAGACAAAAATGTCTGGTAACCTAACATTGCATAGACAAAAATGTCTTACCAGTTTATTATCAACAAAGACCAAAGCATGACAAGAAGCAAGGATTTCCAAGGTTCGATCAGGTACTTTAGCCATTTCTGTGTCTAAATCTTCACTGTCAGTCAAACCACCAACTCCAGAAAATTCCTGATGAAAAATACAAGAAAATCAAACACAATTACTTAAAAGCTCAAGGAAGAAATAAGTACAGTAGAAATCGAGAATTCATACCATGTCATCTGATGTTAGAGTCCCGGTCTTGTCAAAGCAACATATATCGACCTGAAGAGGGAAATACATCAACATCATGGCACGAACATGCTAAAAGCAAATGGAACATCAAAGCAGCAAAAACACACAAATTAAAAAAGAGGAATTCACCTAACCTTGCATTCTTATATTCGTTAAAAAAATTATAGTACTCAACAATAGCAAGAGTATATTAAAAAACAAGGAATCAACTCAGATTGAAATCCACAAGTACAAAATAGCAAAATGACTAAGCCCATTAGTAATCAATTTAGTAAGTAATATTGTCATTAGAACTTTAAGCAGAACTGCTATCTTGTGCATCTATCCAGAAAAAAGAACGGGCATCATTTGTTACAATTATTTGCACTGATAGTATAGACAAGTTTGCTTCCTAGAATAATAAGAGCATTCTAGCACTAACATTCTTGCATTTTTTAATTGTTTATGTCAATGGTATGAAGGTCCGAAGATTACATTCAGCTTATCAATTATTGAAAACCAAGTCTTTGACATGATACTAAGAGCCAAAAACATCTTTTGTTAAGGAATACACATCTTAGTGTTTCAAGTCAAATCCTCAAAATTGGTAATACAGTTTAGAAGAACTTCAAATTTTATCACTAACTCTGATGCAGTCTAGATTGAAGAAAAAGTTTCATTGTCACAGGAGGGGGGGGGGGGGGAGAAAACCCATCATTATAAGGTGAAAGAGCCCCATATATTCATGCAGAACTAAGATACCAGATGGCCAGACCGCCAGAGATGTCTCCTCAGCAAGGGGATTCACCAGAACGATTCAACAAAAGATAACAATATCCTGTTCTTGATAAATTCAAGTCTACCAAATCAACAGCATTATTTCAAATAGAGAAATACCAAAGAAGCCACTCATCCTATAACGATTTAAAAAACTACTAGCTTCTCATGAAAAAGAAACACAGCAACATTCTTTCAGGCTGAGAAGACAATGTAACAAATGAAAGTATGATGGAAAATGCACTACCACTAGGAATAGACAAACCACACATAACAATTTGTACTATTCACCTTTCCAGCAAATGGAATTCTAAATGGTTCTGTACAGTAAATCCCACGCCGCGCTAGTGCAATCAATGATGTGTTAACAGCAATTGACAGTTCCATTGGAAGTTCAGGGGGAATTACGGAAGTAATAATTAATGAACAACTCAGAAGAAGCTTGTATTTACTCCTTGTTGGATCCTCAAGCCCCTGTGTCACAGCTCCATTTTGTCACATGCTGCATATCATGTTGTCAACAATTTCTACATTTATAAATATTCACAGCTACCTTACCTTCTTAAGAACATAACCAGCAGCTATCAGAGCAAAAACTACCAAGAACAAAATGAAGAGCCCGCTTTCCCAGCTATTTGCAGTAATCTATGGATCAAATTATATCATAAATTGCAGAAGAAATTAAAAACAGTGGTAGTTCAATATTATAAACAAAGTGGCAGCAACAAGAATTAAAAAAGATTCACCCTTTCTGTTGAAAATAATATTGTACGCATAAGCTTTCCTTGACTTGTTTCAAATCCAGTTCGTAGCACAACAGCCACACAACCTCCATCTGGTGCTTTTAAGTGAAATGCCTACATGAAGAACAAAATAAAGGAATATTCAAACAAGACGTGCAACATGTGAACAATATTTTTGTACGGTATGCTGCAATATTTTTGTACCACCAAAAAGAAAGACAAAGAAGAGACAAACCTTATCTACGGTATGCTGCAATATTTTTGTACCACCAAAAAGAAAGACAAAGAAGAGACAAACCTTATCTACGGTATGCTGCAATATTTTTGTACCACCAAAAAGAACATGTGCTTTATCCCGTCTAATTGATAGTCTCTCATCATTTCCTCTGCCAGTAACTGCAACCTGATAATACATAATTTTTTAGAACTTTGGAAGATGAGTATGCATGAATTTTGCATTTCAAGTATAATAATAATCAAACTCAGACAAAGATTTATCGGAAAAGAGAACTTCAAAGAGAGGAGACAAACATATTCTCTTTTTTCTCTTTTGTCATGTCATAAATCATATCAAATCTTCAAGAGGTGTACCAAAGCGGTCTTAATGCTAGAATTTTGTTAAGCTATTAGCTTTGTAAACCTCAACTTAAGGAGCAGTTATATTTTCCTTTATTCTCTTCCAGCTATTAGTTATAGTGTATTTACCTGTGATAAAAGCATCCTAAGCTAACTGAAAACAGTTGGTCAATGAAGATCATTAGAAAGCAAGCATCGTGCTACACTTGATTCCCCAAGGCTCAAAGAGCTAGAAATATGTCAAGAACTACAATGATGATCATTATATTAGTATTGAAAAAATTAGTTATACTAAATCTCTCAAGAGACGTGTCATATCCAAGGATGTAAATATCGGTTTCGGTAGATATATCGGTACCTTGATTTTACGAAAATATCGACGGATATATCGATTTCGGTGGAAATATCGGTCATTTTTTAATAAATATGAAAACTTTGTAAAAGAAATTGAAAAATATATCTAATAGTATGTAAAATATTATAACTAACATTAATACATATATTAAACTTAAAATTTCAAATAAAGGATGTATTTATAACAAATATAAGCATAAACTACAATTATTTACATCACAATTTTTTTATTAAGTTTCAAAAAAGTAAACTAAACTTAAGTAAATCGTGAGGGAAATCTAAATTGCTAGTGTTTTAATTTATTTCGAATAATTTAGTTAAATTTATATATAAGAATTATTTACTCTAGATCAATTTTCATAAATATGATTAAATGCATGTAATAAAGACATGACTCATAGATATGATTTAAATGTATATAATAAATACATGACAAAAAAGGGGGAAAAATCTTCCTACAAACTAGGTCCACTAAGCCACTAGGCCCACTACCAAAAACAGGAAAAAAAAAAAAAAGTTAAAAACACGCAAATCAGGCCATCAGTTTCAGTAAGCCATGCCAACACCGAAACTTTCGGCGATATTTCGGCGAAAATATCGGCGATTTACTACAATTTCATACAGATTTTCATGGATAAAGATATTTGAATGATATTTAACAATATGTCGCCGATGATATATCAGCGACATATTGTCGAAATAAAACAGTAGGATGATATAAAATCGGAACCCTAATTATCGCGATATTTCGGCGATATATTTTATTCCTTGGTCATATCATGATGCCTAAACAAAGATAGTTGGCATATACACACTCATCAGATGCAACAAGATATCCCTGATCTCATCTTACCACATTTAACTTAGAAGACAATTAAATATCTAACAACAATTCTGGAGCTTGTATATAAGCCTGACTGGAAAGGAAAACGAAGTCAAGGTGGCTCTATCAATCCATCTAGTACATATTAATAAAAACCCAATGTAAGTACATAAACTAATACTTTTTTATCCAGTCACTCCACGATTGCTGCAAGTATTTGGCCATCCCAAGAAGAACAAACATATGATTTGAAAACAAACAGAGAAAAACAAAGCTTAAGCAAATTATTAAAGCAGCAGAAAAAACCTTCCACTGTGGTGTGGACTCCCCAGTCAGAATAGCTTCATTTACTATAGCACTTCCAGCTAAAATAAGCATGTCAGCAGGTACAGACTTGTCTTCTCCATCGAGACCAGTAGAGCGCCCAATAGACACGACATCCCCAGGCAAAAGTTCTGTCCCAGAGAGTTTAACCCACCTAAATTCCAGTTTAACAAGTGAATGATATAGGTAAGCATCAAAAGAGAAAAAAAAAAAAAAAGGAAACAATGGTAATTAACAAGAAATAGAGAAATAAATTCATTAGCATTACATACTTTCCACACCGGTACACCATCAAAGTTTGGGTATCTACTTTTACACGTCTAAGCTCAGTTAAAGTCTTCAAACGGCTTTTCGCCATTGTTGATTCAAACATAAACAGCATGAATAGAGTGAACAGGCTGTAATACCAATACTCATCCAAACACCATAGGCCCACACAGAAAACCTACATGCAATGAGAAGCACAAAAAATTAGAGAAAACCAAAAGAAGTGTGGGTGGAAATTTTGAAATATAAATACAAATATTCATCATGGCTCAATAAATTGAATGAAAACGTGTAATCAGGCTGAATTGATGGGATTACAACAAACCTGAAATACAAAAAATGGTTCCATGACCTGCTCTTTCATCAATTTTTGAAAGGTGGGTTGAGGATATTCAAATCTGCATAGTCAAGGTTTATAATTTATTAGCACATATCTGGTTTGGAAGCACAATGCTTATTCTTTTCAAATAAACCAGCGAAAATCTACAAGGACATTAAATACAAGATCAATAGATACAAACAATTGGCTATTCTCGTCATTGCACCATAAGATTTACACAATACTGTCGCTTTGAGAGATCCAAAATACAGATAAACAACTCCAAATTCATATAATCTGTGTAGCATAATAATGCACAAGCAAGATTGAAGCTGCATTGTGTCTAGCACCAAAGCCACCACCCATAACTCTCTGATCATAACTGTAACCAATCAGATTATCCAGAATTTCCAGCTTTAATACACCATAGTTTTGTGCAAGCCGCCAGATAATTTGGAGGTCTGCCTCTGACGAACTTCTTATTTTTAAGAAATTTGTATCTAAGTTATATGTATATTTGGTATGAATTCTTATCCTTATTGTAAACACTCACTAATTAGATTTACTCTAAACATAACAGAAAGATAAGTTTGATTTGTGAATACAAAAACATCAAAAAAAAAAAGGAAAACTTAACTTCGAGAATACTGCTTCTTCAAAATATGAGAAGCCAGATTAAAATAATTAAAGCAAGAGTGGAAACATCATGGCAAAAGAAACCATTCTAACATCATCGATTTTAGATATAAAATTTAGTTTAATACTATTGTACGGTAGATAGGAAGAACTTACACATTCCTTCCCCATTTTTCAGAGGCAGTAAGAATTTTAGCTTCTGTCCCATAACCAGTATTCTTGAGATAATACCCAATTGTTTCCTTGGATGGATAGGGGAGTTTAGAGAAGGTATTTTTCTCATTGGAGTATATAAAATGTTGCTTCCTAAAATCAAAGTAGATTTCTTCTGTCTCCGGCGTTGTAGAAGAAGCTGCCAACTTAGGAATATTTAACACACTGGTTAAAATTAGATATAGAGAATGACAATGCATGAGACAACTTAATTTCTTCAGAATTACTATTGAATAGTTTTATTGAAAACATCACAAACAAATCAAAAAATTATCATTAAAATGCTTAATTCTTGGATTCATAACCTCAGCTGACATTCTACTAGTGCGGATAATATTTCTTTAATACAGGAGTGAAGTCCATCACGCAGCAATTTCACTCTTAACCACAGATAAAGTCTAGGAAACTGACTTATAACAACACTGCATTATATAAAATCTAAGAAACAACAGACGCAAACTGATACAGCTGATAATGTATTAATGTATGGTCCTCTCCATGAGTGAATTTCCCAAGCCCATTACTCATCCCACATATGAGAATATATTACAGATCACCGAAAATTATACAAAATGCGACAATCAACAGAAGTTGGGTTCCCATGTATGTAAGTAAACAAGAATTATTACTTTCCTAAGCTCCTTCTGTTCCAACTATTAGTTATGAGTGAATGAATGTTTAAGAAAGAAAATTGAAAAAAAAGTGGTCATTGTATCATTGTGCCTTTGTTAATTCAAATGCAGAAGCATTTAATATATCTATCACTAAGTCAAGCTTGCATGTAGTGGGGATTAGACTCATGCAACTGAATATATAGTAATCAGATCTTGTATGGTCCACTTCTAACATATGTATAAAATTCAGGAAGCAAATTAGTTCCCAGCCCATTTTACAGGAATAATTTGTATTATGTACCCAGTTTGGCAGTTCCATAATAAGATCAAACAAATACCAGACTTGCCACACGGCAAATACTATCAGTTAATTAATCTAACAGTAGGAGTGCAGCTTCAATTTTTACACACAACTAAAAGTAGACATATGATTCAAGAAAATAAACATCCAACACGAGTTTGAAGCCCATAAAAACACGCGAAACAGCCAAGGGAGTGAGACCAGTGGACCAACCTTCCGAAAGTGAAGAGGTACAACTTCTTTAGAGCCAGAAAATTTAGCTGGAGTAATTTTGCAAGCATCTGCATGGTGAATGTTGTTAACCTGCCATAAACACTCCAAAGACATTAGAAATCCAGGTACAAAACCAAAATACTATTATTTCAATCAACAGTACAACAATAAATGCATGTAAGATGACAGAGCTTATAGAGAGATTTAGCTTTTGATTAGACACGTATGCCTCAGGTAGAGCCTTTACAGAAAATACTTATTTGATACGCTCCCTATAACAGTATAAACAGAAAGTCTGAAGTGGGAGATACTTCCCCAGAAAAGTAATGTCTGCTCAATTGACAGCAGGGGCAACTTACACATGTGGAGACCAATTGATGTACGAATAAAAAATACATGATTGAAAAATCTTATTTCTTTAATGTCATGTCCATGAATGATTTTCGTTTGATAAGAATGGTAATGACTACCAAAATCCCTTAATCAGTTTACACAATAATCGGAAGATAAGAAATCAATACTCTTTGATTATAGAAGATAACCACAGGATGAAAAATTCAGATCTTTTATCATTATAGGTATTCATGCCTAAGACTTAAAAATAATTATCCAATGTTTCTGATAGCTAGAGTTTGGTAATTATACCTTGGTTTTGTTCTTCCTTCATGTAAAATATAATACACATCACACGTTTACATCATTCATATAGTCCACAACAACATTGAAACTTAGTTTTTGTCTATCATCTCTAAGTATATGAAAAATAAATGAAGTAACTAAATTTTCCAAAAGACAATAAAAGCTTCTCAATGTTCTATAATAAAATCGACATTCGTCTTATTTGCAAAACTCCTACTTCTGCATAGTTTCTCGACGAGAGAAATTTACTGAAGATACCATTTGTGTGCATTTGTCAAGTGGGTATATATGTCCCAACTCCCAACATACATTTACTGGAGATCAAGATATGATTCTTGCATAAGCAGAAAATAAATAATATATTTATCGGTCAAGGCTCAAAACAACTCATGAATTCTTAATCTCATAATTCATAAACAAACGAGAAATCAAAATTCTGGAAAGGTTTGAAATATCACTAAACAAATAAACAAATAAGATATTTAACAAAAAGAATGCTGGGCCAGAAAATAAGAACCTTGGAGTAATGTATAAAGCATTTAAAGTCCACGGCCCAAACAGTGAACAGAAAAACCAGAACATGAAAAGCAATGATGCTGCTCAAAACTATTAATGCATCCCCGAAATCCAAACTAGGGACAACAGCTGACAGCCACACCCCATAGAGAATCGCGAAAGGCCACATATCCAATCGCCATGCCCAGTGCCTCTTTCTTAACAAATCAACAGTATCTACCACCTTCCCACCAACATGAAACCTTGACATCCCGCTTCTTTTAATGATTCAACTACAAATTCTCTGCAATTTTAAAAACAATGCATGAAAGTAAGGAAACAACAACAGAAAGGGAAGTCCAGCAGTTCCCAATTTCATCCTATTATCACTTTCAAGAACCAACAATTTAAAAAAGTACAGTAAAGAGTCTCCTCTCAAGTTGCAAAGTGACATCAACTACAGAAATAAGAAGAGACTACAAATTTAACATTAGCATACTTTACGCCAATCTTGATCCGTTATTCAATCACCTAAAATTCCTAAATTCCAGCAAAAACACAAAATTTAAATTGATTTTCCTGAAAATCCAACCTTCTATCAGAAATCAAAAAACGCATAAAATTGTTCGAAAAAGAGTAGCCATCAGAAAGATCAAGAAATCACGAAAGTCACAAATTGAACCCGAAAAAAGAAAAAGAGAAATCGATAGAGAGAGAGAGAGAAAGAGAAATGGAAGAGATCAAGAGAGAGAATGAAGTCGGAAAACCTGTCGCCGGAGAAAATGTACGATGTTAGGAAGGGGGTTAGGGCTTTGGGGAACCTGAGGAGTAGAAGAAGGCAGTGATGAGTCCCGCGACTGCTTTTTACTCTTCTGCATTTATTTTCTTTTCTTTTTTATTAATGACTTTATTTTTTTAACAATTTTATTAAGTAATAAAATGCATTTGTGTTTTGAATTAAACGATTTTAATTTTGGATAAATGATTTAATTATACGAGTATTATTCTTGTGAATCAGTTCCAAATATCGGGCGGAGGTTTTTTCATTCTTAAATTTATACGTTAACATTTATAATCCTTTTGTATAAATATCATAACATTTTAAATTTACTTACTCACACTTTTTTCAGCATCAAAATTAAAATAATATAGTTGAAAATGTTATATTATATTAATTTAACATTTATGTTATATTGACATAATCAATATATATAGATATCTTAACATTTATGTACTTAAAGTATAACATAAGGAATATGTAACTAAAAATAAAGGTTAATAAATAAATGTTAATATTATTATATTTTAAAAGGTATTACAACCTAAAGTTATATATTTGAGACTTCTTTCAGTCATGTAATATAACTGAAAACTTTTATATTACAATAACCTTTGAAAATATAAAGGTTATATTATTATAATATAAAAATTAAATTATAATAATGTAAAGGTTACATTATTATAACATAAAGATTTAAAATGTAAAATAAGTTATAATACTCTATAAAATATTAAACGATCAGAATATAAAAGTTATGAGAACATAACTAAAATGTTGGGTGAAATTACTAAGAGGTTAGGGAGCAAATTTAGGGTCTGGGGCGAATTAGGGGACGCGTGCCAGCGTGTGGGGATACATGCCAGCGCGTTTTGAGCGTGAAAATCACATTTTTTGTCATATGACCCGGATTGTATGGGTTATGATTCATGCAACTGGATTATATAAATAATTATGTAATTAAAATGGTATAAGATTGGTAAATTTTGATAGGCTGGTAAGAATGATATAAATGATAAATTCTAGTTAAAAATAATGAATTTTAAGTTACGGTTCCAAAATAATGTTTTGATCATAAATGGAGTCATCCATTTGCATTTTTACATAGTGTTTGGTGATACAGTGTATTTTTATATAGTGTTTGGTGGTACTATACCCATATTTATGTGACAATTATTTTAGTTGGGAGTGTCGTTTTACGAAAAGCATGTAAGAATATCTTTTTGGGTTTTTTAAGAATTTTTTACACTGGAATTTTTTATCCATTTTTCAGTGGGAGGACTCAATATAATGTCTAAACAATATATATGAGATAAACTAGCATCAGGTGTAGGATTTATTCATAGACGTCGAGTTAGCTTACGCATATAAAATGAGGGTGTTGGGACATTCAAGTTAGAAGTTACATCCGTTTTATAAATAATGTGTGTCAACCCCCGAAAATACCCATAGGGGTACCCCATTTGGTTGAAGAATTTTTGACAGTGGATTGTTCGACCTGTTTTTCAATGGAACGACTTCATATCATGCATAAACAATGTATATGAGAGAAAAATAGAATCTGGTGGTAATTAAGGCCCCAAACAATTGTGAATTGATCTCAGTAAAAAAACCCCAAAGGGTGCCCTAAGTTATTTCGAGATTTTTCGAAAGTGGAATTTTCGACTTGTTTTTTTTCAAACTGACTTAATATGTTCCCCAAACAATAGATATTAGAGAAGATCAGTCACACGTAGTCATTAAGGTCAGTGACCATAGTTATGCACGACATACATAAATCCCTCAACACATTTAAATTTCAATTTATAACGTTTTTTCGCTTACGAGTGGAAATTGAGGACATATTCATAGCTCATCGAGTTAGATAAGATTCTACAACTATTATAAAGGTAAATTCAATCCTAAAAATCATCATACATTTTGCAATCTCTTGCAATATTGAGACAACATTTTACCCTGGATTAACTGCATCAACTTTGGATAGTTGTTTAATTGATTAGTCTTGAATGTTATATTGATTATTTTATTAGACTTTCATGTTTACATGTCCGACCTAACACATCTTTCTGGTAGAGGTCAGACTTCCACATCTGCCGACCTCTCACTTGCGGAGGTGGGGCTCACAAAACGCGGCCCTAGAAAGAGTCTTCCTGGTAAAGGTCAAACTTCCACATCTGCCGACCTTTCCCTACGGAGTTGAGGCTCTCATAACGCGACCTTAAAAGGCATATTCCTGGTAGAGGCCAGACTTCCACGTCTGCCGACCTCTCGCCTGCGGAGGTGGGGCTCTAAAATGCGACCCTAAAAAGCGTCTTCCTAGTAGAAGCCGGACTTCCACGTCTGCCGACCTCTCACCTGCAGAGGTGGGGCTCACAAAACGCGGACCTATAAAACGTCTTCTTGATAGAGGAGGTGGGGGCTCTAACGAAAGAAATCATCTCTGATGGAAAAAGTAATCTCTGGCGGAAGACATCATCTCTGTTGGAAGACATCATCTTTGACAGTTTGACGAATGAAGCCATCTCTGACGAAAAAAACCATTTTTTCCAGAAGACGTCATCTCTTACGGAAGGTCGTCATCTCTGATAGAAGAAATCATCTCTAATGAAAGACATCATCTCTGTCAGAAGACGTCATCTTTGACAAATGTAAGTCATCTCAAATGAAAGAAGTCATCTCTGGCGGAAGACGTCATCTCTTGCAGAAGACGTCATCTTTGCCGAAAGAAGCCACCTTTGCCAGAAGACGTCATCTCTGATGAAAGAAGTCATCTCTGACGGAAGACTGTCATCTCTGATGAAAGAAGTCATCTCTGACGGAAGACGTCATCTCTGATGAGAGAAGCCACCTCTGACGGAAGACGTCATCTCTGGTGAAAGAAATCATCTCTGGTGGAAGACGTCATCTTTGGCGGAAGACGTCATCTCTGATGAAAGAAGCCACCTCTGATGGAAGACATCATCTATGATAGAAGATATACATGAATAGGTAAAAATTTATATGAGTCGGGTGCACAAATGTAGATCCATACACCAGGGTTGATCTAGTCAAAATGCACAAAAAAACGCTCCCACACGCGTTTCACGCACTTGCATGCGCCCCACGCTCCTGACACTCACGCTGAAACTCACCCAATATTCACTCTAATAAACCTACTTTTATGTATAGTTAGATCTACATTTGTGTTATGTTAAACCTACCTTATGTAGATAGGTTTAACATAACACAAATGTATTTGAGAGTTTTTGATGATATTGAGAGTTTTTGTAATCTCCAAGATTAACAAAATCATCAAATTTTGAAAAAAAATGGGAGTTTGGATAATAATTAAGATTGTTTGAATTTATAATAAGAAATTATAGAAATTATATGAGAAATGAGTGAATCTCAAAATATAAAAAAAGATAGAATTTGAGATTGAGAGAAAATAGAGAGTTTCTAATTGTGATTCAAAATATGTTAATATTATATCTATTTATAGATGGAAAAAAAATAGGAATTTTGATTATTTTTAAAAAATAAAATAAAATAAAAGTCATTTATCAAAAATCTAAATTATATCCATAAAAATTTAACACAACCTATCAAAATTGGACATTTGTCACAAATTGGATATGAGAATAAACATTCAGTTGCTTAAGGTGGATTTAGGAGAGTTTAATTTACCTTCTTTTTTTTTCAAATTTGTGCCCCATTCAAGCAACCCCTCCCATGGGTTGCCAATAAACCTAGTCTTATAAACCATGAATGGTCCATTCTTATATGTTGACAGCTAAAGCACTAACAAGTTATGCATTTTAGGTGTATATTATTGTTATATTATGTTTGTTACGAGTAAATAGAGATAATGTTGGTTTATTGCATTGATAACTTGTATATTTGTTTACGTATGAAGATAAATATTAAAAATAAAGTTGTAGGCTTTTATAGACTTTGTATATTAGTTTCTATACCATTATTATCTACTTTGAAAGGATAAATTTGAGTTAAAAATGGAGTTCCTAAAATTACATCTTGACTTATGTCTTTTACTAAGGTAAAAACATTTTTGAAACAATATCCATCACAACATATATGAGCTTGACTTAATTTGTATCTAATATTACCTTATACCATCACTAATGATTTTTTTTTTCTACGAATCAAAAGCTTGTGAATCAATGACAAGAAAGAACTTAATAAATTAATGAGAAATTTCAAAATATATCAATGTATGAAGCAATGATTTTTTTTTCAATATTTCATATGGTTTACTCGTATCTATTTTAGTTCTAACTATTATAGAACTACATAGGATTATAAAATTAAATTAAATTCACTAAATTTTAAAAAATAATTATTATTTATATTAGAAAAATATAGTATATAACTCGTGTAACACACGTGATTACAAAATTAAATGAAATTTACTAAATCTAAAAAAATTTATTATTTATATAAGAAAAATATGTATGATTTTATACAATGCAGAACGTTTAATTTAGTATTAAAAACAACACAATCTGACTTATGTACTATCTAGTTAAAATATGTGTTTCATTACTAAAATAACATGATTATTTTGTTCTCTATTATTTGGAAAATTTAAATATTATTCTATATATTATTCAAACCCATCTATTTTATTTCTGATAAAATGATAAAAAAAAATGAAAGTCAAGTATTTATAAATAAATTTCAAATTTTATTATACAACACATATTCTCAAAACTATGTGATCTTATTAATTAATTAGTTTGAAACATTTGAATGATTTCTTTTAAATCAATCCACATTTATTTTATTTGTCATTATTTATTTATTTATTTATATTAGTACTTGCACCCGCGCGATGCGCGATCTGTGATATAATGTTGGTAAATATTAACTATTTGATAATATAGTGTGATTAATTTTAGTATATAGAAAACTATAATATTTAATAACTAAGGAAATCTAAATTTGTTAAAGATAATCCAATTCACAATAATATATCGATATTATACACATCCAATTCACTAATCTATGATTAATACTAAAAACAAAACTATCAATCATGATCTTCAAATCAAAATTGGAATTTTACCTGCAAAGTTTGTAAATTTTTAAAAAACATTTAATACACAACATTTCTAGTTGAATTTTTTTTTATCATCTATGTTACAAACTAATATCGTCAGTCATTTAAATGAAATATACTAAAAAAGTAAAAAAAAGAATTAAAAATCAAATTCAATTACTTAAATTAAATACATGTGTGTGTCAGAATGTATACATATAAAAACAATACACAGTAAAATTAGAAATTTTACGTAGGAACTTGATGCAAGCACTGTCAATTATATATTTTCAACATTTTATTTTAAAATAAATTGAATTAGGAAAACATTTTTAATTAATATCGATTAACATAAAAAATGACAGATAACTATTTCATCATAAGTGTCACGTAAATTAATCAATATAGCACGATATTGATCATTACAATTTTAATACAATATTTATATTATTAAATCAAATAGTAAAAAATGCAAATAAAATTTTTTTGACGTGACACTTACAAATATTAATTTAAAAAATACTAAGGATGACATTTAATTTCACACTAAATACATATTATATATATACACATCTTTAATAGAGTATACTTATTTATTAATTTATATTAAATATGATATCAATTTCCCTAAACAAATTAATATCTATATTGAAATTATTGTTTGGATAATATCTATTGTTGGTATTTAAGAAATTATTCAAAAAAATTAACTTAATTAATATTAATAAAATAAGAATAAACTAATACAATATTTATATTGTAAATTAAATGGATTAAATAATAAAAGATACAAAAGAAAAAAGAAAAACCTAATGTGACACTTTAATTTTGTTGGGAAAATGATATTTCTGTAAATATCTCAAACTTTTTCTCTATTGTTATAGTATAGAAATATATAGTTAGATTTATATTTTTTTTTCTTTTGAGTTTGTTCTATAAAATAAATATAAACTTAAATGTCATAAATATTAATATTTCTTTAATTTTTTTATTAACAAATGTAGAGTGAAAGTTATTAATAATTTCTCAAAATATAAATATTTAATAAATGAGATATTTATTGTAGTTATTTTTGGTAGAATATTCTGTTTTTATACAGATATAGATATAGATATAGATAGATAGATTTTACTCTAAAAATTTTAAATTAACAAATTTCAAATTTATAAATCATTTTTCAAGTATGTGTTACTTTAACAAATTTAGTTAATTTTTTTATATTATGTACTAATGTATATTATCAACATTAATGTAGATATCATTAAATAGCAATATTAATTAGCTTTAAATACATTTAATTTGTAAAAAGAAAAATTAAAATGAGAAAAAGTGTTGAATTGACAAGTGTCCTCTATGATTATTCTTTTAGTATATATAAAAGATTTTACATTATTAATAGAGTCGAACAACTTTTTATTAGAGAAGATGAATGAACTCTAGGACAGACAATGACTATGAAAGGAAGAGGAAAAAAAAAAATCAGATGGAAGATTATGACGAGCAATGCGATTATGTAGACAAGGAAAGAAAAACCTAAAATAAGGATTGTAAAATAAATAAATGATTATAATTGGAATTTTAAATATAAGATGACTATAAAATCATGCTGGGATTATAATCACCCAACCTATTTCCATCTCTAATATTTATAATTTTAGGGTGAGACTATATACACCCCATAATTTACTTAACATACCTCATTTTTTAACAAATAAAAATATAAAATATTTTTTTAAGATGTGTTAAGTAAGTTGTGGGGTGTGTATAACTCCATCAATAATTCTATATATGCAGATAGGGGTGGACTTTTTTTTCCAGGTATCGGGTACCCGACCTGACCCGATCGGGTTTTCATATGCTTTGCGGGTATTTGTGTTCTTCGGGTCGGGTACCTGAAAATTTCGGGTCGGATGTGAGTACTTTATTTACTACCCGATCGGGTTTCGGGTATCCGAATATTACAAACTATTTGCTTAATTTGAATTGGATATCTTAGAATCTCAAATTTAGAACTCAACTCCACACTTCAAAAAAAAATACCCGACCCTACGGATACCCAACTTTGCGGGTACCCGATTTCTTCAGGTATTTTCGGGTAGTAATAGTCGGGTTGGATACCCGATTTCTTCAGGTATTTCCGGGTAGTAATAGTCGGGGTTGGGTACCCGATTTCTTCAGATATTTTCGGATAGTAATAGTCGAGTACCCGACCCGAAATCCCGAAACCCGAAAACCCGATCCCTCCCCTGCATGCAGTAACAAAAGATGAATTTTCCAGAAAATGAAAGAGAAAAACAAAAAGAACGGGGGTAAATCCATAAATGTGGATAATATTAAAAGAAAAGGACTAAAAGCGTGAAGTTAAGAAGAAAAGGTCCTGGAAAATAATATAGATGGAAAGGAAATGTCTAGAAGAAACCAGAATATTTGAAAATCAAACATCTGTCCCTCACAACTCGTAAGGAAGCAACAGCAAAAGAATACTCTAGACCTTGTTAGGCATTCTTTCTCTCACTATTTATACCCTCTTTCTTCCTTTCTCTCTCTTCATCAATAGAGCGAGAAGAAACTTTTCATAAGTTTTGCTGAGAGAGAATAGTCCAATTTCTGTTTTTCTGGTTTGATTGATTGTTGTTGCTGCTGTTGTGAATGGCTGGTAAGGGTGAAGGTCCGGCGATCGGAATCGATTTGGGAACCACGTATTCATGCGTGGGAGTGTGGCAGCATGATCGTGTTGAGATCATAGCCAATGATCAGGGTAACCGTACCACACCGTCTTATGTGGCGTTCACCGACACCGAGCGTCTCATCGGCGATGCCGCCAAGAACCAGGTCGCCATGAACCCCACCAACACCGTGTTTGGTAAGTTTTTGAACTTTGCTGTTAATTTTTTGATGCCTTTTTCTTTTCCTTCTTCTTCTTGATGTTTTTTGTAGTTTCATCAGAACGTTTCCTGTTTTTTTTTGTAGTTTCATCAGAACGTTTCCTGTTTATACTGTTTATCGTGGTGTTGCTGTATTTTGTACTGTCTGTTTTTGAGTTTTGATTTCTGTTCCTTAGTGTTTTGGAGTTGTGGTTTTGCAGTTTGGATGTGAAGTTCGACTTAGCAATAATTTGGTTTTAGAATTTAATATTCTGAAATTTTACTTTTCCGCAGTTGATCTGTGTTGATTTTTCATGCACGTACAATTACATGGTGTTAGTTGTTGAAAAAAATTTGTAAAGTAATGGATGCTTAAGAAAGAGGAAAGAGATTGCAATGAATTTTGTTCTTGATGCTGCGGTGATGGTGGAAGTACGATTAAATTACTCCGTCTAAGCTTGCCCTGTTTTATTTATTTGCATTGAATCTATGCACGTTTAGTTCTGTGTAACCGTAGGTATGGTGCTTAAACCTGTTAATGGAAGTTAATGTTGCTTACGGTGTCTATTCTGCTATGTAGATGCTAAACGGTTGATTGGAAGGAGATTCAGCGATCCCTCTGTACAGAGCGACATGAAGCTATGGCCATTCAAGGTCATTCCAGGGCCTGGCGATAAGCCCATGATTGTGGTGAACCACAAGGGTGAGGAGAAACAATTTTCTGCTGAGGAGATCTCTTCAATGGTCCTTACCAAGATGAAGGAGATTGCAGAGGCGTATCTTGGATCGACGATCAAGAATGCTGTTGTGACGGTCCCTGCATATTTCAACGACTCTCAGCGTCAGGCCACCAAGGATGCAGGTGTCATATCTGGACTGAACGTTATGCGTATTATAAACGAGCCTACTGCTGCGGCCATTGCATATGGTCTGGATAAGAAGGCTAGTAGTGCTGGCGAGAAGAATGTGCTGATTTTCGATCTTGGTGGTGGTACTTTCGATGTCTCACTTCTCACAATCGAGGAGGGTATCTTTGAAGTGAAGTCGACTGCTGGTGATACTCACTTGGGAGGGGAGGATTTTGATAACAGGATGGTGAATCATTTTGTTCAGGAATTTAAGAGGAAACATAAGAAGGATATTAGTGGGAATCCTCGAGCTTTGAGGAGATTGAGGACTGCTTGTGAGAGGGCGAAGAGGACTCTCTCCTCTACTGCTCAGACCACCATTGAGATTGATTCTTTGTTTGAGGGTATTGATTTCTACACCACCATTACCCGAGCTAGATTCGAGGAATTGAACATGGATTTGTTTAGGAAGTGCATGGAGCCAGTCGAGAAGTGTTTGAGGGACGCAAAGATGGATAAGAGCACCGTCCATGATGTCGTTCTTGTTGGTGGCTCGACTAGAATCCCAAAGGTTCAACAGCTCTTGCAAGATTTCTTCAATGGCAAGGAGCTGTGCAAGAGCATTAACCCTGATGAAGCTGTTGCCTATGGAGCTGCTGTGCAAGCTGCAATCTTGAGTGGTGAAGGCAATGAGAAGGTGCAGGATCTCCTTCTTTTGGACGTTACGCCATTGTCCCTTGGTCTCGAGACGGCTGGAGGGGTTATGACTGTGTTGATCCCTAGGAACACAACCATTCCTACCAAGAAGGAACAAGTGTTCTCCACATACTCGGACAACCAACCAGGGGTTTTGATCCAGGTTTATGAGGGTGAAAGGACGAGAACAAGGGACAACAATCTGCTCGGAAAATTTGAGCTCACTGGGATTCCACCGGCGCCCAGGGGTGTTCCTCAGATCAATGTCTGCTTCGACATTGATGCCAACGGCATTCTGAACGTTTCAGCTGAGGATAAGACTACAGGACAGAAGAACAAGATCACGATCACAAACGACAAGGGTAGGTTGTCGAAGGAGGAGATAGAGAAGATGGTACAAGAAGCAGAGAGGTACAAGGCTGAGGATGAGGAGCACAAGAAGAAGGTGGAGGCCAAAAACGCATTGGAGAACTACGCATACAACATGAGGAACACCATTAAAGACGAGAAGATCTCCTCAAAGCTTTCACCGGATGACAAGAAGAAGATTGAGGATGCCATCGAGGCTGCAATCCAGTGGTTGGATGGAAACCAGCTCGCAGAGGCTGATGAATTCGAGGATAAGATGAAAGAGCTGGAGAGCCTGTGCAACCCGATCATTGCCAAGATGTATCAGGGTGCTGGTGGTCCCGACGTGGGCGGAGGCATGGATGAGGACGGCCCTTCTGCCGGTGCTGGAGCCGGAGCCGCAGGTGCGGGCCCCAAGATTGAGGAAGTTGACTAAGTTTGATGATTGGTATTAGATATGTGTTGGAGAGTGGGGATGGATAATTTTCAGATCTACATAATATGTTTGTTTTACATTCAACTATTTCTGCTACTTACAAATATATAGTTTGCATGTATGATGAGACGTTGAACATCTATTTTTCATTAAGCATTCCTGTGAAATATTATTTTTGGTTCGCTTTTATTTTTATTATTATTATACAATAATAATTTCTTACTTTAGTATGAATATTATTAATTTATAGATGCTATATGATCTCAAGTGAGACAAGAAGAAGAAACATTAGCTGACTATGTTATTGGGGCTCGAAATATACTAGTCAAGGCAGTTCAAACCATATTTTCATTCCACATTGTTAGAGTTGTTGCATATTGAATTAGTTAGCTCAAGAGTTATGAAAATTACTCTCATCCATCATATACAGAATATAATTAGCATGAAAAATGGTTGAGATTTAGGTGGAACTATGTTTTCCAGCTAAATCATAAATGTCAACATCCTTATTTAATTTGATTCATTTTGTTGTAAACGTATGACGACACTTCAACAATTTGCTCAATGCGTTTTAGAGCAACTCTGCGGACACAAAATAGTCCAAAAATAGCATTAAAACATGGAAAATAGGAAATTATGAAAATGTACAGGTGATTTGATATCATCCCTCTTGAAATTCCACATAAATTATAAAAAAAATGTACAAGTGATCTAAAACCCACAGGACTCACTGCCCTTGTTACTCTTTATTTTGAGAGTATGAATAGTATTGTTGTCTAACCCGTGAGACTAATCAATTTATAATCCGCTATACATTTCCGTTATTAATTTTGTGAATAACAAGAAAGGTGAAAAGATTAAAAAAAATAAAAAAGGTTAGCAGTGTTGCAACCCACCTTTGGTTAGTATGTGATCCCATGTGAGCATCTCTCCAACTCTGCCAACTTTTCCAACCAATACATGACACTTTCACCTTTTATTTTACACTTGTTTTTACTAATTCTAACTCCTATTCATATATATGTATATATTTCATTAAATTTCTTATCTTAATTAATTGGCAATGTATTACTACCAAAATGTCCTACAACTATTAAAAGTGTTCTTTTTGAATATATTTACAGGGAAGAGACAGATGGAATATGATGGTTCATATAAATATGAAATTCTCTATTTAAAATAAACTTCCTTATTATGCCATCCTAGTATCATCGTCCTAGTATTGACATCTTTATAATCACATAAAATAAATCAAAATAAATCGAATATAGTAAAATATAAGGTGACTCACGAGTTGAGTTGTGTCAAGTGTTTAAATAGATGAGAGTGATTATCCACAATGAATCTTGACCTCTTTTTCAGCATGATGCAGATCATCATCTTTCAAAACACACACAAAGAAAAAGACCCACTTATTTTCTTCTCAAAAAATTTGCTTTCAAAGTAAAAGATGAAATCCAAAAGTGGATTAGGGGTAGGATTAAGCCTTGTTTTTGGATGTCTATTACTTGCACTCATAGCAGAGCTCTACTATCTCCTATGGTGGAAGAAGAGAATCATGAGCAAGATTGATGAAAATGGGGGCCAAATCCCATCAAAATCATCCAACTTTTTCTACATTTTTTGCTGCTTAAGAAACCCCACTTCTTCTTCTTCAACTGCCCTGCAAATCTGCTCATCTCCAATCCTTGTTCATGACCCACAATCATCCTCAACCTCAAGCAAAGATTTGTGGGCTAAACAGGAAATGGGAAACCTTCCAAGATTCCTCTTCACAATCACAGAAGAGACAAAGGAGGATTTGGAGAGTGAAGATGGGGTGTTCAAGAACAGGAAAAGTAGAAGCAATTTGAGTGATTTGCTTCAAATCTTGGAGACCCCATTTTTGACCCCTCTTGCTTCTCCACCTTACTTCACTCCACCATCAACCCCCTCATTTTGTGATCACCATTTTAGCCCATTTCTTGAATCAGAAAAAGATGCAGAGTTCAACAGGCTGAGATGCTCTCCACCTCCAAAGTTCAAGTTCTTGAGAGATGCTGAGGAAAAGATGGTTCAAAGAAGAAGAATCTTGGGAAATGAAAATGGCCAATTTCTCACACCCAATAATGTTGTTGATGCTCATGAGAATATTCAAGATTTGGAAAAGGACTCATCTTTTCTTCTTCTAAGGTATTTGAAACTTTGCAACACCATATTCACAGACCACATGACAATTTGGATCTTTGTTAGATGAGTTTTTGTTCTCTTGCAATTTTGTTTGCTTCATTTCATTTCATCACTATTTTTCATGTTTTTGTTTTTGGGAAAATTGCTTTATTTTCTATATCATTTTTTGGATATGTTATCATTTATTAAAATGAATAGCTTTATGATGTAAATTAATTTATTTTTTTTTTAAGATTCAGAACTATGATGTAAATTCTTAAAACCCCATTGTTGCCAAAGGTTAATTGATGCAAATTAATTGAGGGAACATCTACTCATACAGGTATTTTTACTGACCAAATTAGCCATGTTGTTAATTTTTAATTCAATGTATTGGTCAATTTAACTAATCTATAACAGTTGGTTTAAGAAAAAAAAAAATAACAAAACTAATCTATAACATATTAAAATTGTTATCCTGTTTGTACTTGATTAATTGTAATTTATAATATTTGTTGATTAATTGAATCAATTTATACATACATTTAATTCCAGATTATTAAACTAACATATTGATTTTATATTCATTGAATGTATATATGTATTTGTGCTCGTACATGAATAGGTCTTCGATTTGTAAGCTATAAATTGCATATATATGAATTCGAAAAACTATATCCATATTAAGGTTCATCCAATTCGTAGTAGAAAAAAAATGGTGGAACTAAAAATCAAAATATCTAGCAAAAAGAGTAGGTTTGAATTTGTATACTTTGATGATGTAGGTTTATGTTCATTTATTTTTTCCTTTTACCTTTTTTAATATTTTGATTTTATCAAATTTGTTAATTGTTTTCCTTTAATTTTTGACTATGTTTCTTGTGTTGATGATTTATAAATTGACTTCTTATAATAAAATCTCATTTCTTGCCAATCATCACATCCAAATAATATTAATAACATTAGACATGTTGCATATGAAAAGACTATTTATATATTAATATTTATTAATTTATATGATATTGATGAATTAACTATTGTGCAAATGTTAAATAAAATAACTATGCGAAATAAAAGGTCCAAATGTTAACATATGAAATATAGACATATATATGTGTGTACATATATACATCATAAAGTTACTGTGAAGTTGAATTGAGAAAAACATCATAAATTTTCAAATTTTGCAAAAAAATAAATAATCATAAACTGTATAGTCTTTTACAATTCAAATCATCAGTTTTCCAGCAACAAATTATAAAACTTTTGATTACTTTCACAAATTGGATGCCATTTTGCTTTCAATCTAAAATTTGGAACAATGTCATATCAAAACTATGTAAAAATTAGTGAGAAAATTTGATAAAAATTGATGATAATTCGAATTAGAAAACTATTTTAAAAGTTGTGATAGAAAATTTAAAAGGAAAAAAAAAGTGACGTTTGGGGTTTTTCAAAAGAACACTTTCCCGTGACAAAGGGTTCAGTCCCTCGTGCCTCTCCACATCATTTTGTTTCCCTTTTTCTTTTTCTTTCTCCAATATTATATATATATATATATATATGCAAAACTTTTATACACCGGTTGCACGGGATCCGTGCAACCGGGTCGACCAGTTCACACGCCCAAAACGCGCTTCCACGCGCCTGAACACTTATGCTGAAGTTCACCCAAAATTCGCTCCAATAGACCAACCTTTGTGTATAGATAAACCAACATTTGTATATAGTTAGACCAACCATGTGTAGGTAGGTCTAATTATGTACAAATGTATGTCTTACATATATAAAGGTATGTTTAACTATATACAAAGGTATGTCTAAGTATACATAAAGGTATGTCTAACACAACGTAAATGTATGTCTAACATAACATAGTGGTATCTGCCAAAATTCAAAAATCAAGCCAAAAAAAGACAAGACATGAAATTTGAGCAGAACTGGTATGTTTAACATAGCTTAAATGTATGTCTAATATAACGTAAATGTATGTCTAACATAACCTATTGGTATGTGATTTTTTTCATAAATCATGTGCGAAAAAAAAAAATGCGATCCCCCCAACCCAGATCCGACCCGGGTGCATGGATTTAAAATCCATGCACCTTATTCACAAGAGACCTACTCATTTATATATATATATATATATATATATTTAAAAAATATATTTTGTTAGGTATAGGTAAATCTTATTTTTCAAATCCAATTTCTTTTTTTTCATAATCAAATCAGGGAAAAAAAGATTTTCAACATCTATTTCTATGTTAGACTTTTGGTCTCTATTTATCTTTTTTTTTTTTCGAGTAACTCTCTTCCCTTGTGAATCAGGTGCACCCGGGTTGGATCTAGGGCATCTGACCCGGTTTTTTTTTTTTTTTTTCGCGCTTACTTTTTAAATTTTTGTTAGGGGTGTCAATAGGGCCGACGGGACGGGCCAACCCATAACCCACCATAACCCTCCATTTGGCGGGGCGGGGCGAGCTTTTCTAATGGCGGGTCTCAAAATCTCAACCCAACCCAACCCACCGGTGGGTCGTGGGTTAGGCGGGCCAATCCACCAAATTATTCTTTAATTTTTTTAATTTTTTTTCAAAGGAATATGAGTAAATATGTAACATATATATACATTTACTAAGATATATATGCGTTTAATTACATATAATATATGAAAATAATTTTTAAAAATAATGTTTTCACTAAAATCTCTTCATTTCTATATATAAATAATACATGTCAATATTCTATAACTCATTGTTTGTATGAGGTAGAAATTATCATCACTATTAAACATTTCTTTTTTTTTTCCTATAAAAAATAATTAAAAAATATAGAAAAAATAAAGGCGGGCCAACCCACCAAAAACCCAACCCACCGCAGGCCAAACCCACTTTGACCCACTTTTTTGCGGGCCTAATATTACTCAACCCAACCCTCCATTTTTGTTTGGCGGAGCGGGCCAACCCAACAACCTTTACTCGTTTTGACAACTCTAATTTTTGATCATGACATTTAAGTTATATCAGAGATATTTTTATATTATGTTAGAGATACATTTAAGTTATATGTTAGATATACCTTTATGTCAAGATTTATCTTTAACTTCAAAAAGAACTCTAACTTCAACACATTTTGTATACATACATTTATGTTATGTTAGACATACTTTATACAATATATAAAAGTATAACTAACATAGCTGAAAGATATGTTTAAATATAACTAAGGTATGTTTAACATTGCTAAAATGTATGAATGTATAGTTGAAAATTCTAAAGGTATGAAATCAGGATACACATGTATCTCTAGCATAATATAAATGAATGTTTAACATAACATAAAAGTATCTCTAACATAACGTGAATGTATGTCACCATGAAGTTGAAAATTCTAAGGGTATGAAATTAGGATACAAAAATATCGCTAACATAACATAAAATTATCTTTAATATAACGCAAATATATGTCATCTAAAACGAATTTGAGTGGATTTGAGCACTTCCACCTAGGCGCGTGGGAGCGCGTGAGGTTGCGTGGGACGCGCAAAGAAGCGCATCTTTTGGACGCATAGACGGGTCGACCCGGGTGCATGAATCTCAAATCCATGCACCTGACTCACATAAGTATTTGTGCTTTTTAATAACCTTAAAAAAATCATTTTAGTTTGAAGTCTATTATGCAGGTTATGATTTACTATTACTTAAATCCATATCATAACTTGTGTGTTTGCCATTATTTTTTATCTATATGACGCCCATTTGAAAATTTGATTGAAAAAACAAAAAAAGAAGAAGAAGAAAGGAAACGTTGTCGTTCAATTTTGAAGGAAAGATTTCTACAAGTCAAGAAAAAATAGAAGGGGTCTTTCAATTCTTTCATTAAAAAAAACACAAAAGCTTTCTCATATCTGATCTTTTGATTCCTTCTTAAGTAAAAAAGTATACCTGGTGCATGAATTTTATATCTATTTACTCGGATCGATCAGATCCAACATGCACTCTGACACGCCACCATGGACCTAGACATCCACACACAAACTCACACAAAATTGTTATACGTTTATACGTTTATGTTGTATTAGTCAGACAAAAACTTATATATCACTGGGCACATAGGGGCACAGATCTAGATGTTATATACATGCTCTTCAGGTGTTATATATATATTCTATATGTGCTATATTTCTTGGTATTATAAATATATTCTACAGGTATCATATACATATAAGAGTATACATGTGATGTGTGATACCTGAAAAGTATATACATGATACCTATATAGTATATATTTAACATCATATAATGATGAATTTGGGGGCACCATGCCCCTGGGGCACACAAGTGTCACTCTATTAGTCAATATTTATGTCATGTAGTTGTACCTTTATGTTAACTGTACTGCACCTTAACATTTTTTTAGACAGACAACAATACATTTAAGTTATATTGATCGTACATTGTTATGTTACTTGTATCTTTATATATTGCGTAAGTGTATGACCATGTTGATATAATGTATAAAGAATATCAAATAAATGTATTGAGTAATATCAAATAAAGATATATATGTACAAATTATGATGAAATTATTCTTCTTTGGAGTTAAGATATTACATAGAGGATATGATATTTTTACATAAATGTGTGATTAATATAATAAAAAGGTTAACACGTTAATCAAAAAATAAATTATAAAATAAAATGAAGTCGATTTAGATCGACTCAAGTGAATAATGCATATGAGATCTACTCAAAAAAATAAATAAAAAGTGTATAAAATAACTACTTAAATTAATTGATGAGTTAAAAGTAATATAATCTACTAGTAACAAATTCAAAATTTTTTGATTGCTTAAACATAAATTTTAAATTTCAAAAATGAAAATTTGAAGTAGATTTTTTATTATTATTATTATTATTATTATTATTATTATTATTATTATTATTATTATTATTATTATTATTATTATTATTATTATTAAATAATAAAAACTGATTAAGAAAATGAAAGGTATAAAAATATATTTCTTTGAAGTGCATATGAAAGTATATTTTTTTGGAGTGTGTTTAGTATTTATGACGTATATATCCCCACCGTTAAAATTTAAGTGTCAAATTTACAATGATTTACTTATCTTCTTAGTAAAGGCTATAATACTTTTGCATAGCCAATCATTATAACTAATAAAGAAAGGAGCACAAAATAAGATTGTCCAAAAATTTAAAGTCACCACTAAAAAATCCTTCACAATTGCGACATAAAATATCAAGATCATCCAAACCAAAAATAACAAGAGAACAGGACATCAAAATAAATAATGCAAGCTGCAAAATAAATATATAGTACAAGTGCACAAGCAGAATACAGATTTTACCCCCTTCAGTTTATGATACAAAATACCCTACTTCAATCAATTTAATCTTGTACAACGATAACGTTTTAACTTTTAAAAAAAATCGAGGAAGAAAAAGGAGGATCAGAGTCCGATTGCAGCAACATCGGTTACACCAAGTTCAACACATAACGAGTTGAGACCAGGTTCCTTCAATAGACTGAATGCACAAAACCCGTAATAAGAGTGATAAAGATCTGGCAGCAACCGTGGGAACTTACTGAAACCACCGTACTGGATTAAGAAAAAGAATCCATAGTGAATAGATTACTTCTGAAATGGGTGATATTTTAATGAACAATGCAAAACAAACGAAGATGAAATGAAGAAAATAGAAGAATCTGAGATGAAAAATGGAACAATCTCTCTTTGAAAGTGATGGTTTCTTGAAAGCATTCTAGAAGTAACTATATAATAAGTCTTGCAGGAATTAGGATGCAAACAAGATGCATCCTTATCAATAATAAACTCTCAGTCGAAATATTAATGTTGCTTGAAGTTAATGTCCTGCGCAAGTTTGTGGTTTTCACTGGCATGGAACTGAGTTATGGGGCACAATAGAAATGCAATTTATGCATTCCAGTTAATTATGTCGCTATAAATGATAGTTTAAGGTACAATTGGCCACTAAAGCTGAAAGGAGATAAGAAGCACCTGAGATTGACAGGTAAACAAAAATCCACGTAATGCTTCCTTGTTAATGAATTTATCTGCTCGTAAGATCCTTAGAACTCCTCCGACCCTTACAGAGGAAAATTTCTATGTAAAGCTAGAAAAAGAAGAAATTTAACTAAAAAACCCCTGAAAGGATTATTGAAGCATACCAAAAGGCATAACATGTATCTGTTGGCTTGTTTGCTCTACCTTGGAAGCCGCCATCATGGGCCTGCTTCTGTAACACAGCAGAACAGGTAGGTTCCCAAGTATGATTAATACTTTCTCGTGCTGAATTTCAGTTCTAGGCTTCAACATTGAAAATGAATTTAGTTGCTGTTCTGAAATATAGATGAGAAGTTAAACCTGTAAGCTCCAATCCAGAAGCAACGGGACATTGATAATGTGACAAGAAGCATCTTTGGACAGTAAATCTTCTTCTATGAACCCCATCAGTTTAAGAGAAGCAATAGCACAGTATGTGGCACCACCTGTGACACTAAAACAATTCACATCCATAAGGGTAACAAAAATCTACAGAAGTGGCAGCCCTGGATCAAAAGCAAGTTACAGATAGACTAGCAGATCGAATCAGATTACCAAGAAACCAACTTCCATCACTTGCTGGCAGAGTCAGCACCACCACCACCACCACCCCCACCCCCCAAAAAAAGGAAATGAAAAAGAAAAGAAAAGAAAAGAGCAAGCATTGAAGCAGAATGGGATGATAATATCTGAAAGTGATCACACATTTTATACAAAAAGAATGAAGATTTGTCATATCCACTCACCATGAGATTCTGAACCAGGAATCAGTCCAAAACCACCATCATATGACTGCAAGGATAGCTTAAATGATAAATATGTTTTGCAATATAATATTGGGCAAATATAGAGGATGCAATCTTGTAGGAAATAAAGACCAAGTGGCTTAAAGATGAACCAATATACACACCTGACAACTTTTAATATATTCCTTAGCTTTTTCTCGATCCATGCCGCTCCAGTTCTTCAACATTGAACTAATGGCCGCTGAATACATTGGAAAACCACATAGTCAACTATTATCCAAAAGGAAAACTTCAAGTTACTCTGATAGAGTTTCTTACCTGCACAAAACACGAAGCGGAGATCTGTTTCTCCTCCAGTATGAATGGGCATGAAACTGGGACATATGTGACATGTTAAGATATAATTCACTATATTCCGGGCATCAGTCATTAATAAATCAACTAATTGAACCGATAAGCCATAGGACCATAAACACATTTGGTGTACCAACTCTGACAACAAGAGATAACCAAAGGTTGTACAACTCCTCTCTATCAATACTACAAGCTCCTGTGTAAACATTCTAGAGCCTGAAGCAATAGTATATTCTGGTAATCATTATTTCTCGGTCTTTTTGGCCTAAGACAATTGACTCCTCCAATACACTCTTCCTCAAACACCCATACAGGTTGTTGCCAGTAGACTTAACTCTTAAGTAACTTACTTTTGTTAAAATTTGTTAATTGATAGAACCACACATTTAAAGAGCAAAAGATACTCAAATGTCTGCATCCAACTCCAACACCTATAGACTTATTAAGAAATAAACTTAAAAAAAAAAACCACTCCAAACAAGGATAGAGTGCAGCGCAATATCTGTTATCTAGCTCATCCTTACTATACAGATATGGTTACCTGTCTTTCCTAACTGAACAGAAGGAAGAAATTAAACAAAAGACGAATCGATACTGTAGTCATTAACAAATAACTAAATGACAACCTTATAAAAAACAAGGGCAAAAGATGAATATTAGTACCATCCATCAGGCTGCTGAAGATTTTTCATTGATTTCAATGACAATTCAGTGTCCACAAGAGATAAGTCATAGCCAATCGTCTTTAAGATGGCCAGTGCACAATATGTGCTTGCCATGTGACTGCCATTAGGAATTGCTTCCTGCAAAGATGAACTGAAATGAGAAAAACTAAGACACAGCATTCAAATTACTGCAGCAAGAAGGAAATGACCAAAACTATCAGCCTTTTGCCTAAATCAACATGCTAAAATTATACCCCATTATCATTTGATTGAAATTGGGAGCTTCTGGAACCATGGAATCCATAAAACTGTCCTGCACAAAGAATCTGAATTATAGCCTTACTTCTTTAACAAAAAGAAGAAACTCTGAAAATTAATTCCCTTACCATTTTTCAACGTGTCCTCATTCTTTGGATGGGCTTGTAACGATAAAACCCAATTAATTACTGCATCCTTGTCTATCTAAAGGAAACAAATAACAGAATTAGCAAGGAGGACATTTTCTGAACATTAATGCTATCAATCAACCACAATTAGTGCATATATACCTGCTCTAATCGATGCATAGATAAAATGGAAAGCAATCCTACCAAAAATTAGCATTGCTGGCACTATGAGAAAATTTGATGCAGTTTTACAATTATTATGAATTCTAAAACCCCTGAATGACTCATAAATTGCCAAATGGATGGTTATCTTTTAACAGAAAGGAATGTTTAATTAATGGTAATAAAGAGAAAAACTACATTTCATCCACTGGATAAATCATAAAAATCAGGATTATGATTGAATTATAACATAATCCGAAAAATAACTCTCCAGTAAACACTTGTTTTAAGCAATAAATGACAAATTAAAATGGAAATTCTAGTTGAGCTTTGGCTGCCAGATGAACCTTACATGAAAAACCGCTTAATTTAAAACCATTATACATGTCTGGTAAAACCATTCCCCCATTTGAGAAAACCATGACAGTAAACACAAATCCTCTCTAGACTTATCCATCCATTTGTAGTACAATTTCAACAGAGGAAAGTAACATTAAATATACCGCCTCCTAGTCTCCACTGCAGAGTGGAAAATGAACTTCAAACTCTTTCTTGTTGGGTTTGGAAGACTAATGTTACTGCATGGCACACTAAACGGGGACCTTTCATCATAAGTTCAACTTCAACTTAACTTCTCACTGTTTGTGATAATCACACATTTTACAATACAGCTAATCACTTCATACAAATATACTTTATCAATAATCTATATCCTTCAATTAAATTTAATATTAAATCTTACAAATGACCAATGTGGATCAAACTATAAAAATTAAGTTATAGTTGAAAAGGAAAAATAATCGAATGCAGTTGATTCAATGCCATTTCATTGTAAATACACTCCTTGCATTGTTTGCATTTAAATTCCCCATATTCTAACATATAATTCATGAAAGCACATTCCAATTTCAAATAAACCAAAGAAATGTAACAACACAACCAGAGATCGCGAATTAAAGACCAGGGTTTGGATACAGCAAGCTCTTCTCACTGAATACAAAATCAAAACTTCAACAGAATTAAGGGAATATCGCATCAAAAAGAAGAAGATCAAACCTTCTCAATTCCATTCCTACACCTAGAAACATGAATCACTCCATAACTCTAAGAATCAGACACAATAATCTCAACCATTGTCGTCAAAGTAAAACATCAAAATCAGACAAAATTGAGAAAGAGGAGAGAGAATGTACTCGATCGAGGGCGGAAAGGATATCGAGGCCGGAGATGACGAAGTAAGCGAGGGTGAGGCGGTTGATCTCTTGGCCTTGATACGGCGAGGGCAGCAACTGATACATCATTAAGAGATAGTTTATATGACGATCCCTATCGAACACCAATGACTCAGAATCGGAATCCCAAAATGCTTCTTCCTCCATTGTTCAATCTTCGAGGTTCCACAAATCACTTCAAGTAGAAGCAGTATCAGTGCGTGCGTGTTGAAAGAATTAAAAGAACCACCGTTAAGCTGAAACTTTAAATGCAAAACAAATAATTCAAAATAAAGATTTTTTAAAATTTATAATCTAATCTATTTTTTTCTTTTTCCATTGAAATCTAATCTTCTAAAATTTATCCACTTGCATTCAAATATAATCTTTTAAAATTTATCCAATTGCAATCTTAAAGAGTATAAAATTAATATTAGAGTGATACTTATGTGTCCATGACATGGTGTCCTAACATGACCACCGCATTTGTTAGATATATACTCTCCAAATATCACATGTATACTTTTAAGTATTAACAAAGTAAAAAAATCGACACTTTTAGTGAATAAACAAGTAATATCTTAAGGGTATATACGTGATACCTGAATGATATATATTCAATACCTATCATTGAATAGAAAGTAATACTTTAAGAGTAATATATTTAATATTACGCTTTAACATTTATCACTGAATAGAAAGTAATACGTTAAGAGTATGCATGTGATACCTAAATAGTATATATCTAATATCACGCTTAACATGGAAAATTAATATCTTAAGAGTGAATATAAAGTAATACTTTAAGATTATGCACGTGATACCTAAAGAATATATGTCTAATATCACACTTTAACATTTATCACTAAATATAAAGTAATACCTTAAGAATATTCACGTGATACCTGAAAAGTATATATCTAATATCACGCTTTAACATGGAAAAATAATATCTTAAGAGTATACACGTGATACCTAAAGAGTACATATGTAACACCAATGCTAGTGGCACGGATCTAAGATCTGTTCCGAGGGGTATATAAGTTTTTTTCCTTAATATTGATAGTCCCGCTACCCTACCTGACATATTAATATGTGTTCACTGCTGATGTGTCAGATATCTATAATATTAATTAATTTCACATTTCATATACTGAGGGATGAGACCGTTACACGTCAGTGGTAGACATATCAAGAGTTGTCTGTCGTGGGCATTTTAACATTTCCTTAATATTAATATCTTAAAATATCTACTAATACTTTATACTATAAACATTAATATCTTAAGGGTTCATTTGGTACTTTATACTTTATTGTTGTGTTATGTTGGGATTGCAATGTTCATGAAAATTGGCATGATGTTATTTGTATGTTGGTTTAAGTGTTTGATATTGTGATTGTTGTATATTTATGTTTCATTTGAATGATTATTAATCTTTCATATATACTAAAGGAACCACCACTAAAATACACATGTCACTCTCTCATCATTTTGTTAATTCCCTCTCAAACCATAATTAAATTATATTTAAGCTTATTTTATGTCACTAATACTAAATTAAATAAATTATTCACTATTAAATTATCAATTATATAATCAATATTAACTTACTTTCTTAATGTATAAATAGCAAAATAAAATCATTTATTATTTTATTCATTAATATTGTTCAATTTATTACAGAAAAAGATATAATTAAAATATTACTTTTTAAACAAATCAAACTAGAGAAAATCTAATTTTAAGTGCACTCATGATTTTATTTTATGTGCAAAAATACTAATCAATTATTTTAAATGCATGCAGTAAAATTACGTGTATATAATAATTATTAATGATTGAAAATAAATATATTTCATGCATAAGAAAATTGAGTATGATATAAATTGACAATACACATATTTTTTCAGGACATGTGAAATATGAAATTATTTATAAGGAACTTAACCTTAATAGATTCTAAAATGATTACTGTTTGCTAATATTAATATATAAAGAAAATACTTAAAAATGTGTTGTTAGCTTACAGTAATACACATTTATAAAAAAAACTCTAACTATATTGCATTTCATGTCTTATTATTATATGAATTTCAATTCTAATTTAACTAATATAGTATAAAGTTAAAGTATACATATGTATTGCAAACTTGGCTAGAACAAGGATCATACAATCATTAATAAATGTTAAGCTATTATTCGATAGGAGACATTTTTAACTGTTATATTATCTAAATCATTATTTCTTACTTCAAATGTATTAGGTTTCTACATCAGCTTTTTAAAGGTATTTATTTTGAAAACTCCGGTGTGGTACACGGGGTTTATACTAGTTATGATATATTTCAATATCCATAAAGTATTACATATGTATTTTTAAGGTATTAATGCTTATAGCATGCTTAAGGTAATTAAATGTGTAATGCCTTTAAAGAGCATTCAACTAATCTTTTCACTGAATAAACAACTGATACCTTAAAAGTATACAATTGACATTGTAAGTGATTTGTCGTGACTCAAATCCTTCACTTTTCCGACGCCAATTGGAATTCTCCGGCGTTGATTGGAATTTTCCGATCAAAGAGACCTGCAAAACAAAGAACACCGGGGGTTTTTCCCGGTGAAGGGACTCCGACGCTCAAGTCAGTAATCTCAGAAAAATATTGCTCTCAACTTTTGCTTAATGCTTAATGTGAAAAATAATTGTGATTGTGTGTGTCCATAGAAAGATAAAGGATATATATATACTCCCTGAAAGAAACGTTATTTCTTGGGAAAGAGATGTGGCAGTTAGGATTTTCCTAAAAACTTGGAAAGTGGCGATATTCTCGCAATCGTGGGAGTTATCTCAAATTTGAATTAGTTCGTCTGGACTTAGCTCGACATTTCATCTCACAGTTCGACATTCTTGCCTGTGAGTCTGATCAGTTCGCTCAGTGTGCGAACATCCTTGTTCGCTCACACGTTCTCTATTACTTCTTTATTCTGTTCGCGCCGATTGGCCTTTAATTCCGGGTCGGGTTTCGGGATAGTTCGAATGTGGTCAGTTCGACCACATCAGTAAGGATATACAGTCAATACTTGAGTAGATTGCAAGTTCAAAGTTTTAAAATTTCAAATGTTTCATTATCATCTTTCTTGTAGATCCTTATAAAATAATCTTCTCGGTAATAATTTGTAGTTCATGCAGTTCTCATAAAATGACCAACAGAATCAAATCATCTCCACAGTGACAATTTGTAGTTCATGAAATTAAATAAGTTCATATAGATTCTTATAAAATAATCTTCACACTGAACATGGGAAATCATGCAACTGTAAATTCTCATAAAATAATCAACAATATCAACAACAGAATCCAATCAAGAATTCAAACAAAAAGGAAACAAGTATTTGCTCAAAAATCAACAACAATATTCAAGAACTATGTCCAAATATTATGAACAATATTCAGTCAACAACTCAAACAGAAAAGCCAATAAATCAAACAAAAATAATTTCATTCAAGAACTATGTCCAAATATGAACAACAAAAATAAATTTGAAGATCAAATTGCAAAACAATCACCACTTGCGAGTTTTTTTTTTTTTTTGGGTATAATTAGCAAAAATATTCTCTCTTGTGAAAAGATGTGAGAAATTTACTTTTGTAACAAAAAAATGTTGATGGCCAACCACTTTTTCATTCACTAATCAAAAAGGGTAGAAAATCTTATAAATCCTTCTAACCGAGTAAAAAACTTTTATAAAATTGTCTCATCATTATGATTTTATTAAAAGACTCAATCCATAATATGAAATTAACTTGTTATAAATTGACTCAAAGTTGTGGCCTTGTGGGTGATAATTAATTTATGGGTAATTCTATACACACCCCATCAAATACTAAACACACCCCATCTATACATACATTTTTTTTATTATTTTAAGAATGTGTGTATGGATGGGGTGTGTTTAGTATTGATGGGGTGTGTATAGAATTACCCATAATTTATATGTGACCTATGAACCTTTTCCATCATTAGTTTTCAATGTCTTATTCTTAATCTGTGGCCAAAGAGAAGTAACATCTCTAAACGAGAATAATTACAAGCAATTGGGTTAGCACATTTAAATAAAATAAAAATTAAGTAGAGATAACTACAACATATGTAAAATAGACTTTCTTGCGGAAAATAAATTATCGTTTCAAAACTACAGAAGCCTACTGCTACAAGGCAAGTCCTCTCAATTCTCAGCAAACACATTTTGCATCAATATCTGCAGAAAACCTGAGCAAATTCAAAAGAGAGATGCTATACAATCTAAGTTCTGATCAAATTTTAGCATGAGATGCTGATAGAATAGTCTGAATCAAACCGGGTTCGATTTTGGTTTGTGGGATTTTAAGACACATGCTTGTATGTTCATATACCACCAATACTTGAGATCTTCTTCAAAGCTTCCTTTTCCATATCGAGCAGTTGTTGACAGAACATCTCGACATCACTTGCCTCGTTTTTGAATGTGAATCTGAACTCCTTCCAGTAGTACTCGCGAGAGCCATCAGCAGTCACTGAACCCATAATTTTCCCAAGCACATCAAATCCCTTCCTATCCACTGAAAGAAGGAAAGCATCCTTCACAACAAACCACAAATCAGTATTTTAAATATGAGCTTACATTTCAATATAGGGTTGATTTGTTATCAAAAACTGCCCCCTCATTAGGAATAGAAGTGTGCCCCGAAAATTCATAGTTAATGCCCATCTATGATCTTGTCGTATTTGATGAGTAAGTTTCTCAATATTACTCCTTGGACTTCATAGAATCTAGAAAAAGCACCAAAACATCTTTTTTAAATGCAGGTCACCACTTAATCCTCTGACTTCATACTCCATGCGTGTATCATATTATGTTCATAGTTCGGCAAAAAATTAAGTCTCAATACACACTTGAAGAAGAGAAATAACCTAGCAGTCTGAGGCTTCAGTAAGACAGCTCACCATAAGCCTTGCAAATATGGTACCGTGTTTATATGTGGAATGAGTGACACTTTACTGATTCGTATGTAGGAATGTGTAAGGGCCTAAAGATTTCTTAGTTCTTACAGACAACACCAACCGAGTGTAATTGTCATAATTCAAGTATAGCGTGGATACTGAGGTGGCACCAATTTTTTTTTATTTACTACATAATGTTTGAAGCTTTATACAAGTATTTGCTTCTAAAGAAGTATTTGTTATAATAATCAAACTCGGAAAGTTACAAAAATGTAATCTAACTAGCAAAACAGAAAAGCATTTGAAGGCTCATAAACTAGCACAAGTCATCATATAACTTGATCATGACTTAAGATCAGACACTACTATTCCCGTGGAAATTGAAGCCATACCTTTGCATTTTCATTTAGGAAAGTAATGCAGAAAAGAGTAAGAGCTCGACGCCTTAAATCACTCTGATTAATTCCATTGATCAATCCCACTGAGAACCGAGCTAGATACCAAAGATGTAAGGTGCTGAAGTCAGAAGGCAGATTATCATGGAACATGCCACTTATGAAATATGATGAGATCAAGGATCATCTTTATTAAAGAAATGTTCTTACCTAGATGATCACCCTTAGACTTCTCAATATCCTCAAGCTTTACATCATGAGCCTTCGAATTTATATCAAAATACATGCACGACCTGCATAGTTTAAAAGGCGGCAATTGTCAGTATAATATGTTGGAAGCACTAGCTCATTTCAAGTTGAACAAATATATGGTCTTGAATTCACAGCTCTCCATACTCTTGTAAAAAATATTTCTCATAATTGATCAACACAGCCATCTGATGCCATCATTGAAGATATTTTATCTAGGTTGCATGAAAATTTGTCCTGTTAAATTGCTTCTTTTCAGACTTGAGGCTTATAATTTCTTCCTGGTTTAAGACCTAATGACATGCCTAGTATACAGACAATTTCCTTTGCATGAGTTTACCCACACAATGTCATCTTAGGATAGAAAATTAAAAGCATGCTATTCCAACCTTAGACTGAACTTGTACACAGAGTATTGTATATCGCCTTGGAGTAGTTCCTGGAGGTTTGCACTGTGAGAAGTTGAATCAAGATACGATGAACTCAATATTCCAGAAACTGCATAGCTCGACTCCTTAACAGCTCTCTGTTCTGCTAACAGGGTCTCCCTAAGGCTTTCTGCAGCTAACTTAGCCTGTGACAAGGTATAAAGAGCAGTAAGGGTGCGCGTTTTGCCAAGCCATGCTTTCAATACTATAATGGCACAAAACTATACATACCATCAACAATTTGAATGTCTTACTACTGCTATTGAAAGGAAGGGGTCTTGCTCTCAAAGTGAGGATTCATAATGGCTTACACATGCACTCATAAAAAAGGTATACACAGCATTTCACACATTGAGGATAACATTCTATCCAAGAAATCACAGAAGATGAAACTGCACGATTTAGATCTCAGAATCAAGAAGAGAAAGTTAGCCTATAGAATAACAACGCGTTACCATAATTTCTCAACTATTGAATACCTTTGCATCTTCAAGGAGCACAACATCACCAACCAGAGCAAGCCGAGCTGGTAGCTGCGTCATATAAATCAATCAATATTATGAGTTTGTTCTGATACAAAATATTATCTAAACTCTATGTTTTGTGACTGCAAGAAGGCAAAAACACCCAATATGACTTGTCCAAAAACACCTAAGAACACATTAACATGTAGTTTATATTTTCTTTTTCTTGGTTTTCATCAGCAGACAGGATAGGGTATGTGATTAATCTAGCAGATAATAAATGCCGAAAGAAAAATTGAATGAGAATTAGAAGGAATCAATGTGAAACTTAATTCTAAAGCCAGATAAAAGTTACTAAACATCAACCTTTCTAATTGATCTGAGTATGTGGGCAAGTGGGCCTGGAAAGGGACTGGTCACGGCCAAGGAGCAACGCTCATCAATAATAGTGTTCTGTAAAAGGAAAATGGATGAGAAAGGACATATCACCAATATAATAACAGCCTAGCACTTACACTACAATAGTAACCAACTTGATATATGCATGACAGACAATAGAAGATAATAAAACTAACATAATGTACACTTTTATCTTGATACACACCGTGTCCCGTTTCGACGACAAGATAACAGAAACAAAATCCATCAGCTCAGCTCTATTGAGATAATGCAGTAAAAAGTAGATTGCTCTTGACATTTTTTGGATTTTGAAATTCCAGACAATGTGATTTACAGTTTAGTATTAGCTAGGTTTTTTATGTTTTTGATTTCTCCTTGATCTTTCAACTGACTGGTTAAAGATGGATATTCTTTTCATGGAGTGAGTGGTGGCTGAGCTCACATTCTGAAAGTTGATTTGGAATTGCACAGAAACTTGGAAAGCTTTAGAATTAGTCCCTCATCATTACAACTTTTTTTTTTCTTTTTTTCTTTTTGATGATTTATGAATCTATAGAAAATACACAAGAATGCAGGATGAAAACTTTGAACCCTGACAAAGCGATAGGCTCAAACCACACAAAAACCAGAAGATTCATTTCAGGAAGGATACCGTTTCAGAAACACAAGTAAAACACTTGCTCCCTCAGTTATGCAATGAAATGCCTATATTTCTACTATATACCCCGAATTCCTCATCATATACCTCAAATAAAAGCACAATTGTTTAATAGCAATAGAAATACCTTTTAAATTAAGTTAAGGTTATGACAGTTAAATATTTCTCACTATTGCAGCACAAAGATACCTTAGAATCTGATATGGTGGAGCAAGTCTAAACTTCATTTAGTATTTAAGAAGTCTAGATTTTAGACAACTACATTGCCTTTTGGTTTTCTCAGAAGTTCAACACATGAAGGATAATTTTATGAAAATGGCCAAAAAGTTGACTTTTATGATTTCAGGAAAAAAGCCAACCACATTCTTTGACAAGCAGAAAGACATTCTCAACACTAAAACTATTTTATAAGTTGTTTAATGCCCTAGTGAGCTGCTTTCACATAACAAGCATAACTGTGATGACTCCCTTACTGACGGATGTCCTATAAAGCAATCGACTGAGCAACTCCAGCTACACATAGGATAAACACAAGAGAACAGCAGCTAGCACAGGACATATTGAGGAAATGCATCCTGTACTACAATCACTCTTGCGACAGAGACAAGAGAAGAGAGGCTCCCTTAAAAACCTTATTACACTCAACCAGCTCCAAATAGAAAATTCTCTGGCATTTCGAATAGCAAAAGGCTAGCCGCACATGATCTTATCAATTGAATATATCAGCAAAATCGAAAGCAGATACTGTTATCCTACAGAACTTAATCTTCACATGCTCCTTTAGACTATCAACACAAACTTTCCCACCTTTTTTTTTTTATTACAGAAAATAGCCAGGATTGAGGCCTTATGGATAGGATTTCTGATAATATGTAAAGGAGATGCCCTATCCATCAAATTCAAGTCAATGCACACATTACATTTCTGAAAAAATAATTGCATCCCTGTTTCATAAAATGCAGCATTTTTTAGTTCTTGATTTCGTATAATTCTGCATCAAAAAACGGGGATAAATAAAGATCGCCTTCACCGATACTATTATAAACCTAAAAATGTCACAAGATCCTCTATTGCAAATAGAGTTGTTTAACTTCTAGCCAATATACACAGACATTCATAAAGTGGCATCAATGTTCGCTCGACATGTTTTGGTGATCTAGAATGGAGATTCAAAAAAACCATTTGAACAGGCAATACAAATACCGGAAATTAACAACCGCCCAAAACACAAAGACATCCATGGAAGCAATTATACCACATTATGCAACTCGTTCTCAGGTACCCAGATATAGGGCTTTCCTTTCTTCACAAAATACTTTACTTTTGAAGTGTAAATCTCCTCCTTGCTGAATTCCATGATAAGTTAGCTCAACAGAACATCAAAGTATCAAAAAGAACCAATAAAGCTCATACTATGTATCAGTTGATTGTAATTTCGAAGGCACACCTTCCTTGGGCGTCAGCTTTGATGGTGTTAAGATTGCCCTGCCAATTCGAAGCCAGTATATTCTGCAACAAAACTAAAAGGAGTTGTTAATGGAGCATGGATTAGCGAATACTACATGGGTGATTATCAACCTTGCATTTTTCAGCAATAGTTAACACGGATGATTTTCCTCGCTTCATCATGATTCAATTATCTCGATTGCTCTGCTAATCTGCCTGCAGAGAGAGAGAGACAGGGTTTTGAGAAGCTTGATTACTTCAGTGGGGTTTTAGCTGGTTTCTCGTATGTATTTGTCGGGTCGGGTCGGGTTGGATCGGGTCGGATCATGCATATGGATACGGTCCAAGTAAGTTATTGGGCCTGGGCTCGCAAACGCCCCTTGATGGATTGAAACGAATTTAGTACAATTAATATTATTAATATTTATTATTTCACTTATCTTACTAATAAGTTAATTCAATGTGTTAGAGTTTATGTTTTTTCATGTACGTGTGAAATTTGTTAATTTCGTGATTAATTGTTTTCGAAAAATGAAGACACAACAAACCAAATTATAGTTTGTGAATTGTGATTACAACTTTTAGTTGAATCCTTTTTAATATTTCATATGCATTGCATATTTGATCGTATGATGTTAAATATTAAACAATGTTTATTTGTGACTGTTTTTTTTATTATTATCTATCATTTATTTGTTTGTACCCAAGTTATAAATTTTTATGATTCACCATTGATTTAATTTGAGTTTTGAAGTTTATGCTCATTCAAAAGAGTAAGATCAAATTTGATTGGCCAAATCTGGCTGGTCAAATTGGGTGGATATATTGTTTAATTGAGAGTTTGAGTGTAATTGTTTTTAGTCAGTTATCTAACATGAGTGAGCCTCACGTGAGACCGTCTCACGGATCATCTCATGTGAAACAGGTCAATCCATTACCCATACTTCATAATCCACATATAAATCTGTGGATACGAATTCGGTTGATGGGGTAAATAGGACCCGTCTCACGAAAATCATCTGTGAGATCGTCTAACATAAGTTTTTGTAATCTTACAAATGATCTTCTATCTATAGTATGGGATTTTGGGACAATAAATCTCTTTTTGTTTGATTTTAAAGGATATCATATGTGGGATGAAAAATCCATCGAATCAAATTCGCTGGCTCGGGTGTTAGCCGGGCGAGTTGGTCAACTTAGTACATAAATATCCACCAGTGCTCGGCTTGGTAGGATGGTTGGTTTTAGCTCGCTAGGATCTAGATTTGGGTCGATGTGATAACTCCACCAATATAATTGTGAGATCAAGTTCATATTATATTCATAATCAACTCATATCAACATGATAAATATAGATCACATTCAAACTGTATGTTAAGTATCATATGAGATGCATTTAAATATAACCTTAAAATATCATGTTAAATATTACGTGAAATTATCATTTCATTTACATCAATGATTAATAAAGTATCTCTGAGTCTATGCAAAACAACTCATTCTAGAATAACTCTCCTATTAAAACAGATGCATGGGTCGGATCCGGGTCCTTGAGCCGTTTTTCTCTGTTATTTTTTTTTTTCGCGTCTGATTTTTGAATTTTGACACATACCATTATGTTATGTCAGACCTACTTTAATGTTATGTTAAACATACCTTTCTGCCTAGATTTCATATCTTTTCTTTTTTGAGTCTTGTTTTCAAATTTTGACACATGCTATTACATTAGACCTACATTTACGTTATATTAGATATACTTTTACATTATATTAAACCTACATTTCTATCTAAATTTCATACCATAAACTTAAAAAAAAAAAAAAACAGTTTTGACACATTTTGTACATGTACCATTACATTGTATTACACATACTTTTATGTTATGCTAGACTTACATTTTTTTTTATGTTAGACCTAACATAACAAAAAGGTAGGTCTAACATAACATAAAGGTAAGTCTACTAGATTTGTGTGGGTTTGAGCTCGAGTACCAGCTGCGTGGGGGCGCGTCCAGGCACGTGAAAAACGTCCGTGGGGGCGCGTTGATCGGGTCAACCCTAGTGCATGGATTCTAGATCCATGTGTTTAACTCATTTATGTTTTTGCCCTCATTCTATATTGACAAAAAATTATATGAGTCAGTCACACAGATCTATAATCCATGCACAAGGGTTGATCAGGTCAATGCGCCCAAAAACTAGTCCCCAAGCGCGTTTCACGCGCCCCACGCGTCTGGTATCCGCGCTCAAACCCACCAAAATTCGCTCAAGTAGACCTATCTTTATATTATGTTAGACCTATCTTTGAGTTATGTTAGACTTACTTTATATGGGTAGGTCTAACATAATTCAAGGTAGATCTAACATAACATAAATGTATGTGCAATACAACACAAAGATACATGTATAAAATGTGTCAAAACTAGAGTTTTTTTTTAAAGTTAAAAGTATGAAATTTGGGCAGAAAAGTAGATCTAACATAACGTAAAGGTAGGTCTAACATAACTTAAAAGTAGGTCCAACATAACGTAAAAGTAGATGCCAAAATTAAAAAATTAGGGGGAAAAAAAGCGGGTCAGACGATCCGATCCGACCCAAGTGTACAGATCTTTATCCATGCATCTATTTCACATAGTAGAGTTACTCTTCTATATTTATATTGTAAAGTATCACTTTTTAAATAAAAAATATCACTTAATTAGTGTGTGTATATATATATATATAATTATGTATTGAATTGTTATTCCATACACCAATTGCATTAATTTAGATTCGTGTAACTGGTCGTCAAACCCAATTGGACCCATTTTTTTTTCCTTTTTCATTTTATACCTTTTTTTTCTTCAATTCAAGGTGTGACCTTTATATTATAAAGTGTGATGTTTATGTACTGTACCTTAGGAAAAAAAAAAAGAATATTAGCAAAATTTGTACATATACACATTTATGTTATATTATACTCATACTTTTATGTGATATTAGTTGAACCTTTATATTGACATATTCACACATTTATGTAATATATAAAAGTGCAATTAACATCACATAAACATGTTAATAATATTACATAAAGATTTGAATAATATCATATAAATGTATATTTATCCAAAAAATGATTTGAAATTTTTCTACAAATCTTTAAATTTTTTCTAGAGTTAATTGCAAATAACCATCCAAACTATACTTGTTTTTGCACTTAACTGCGTAAACTTTTTTTGATTGCAAATAACCGTCTCACCTTTCTGTGAGTTGCAAATAACCATCTCACCTTTTCATGAGTTGCAAATAAACATCTACAAGATTATCAAAACACTATTTCCCCGCCAAATCGAATTATGTACGAGGCACACCCTATATTTATGATGCTATTTCTATCATTTTAAATTTAATTAGGGAAAATAAATAAAATTTATAAAACAAATATTAAAATTTATAATAGGGATTACGACAAGTATACATCAAAATGAGCAATGTTGGTTACCAAGAAAATAGAGATTTCAAAAATGAGTTATAACTTTTGTGATTCTTAACATATAATAAAAACATTATAAATTTTGTAGTTCCAAACATATAGTAGAGATTTTGAAAATAAATTAGTGATTTTGAAACTAAATTAAGGATTTTCAATTGACATTAAGGATCTTTAAATAAAAATTATGGATTATCGAACATAATCTAATACTTTTCGCAAGTCCAAAATCTTCTTCTAGAATTCAAATTAGTCCATGATGTATTTATATTAGTTGTTCGGCCACAAAAACAACGTGCATCCATGATTATCTCATCTTATTGTTCAACTTGTTCATACTCAACGAAATTGAGGAATAATATTGAGGTTTAAGGTTTAAAAGTAGGAATCTTATTTTTTTCCTCAAACTTAACCTACAATGACAAAAGTACCCTCATAAGCATAGGGTGTGCTTAGCACGTGATTTGATTTGGTCAGAAAATTGTACTATGATGGTCTTAGATGGTCATTTGGAACTCGCAAAAATATGTAAAGTTTGAATGGTTATTTGTTATTAACCATTTTTTCTAAGTTACATAACATAAATGTCATGAGATTTGTACATAAAGATCACACAAAAACAAGATCAAGGTAACACCAAAACAACACAAAAGTCACAATATTAATTGTTGACCCAGTTGCATTAATCAAAATCCATGTTGCACAGAATAATTTGCATTATTCTTTCATAATCATCAGTATAAATTATAGATGGTATATATGAATATTTATCTATAATTCTATTAACTATTTATTAAATTAAATTAAATATCCACATTAACCCTAGTTTTCACAAAATTCAGAATACAAATAAATGAAATAAACCCAAAACCATTCAATTCATATTTGAGTCTTCTTTCTACGCTACGAAACATGGTTGCAATTTCCACACGTCATAAAAAAATGTCAACTTATGAATGTTTTAATTTTGATCCAAAAAAGGGAAAAAACACAACGAAACGGCGCCGTGTTGACCCAGCATTTGTTGAAACTTCGTATCCATTGAAACCGATTGCACATCGCGTTGACATTTATAGTCTTTTCCTTTCATTTTACTAATTTAATTATTCTTGACTATACTTTAACATATAGATTAATTTAGAACAACTGTAAAAGAATCGACTTTAATATTTAATTGATTTTATATTTAATCGACTTCTGAAGATAGTATTGTAACGTTAATGGATTAATTTTGTTCAGTCAAATGCAAGTTGATCTTGAGGAATTGATAAATTTCATATGCAAGTATGAGTTTCATATCTTATTAAAAAGTTAAAAATTCTTTTTTCATGTTTCTTGAAGAATCTCAATTAATGAACTAATTTTAGCTAGCATAATCTATTAAAAAAAAAAGAATCATTTTGATTTGATTATTAGAATTTATAGATCAGGACACTTTTAGTTTATAAATTCGTAAAGCATTTTATTTTAAACAAGAATAGATATTTATAGGATTTTTCTTTTTCCAAAGTTAGCTAATACTAGTTTTTATTCAGATTAATTCATATCTTCCAGTAATGTATATTCACATAATTGAAGAACGAGGAAAATAAAGCATTTTAATCAGACCCTAAATACTAAAATTATCAAGAAACATATGCTTATACCAATTGCAGTAGACTTAGACATATATATATATATATATATATAGGTTAAATACTTACATCAATCTATACTTTTCAATTTTTTACACTTTGTAACCTAAATTTTACTTTTTGACAAATTGCAACCTCCAACAATTTTTCCAGTAAAATTGAGGTATTTTTTAATATTTCATAATTGTTGGGGCCATTTTATAAAAACCAAAACTGAATTATTAAAACTCATATTAGTAAAATTGATTTTTTTACCCTTGAATCAATTTCTTCAATTCAATTAAGGTTAAAAAGAAAAGTCTTTTATTAAATATAAGTTCTAATAATTTAATTTTAGTTTTTCTAAAATGAGTCAAACAATTATGAAAAATACCCTAGTTTTGTTGGAAAACCGTTGGAGGTTGCAATTTCTAAAATTCATGAACTTGATCAAGTTGAAATTTGTCAAAAAATAAAGTTTAAATTACAAAGTGTAAAAACAGCAAAACATATAAATATAAATTAAAAGTTGACTTTTAATTGGTACGTAATATTATTGAAGTTGACTTTTACATCATGAACTGTAGGTGCCATGCCACTCATCATGTCAACCAACTCCACAAATAGAGTCTATAAATTACAGATCGAGCAGCTTTGTGATTAAGTACGTAGGTACACATAAGCCTCACCAAACACAAACACACTATAATCATTAATCAATCAGCTCGATCGGACGTATATATGGCGCCGCCACCATCCACGGTGGTTTCACCGCTCGTTGCACTCGTCGTTCGAGTCCTCACCTTCGTTTCTTTGCTCATATCGCTTATCATCCTCTTCACCAACACCGCCACCGTAGGATTAGACGGCAGCAAGCTGAAGTTCAACGACTTCTATGCTTATCGGTAAGTGATCAGTGAATAGATCAGTATATATATATATATATATATATATTATTGGTTATTAATATTATTGAATACTATTAATTATGAAGTAGTATTCAAATGTGTTACTTAATATTACTGAATGAATGAATGAATATGGTGCAGCTACATGTTGGCAACTGGGGTTATTGGAATTGCATACACTCTTCTTCAATCTGCATTCAATGTGTTTTTTGTGACCACTGGAAATCGGTTTGGAGGTGATGGTTTGGCCCTCGTTGACTTTTTCGGGGACAAGGTACATTTTGACTTAATCATACGTGGGACGAAACATTATTACTTATGAATTGAATTCATTTGTATCTTAGATAAATAGTTAAGTTTATTTGTGGGTTAACTCGTCTCACATAATAAGTGATCAATGTGTAGGCACTGTCGTACATGTTGGCCACGGGTGCCGCGGCAGGGTTCGGGCTGACGGTGGATTTGAAACAGGGAGGTACAAGTTCCGACGTGGAAGGTTATCTAAACAAGGCAAATGCAGCAGCCAGTCTTCTCTTTATAGGATTTATCTTTTCTGCAATTTCTTCTATTTTTTCTTCTTTCTCTCTTCCTAAGAGATCCTAGCTAGCCTGCCTCCACTACAAGTTGTTTAATTAATGTTGTTTTAATTTGAGAAATCATGTGCGAAATGGAAACTTTATTTGCATATTTTGTGGAATTAAAAGTTGTAATGCAATCTACTTTGAATCCATGCAACTCAAGCATTTTCAATAATGCACAAAAAGATGCTATAGTTTTTGCACTATTTTCAATAATCCTTAAATTAATTATTTTTTATTTTAAATTTTGTTTTAGTTTATGAAAAATATAAATTTTACATTTACATTTTGATGTAAAATTGTATTTAACAAGATTACAAACACAAAGATAAATGACTAATTAAGCTATAGATTAGGAAATTAAAAAAATGATTTTTAAAATAAAAAGTTTTAGATTGTTTGAGAAATTAATAACAATGAAAAACATTTTGGTATAGTTGTTTGATATATTTGTCAATACAAACTAGCTATGTTATTAAATACGTATCAAGATCTTTTAGTTATTGGATGAGATTTATATATTTTTCTAAAGATATCTATAATTGTGAATGCAAAGAATTATTTACTAACACCACATTTGTTAATAAGTAGGAATCAACAAATATAATAATATATTAATCATGATACTTATATCTATATTAATCTGTAACATGCACAACATATCTTTATGAAGTAACATATTTTTTAGATATCAATTATCATTTACAATAAATGTTTCTCAGTATTAAATTTGATTCATTTATTTTAATTTACAATATTAATGGGTACGTGTACAAAATTGATGTTTATTTAACAACCTCATATTTCAAATATAGAATTTAAAATTCATTATTAAACATATATATATATACACATTTATATATCATTGTTTGCATTTTAAAATTATAATATTATTTAAGATGTGACACTAATTATAAATAATTGAATTCTTATTAATATATAATTTAGGTTAAGATAATATTATTACATTATAGTATTAGAAATTTTAAAACTAATCAATCGTATATTACAAACCGAGCATCGCACGGGTATATTTCTAGTTATAATAAAAAATAAAAGAAAAAAATATATAAATTTTTATTAATAATACATTATAATGAAAGAGAGAGAAAAATTATCTTTTTTATGTATTTGTATTACACATACTATTAAATTTTTGTTTAAATAATTATAAATTATAAAAGATCACTTAAGTTAAAAGTTTATAAAGTAAATAAAATCTATATAGTATAATTTATTGTAGAAAATTTGTTTTTTCATATTAACATATTCACGTGTCTTCTTTTTAAAACGTCTTTTTTATTTTAATATATATTTTGTGATAAAATATTTAATAGAAGTTTTGAAATTCATGTACTTAAACATATTTTATGAAGTTAGAAGTTAATACGAAAGTATTTTATGTTAGAAGTATATACTACGTAATGTGTAATATTGTAAGAAGAAAGTATAAGCATTCGATTTTTTTTATTATTACAATATACATAAAAGAATATGAAAAATGTAATTATGTAAATTCATTTCTATACTATATCTAAAATGACAATAGTTGGTGATTATTACCAATTGTCATTCAATTGCAAAACTATTAGCCAATAGGAAAAAAGGGGAAAAGCAAACTAAAAAAAAAAAACTTTTGAGTATCTTATTGAACAAGCTCCTAAAAATTATTGGACAATTTGAGTAGTTTTTTTTAATTTCATTTTGATTTTCTAAATTAATTTAATAATTTTGAATCAAGCTTCCATATCAAGCCATTAGAATTAGACTTTATGTACAAGCCATTGTCCTACCTCTATATAAGCAATGCATGAATGAAGATGGAAGTCTCACTAAATGAGGATGAACTAGCTTATTAAAATGGAGGTTTAAAATATCAAAACAAAAAGAAAAATAATGGAGCTTGAAATATCAAAAGAAGAAGAAAATTAGTGATGGAAATAAGATGAAAAATTGAGGTGAAAATCATTTTCGCATTTAAGCAATTTATGTATATATACCTACTCACTTCATGAGAATGAACTAGATGAAATGGAGGTTAGAAATATCAAAAGAAGAAAAAAAGTTGGTGATGAAAATAAGAAGAAAAATTGAGATGAAAATTATTGTATACAAGCAATGTATATATAATAACTCTTATTTAATTAGGATGAACTACCATCAAATGAAGGTTAGAATTATCAAAAGAAAAAAAATTAGTGATTGAAATAAAAAGAAAAATCAATATGAAAACAATTATATTATATAAGCAATTCACATATACCCACTCTCGTTTAATGAGAATGAGCTAGCATGAAATGAAGGTTAGAAATATCAAAGAAAAAAAATCGAGATGGAAGCTTTTTCAGATATAATGAGATATTACCAATACTAATTTGATTGTGATCTTGATTATTCAAATCTATTGATAAGTAATTGCATTACAAAAAAAAAAAAAAACATTTAGCATTATAACAGTATAGATTACACAAAATATTAAAAAATGATTTAACATTTTAGATACAGTATAAATTACATTATATCATCAACAATAAAAGTTATTAGATTATATAACAAGGCGCGCATCTCGCGAATGCACTACTAGTTTTGTTCAATTTAAAGTCCCTCCTCATCGCGCGGATGCACTACTAGTTTTGTTCAATTTAAAGTCCCTCCTCATGCGAACTGAATCCTCTATTCCAAATTATTATTTCGTTTTATATTACATTGTTTTTAATGCATTCATGTGTAAATTGATTTCTTACACTTGGCATGTGGTAGTTATATTGGAATACTATATGAAACACATATATGAAATAGAGGATCACTATTGCTCCTCACCCCCTCATTACCCATCTTGATTCTAATTATATTTAATTAATTTGGACATGTATGTTAATTTCATTTCTGATCTTGTCCTAGAGGTGTTGTATGATTCTGGTCTTATTATATTCCAATTATCAATTTTAAATGTGTCCAATTTTATTTCATATTTCGCTAGAGTCCCAATTTTCTGACCACTTTTCGATGAGTGTCAACAATCGCCACTCAATTCCGTGGGTGGAAAGTTGTTCCGGCAAAAAAAGGACTAAAGTTGGATGCATTTCTCAATTATAAGATTGATATTGATTATCAAAAAATAATATAATCAAAATAAACAACAAAGACATAACCAAAATGAAATTAACCGTAATTGAATTGGTGCAATACCCCATCATTTTAGGGTCAATTAAAATTAAGTATTAACATTCCATGTGGAAATCCATGAATTCCTCATTCACTTGGTAAGTCTACTATATTCATTGACTGCAAAGTCTTCCCTATCATGGTGGGTTAATTAATAATTGCAGATCGATATGTCAATGAATTGAATTGTAAGGGCTCAATAAGTTGTAATTCAATCCCCAAGAAAAATTAAAATTAATAATTAGGTACAAATATTATTAGAGTGACACTTGTATATCCAGAGCACGATGCTCCCAACTTAAATATCATATCGTGTTACATATATACTATACAGGTATCATGTATACTCTTCAGGTATCACATGTATACTCTTATATACATGTGATACTTATAGAGTATATACATAACACCAAGAAACGTAACACTTGTAAAGTATATATATAACACCTGAAGAGTATGTGTATAACACATAAATCTGTATCCCTATGTACTCAGTGGTATATAAGTTTTTGCCATATTATTATACTTATTTTGTTTTCGATCACTTGCAACCATTACAATTCTAATGTACTATATGTAATGAGCAAACCATGTATCGATACAATTATGATCCATCGACCACATAAGAAATTATATATATATATATATATATATATATATGTTAATCTCAATCAACTCTAATGAGCGAAAAATGCATTGAGTTATATAAAAATGTATTTGAATCAGTTTGTACATTTAATTATCTTTTCAGTACTACCTTATCAGTCAAATTTAGCCAATTAAAGATGAAACTTCATCAAACAAAAGTACAAGTCATATATATTTTTTAATTACAAAATATCATCTTTAATCAATTCCTTATAATTAATTGTGTTTCAATATCAGAAGTGGATCCTCTCTATTTTTTTCTTTGTGAAGTTTTTGTAAAATGAGATAAAGAAATATGTAGATATAAAAGAAATCATAATTTTTGACCATCATTATTGCAAATAAGATCCATGCATGTTCATATATAAAGTTTCATGATTTTTATGTAAAAACCCTTTAAAATAAAACGTACAAATCTGAGCCTTTCTAATTGAGTGTAGACTGTAGACATGGACGGAGCATGTATGGGCCAAGGGCCCCCCTCAAATTCTTAATTTTTAATAGGGTTAAAATAGTAATTTCACATTAATTAATAATTAAAAAATTAATTTAAAATGGAGTAAGTCTCAGGGATCATTTTACCAGTCAATCCACAACCCAGACTTCAAAACTTATTTATAAATTTATAAAAATGGGTTTACTTAGTGAGTAAAAAAGATCTGTCTTACGGAAACTATCCGTGAGACCGTCTCACATAAAATTTGTGTTTAAAATATATTTCATCTCCCTTAATTCTTCAAATATAATAAATATATCAACAAAATATGTTAAACACGAAATCAATAAACATATCAAAATCTTAATTAGATTGGATTTCTTATTGGAAAGAAAATCTAATTAGATTACAGTTAGAATTCTAATGGATACATATCTAATAGAAAGCCCCAAGGGCACCATATTCTAGGAGCCCAAACTATGTGATTGAATAAATCCTCCTCTTCCCCCTCCCCTTCTTCAAACTCCGATTCGTATTTTCATAGAGAAATCTCTGATCAAAGATAGAACAAGATCCATTTTGCATCATATCTAAGAGATTCCTCGGTTTGGGCCGAAGAAGTAATATAACTCGATCATTATCAAACGGACTGCAATATTTTTCTGTCCGTGAAGATCTCACCAGAACGCCTTCTACTTCTAATAGGCCATGAACTAGATTCGATATTAAGGTATATTATATGAGTTAGTCTCCTGTGCACCAGTTGCACGGATCAGTGATCCGTGCAACTGGGCTGCGAGCGGGTCGCGCGCGGGCTTTGCTGGCCCGCCCAGCCCGTGCCTCTTTACTTATTTCACGTGTTTTGCTCGTTACCCTCACGTTATGTTAGGGTTACTTTCGCGTTATGTTAGGGTTACCTTCGCGTTATGTTAATGTGACCCCATATCCAGATTTCATACCCTTAGTTTAAAACCACTGAACTAAAATGTTAATCATACCCTCATGTTATGTTAGAGTTACCCTCATGTTATGTTAGTGTTACCCTCTTGAGGGTAACACGGGTAACACTAACATAACATGAGGGTAACCCTAACATAACATGAGGGTATGACTGCTTGAGCGAATTTTGGTGGGTTTGAGCGCCCACCAGGGTAACACGGGTAACACTAACATAACATGAGGGTAACTCTAACATAACATGAGGGTATGACTGCCTGAGCGAATCTTGGTAGGTTTGAGCGCACCCACCATGCGCGTGGGGGCGCGTGAGAGCGTGTTGGGAAGCGTAAAAATGCGCGTCAGAGGCGCGTAGGGCGGGTTGACCCGGGTGCATGGATCCTAGATCCATGCACCAGTTGCATAAAATATTTTGCCATATTATATTGATATATTATATTATATATATATATATTTTTTAATTTTATTATTTTTTATTAATTTGCATTTTCTTAAAGTAGTAAAATTATTTATTATTTATCATAATCTTTATTAATTTATTTTTTATGATTTATATTATTTAACTAAGTTTCTTATTTTATGTTATATAAAATATATTTTAGCTACAATTTATTTACACGTTTTTATATAAACAATAATTTATTATAGTATCTACTATCTTATTTGTATATATTTACAAATATTGTATATATTTATATTTAGATATAATTTTTATTGCAAAACTAAAATTATATGTATTATAAAATACAAATAATTTTATTATCTTTTTTTAATATTTTTATATTTATTAATTATTTTTATATTATTTATGTATTTATTAATATTATTTTTCTGTTGTTTTGCTCTTGCTATACTTTCATTATATATTAATTTTATATTATTAATTATTATTTTATATAGTTTTAACTAACTAAATATTATTTAGACTAATAATTAAATTTTGTAATTTGTTATAAAATAAATAAAATGATAATTGTCAAAATTAATAATAAAAAATAGTTGTTTCTTGTAAGCAGGAATACATAATACCATGGGGGTGAGAAGCAATGTTCATTCCTACATCCATGGTAATAGTGATTCCTTTGGGAATGATTATTCTCAATCCTAGAAACATACCAATTGAATGAATGAAATGAAGATAGGAATGCTGATTCCATTCCCACCCCATTCCATCATACCAAGCACACCCTAATAATGTTGATTTTCATTGGATAATTGAGCGATTTTATAAATACGATAATATTTGGAGTTTATCATTTTTTTTGCATTTACTTAAATTATGGGATTAAATTAAATTTTGGTTTTGTTAAAGAGGTGTCATCCCATTTTAGTCCTCCTAAAATTCGATTTTCAATTTTAGTCCTGTTATCTCAATTTTTGAACAATTTCGCCGGAAAATTCAAATTCCGGGCCAATTTCCGACGAGTGTACCGCACTCGCCCACAATTTGAACAATCCATCCGAACGAGCTGATGTGACTATTTTTTACCCAGTTGATAGTCCATTTAGGTGCCACGTCAGATCCTGAAATAATAAAATGAATTAAGAAATCTAAAACTAAATTAATTAAGGGAAAATGAAATTAAAAACACCTCATTCCGCCGCCACGAGCACCACCTATCCTTTCTCTCCCCCACCCCTTCCGCCGCCGCCACAAGTCCTTCTCCGTCAAGGTCTTCTCCCAAGATGAACACCCCCTCCGTCAAGGTCTTCCACAAATCACCATTAAAGAATAAGGAAAATGAGAACCAGATTAAGCAACACCCTTCAATTCCAATTGAATTCGTGTGCCCAATTTCGGCCTCAATCATGGTGGACCTTGTAATTACACCATCGAGCCACACCTTCGAGCGCAGCTGCGTCCTTGCATGCGTTTCTCTCTCTTTCAGACCCACTCTTTCCGACGGCGTCGTCGTCAATGTCGATTTCACCACCGTCATCTCTAAACTCCCTCTCAGGTCTGCCATTCTCAATTGGTGCCGCCGCCACCTCGTCGGCCTGCCGGAACCCTTGGATCGTTTCTCCACCGAGAAGATCGCTTTTGGAATAGTGACGTGGCAGCGTTGCCGATGATGAAGCCTCTGCCGTGGAAGAAAAATATGAGCGGTAGCTTGGTGGCAACGTCGGATTCCGGTAGCTGAGGAAGATAGAGACGGTGTGGGTTGAATTTTCTGAATTTTTATTTATTTTTCTTTTGATTTTTTTCTCTAATTTTTTATTTATTTTTATTTTTTATTAATTTTCTATTTCAGAGAAATGTAAAATTCATTTCCATATCTGTAAAACTTAGCCACGTCAGCGACAACTCAACGCCAAAGTCAAATTGGGGGCGAGTGCAGTACATTAGTCAGAAATTAGCTCGCAATTTGAATTTTCGGTGAAATTGAACTGAAATTGGATTGAAATTGAGATAGCAGGACTAAAGTTGAAAATCGGATTTTAGGAGGACTAAAATGGGACGACACCTCTTTAACATGACCAAATTGAATTTAACCCTTAAATTATGTGTTTTAGAGAAATGCTAATTGGACCCCTCTCACTTAAAATCCTGGCTTCGTCTCTGAGTATAGATCTAGGAATTCTTCTATATATTGTTATTCCATGAATATATATATGCAATGCAAATTAAATGATCTTTTCTCAAGGATATTCCATACAATAAACCAAAAACAACATTAAAACTAGGGTTTCTAAAAACGTTTTCTCATCCCAACTATACCCGATTTTACACTTTTTTGGTATAAATTTTATATAATGTTACATTTTGTCATATGAACTTCAAATTTGATGCATTTTATGGTATCGGAAAAATCCTGGTCAATGATTTAGGACACGTAGACGGCTATGGTTTGTTCAATACGTACCGTATATAAATTACACCAAAGTCAAAATTCATACGGCAAAGTGCGATATTTCAAAGTTTATACCAAAAAGCGTAAAATGACATATATACAGTTCGGCTGGGAAAATGTTTTAACCGTTAAACTATGAAGAGATAACCAAGGAAATAACAGAAGTAGGTGTTGAAAACACATAAAACAAGAAATAAGAAAGTGCAATTAGAGAAATAATCCAAAGGGCTGAAGCTTGATGGCACTGACATGGTTGATCTGTTCTTCCATCTCAGGTGTAAAGTAGTTCTTCCAATCTCCAACTTCAGCATTTCTGAAAAAGCTTGTGTTTGGGACAGACGTGTAAATGGATCCACTCTTATTCACCTCTCCAAACAACCTTTTCGACTTCTCAAGAACTTGGTGTAGGAAGGGCCTTCCCAAGAACTCTAGATCTGCAATCCTCGAAACATTGGGGTTAGGATCAGATTTCATGTCCTCGTTCGTACCTAAGAATTAAACATCACCTAATTCCCACTCAGTGATCTGGGCATCCCAGAACAAGCAGCTCGCTTTTGGTAACTCATTATCATCAACATTATTAATGTGATCATCATCTCATTCATGAGTTGAGGAAGACAATTAGTCCATATATATATGGCTAATGAATTTAATGCAAGACTTATCATCAACATAATTAATGTGCAAGAAGACACCAACAAATTATATGCATGTATTCACTTTATTAATATCATACAAACTATATATCCTTTTCAAAGATGACATAAACAAGCTGTCAAACTTTTTGTTTCACTATCTAGCTAGGTGATTGTTTCAAGCATATATATGCAAACACTTTCTGAGTTCATCTTTTAGCCATAACATACTACCCTTCACAGTACTCTTAGAATAACCTAGGAAAACACTTTTTTTGGACCTAGATTCAAGTTTGTCAACTTTTCAATGTCTAAAATGTGAAAAATCAATTTGTTTTCCAGAAAACACAAATCCAAATTCAGTGCACTTGCCTTGATCTGATGGCACAGAAGGAGACTGGCCTACTGATTAGATAGCATGCAGTACACAAAGAATCACAAACTGGCCTCTTTGAAAGCCAAAGAAATTAGTCAACATGCTCACCCTCTCAAGTAAGGTTCTCTTCATCCTTTTCACCACATCATTCATGTTATGGCGTACAACACACAGTTCTATATGTCAAATATATATCAAATTCAACACATAACTTATCTAACAAGGTCTTGCAAAATTCAAGCTCATTATCAATTCCAAGAATTTTAATCTTTTTATCAGTTAGCTAGATTTTCAATCAAGTTTTTCCAATTTTCAAACTTTTCAAACACAACCGATTTTTTTTTTTTTTTTTTATCAAGAACACCCAAACTTTCCTAGTAAATCTAGCATGTTTGTTGTGTTTTCGTAGTTAGTATAAATTTAGCATGTAGTGATGTTTATGTATTGTAATGAATTTTATTGTATTTTGTCATTTTAATTTTAGTGACATCTTACTATATTTTTATTAGTTATAATTTGCATTCGTATGAATAAAATATAACAATACAAGTCACTATTATATCTTTAAATTCTTTAATATTACACATAATTCTTAATAAAAATTGATATTAAAAATAAATTGTGTGGATATGGAGAAATAATATTACTACACACTAGCTTACTCATAAATCAAATCAAAGGAAATAAATAAATAAACAACAAAAATTTAAATCAAGAGGAAAAATAAACTACAATTGTCATCAGTAATTGACAAATTGTGCCACTTACTATTTATTGGTGGCAATTTGCCTTGTGGTGATCTTACTAGTAGATCTCCATATGAATCAATATGTGTAATCATGGATGTTTTTATCAGCAGTTTGGTTAATGTCTTGAACCAATTTAGTCAACACATCAAGATTTGTATCCATGTCTTTGTTTAAGTCAAGTTTGAATGGGAAAATTCTTTCAAGCAAAACAATTTACTAGAACAACATAACATTCTTCTAATTGATCCCAAAGATCGAGTCGAATTTACCAACTTTTCTTAACACAGAGTCAGACAATTTTAAAATTATCAATGAATATGCAAACTCATCAAAATTATTAAACAAAGACATTGCAATCAGCAAAGACGAACAACAAAAACATAGAAATCCAGAAGTCAAGGTAGAATATATCCTGGTTCTATTTAGATCATCAGTGTACATGATTTTAATCTTAATCTTACACTATTTTTATGTAATAACTGTCAATGATCTCTAACAGTTTGTATTATTATCTGCACAAAAAAGAATATTTCATAATATTCTTTATTAATTAATTTTTTTAACATTTCATTTATTATTAATATTCATTATTATTGTTAAATAATCTATTTTTATCTTTATCATTTTAAAAATGTAAAAAGTTTATATATGTTTAAATTTGATTTAATATTATATTTTAGCTAATTTCTTGTTTTTTACATTAATTAAGTCTTAGAAAATAGTTTAAATTAAAAAAAATTAAAAAAAAATGTGATTCACTAATCAATAATATTATCATCCTCAATTGTAACGCCCCGTTTTTAAAATCATGTTTTGGCGCTACTTACATTAGAAATTGACTTTGTAAATAATAATAGAGATAAACAAATTCAGGAATAACCGTGAAATATTATTCCATAAAATATTGTTACGAAACACGAATTTTGGAAAAATGCAGCGGAAATGATTTTATTGAAATTCCTTTCTTTACAGACCCATTTTTGATACATTGAAAAGAGCGATAGAATAATCATTTACATAAATAAACATGTTTGGAGTTTATAAAAATAAAACTTTTTATTAAAATCTTCTACGACCTTTATAATATCGGCTACCGGCATTCATTGCTCGTACGCCACGTCCTGGGTACTTTAAGCTGAAAACATTTTTACACATAGGGGTGAGTGCCAGAAAACACTCAGTGGGTCGACCTGTACTGTGAAAGGGGAAACATAATACTATAATCATATACTATACATAGTACACATTGCGGACTCCCGAGTAGTCCCTTGTAAACCTCTGGATAGGTTTCCGAAGAAAAACCTATCGGAGCCCCAAGGCGACTCCATTGGGTTTTTACACCCTTCATGTGGGGTTTCCGAAGAATACCCGATATACTTGGCGTGAAAACGCATGCGCAGTTACTCCTCACATAATGGTTCTCACATAATACATAGTACACGTTAATCACGTTCACGTTGGGTCATATAATTCACGACTGCAAATTGGCAAATAAATCCCTTGACATGTATTGGTTCCTAAAGAAACCCCTATTGTACGGGTATTATCCCGACTTTTCATCATGTGAAACCAATCACATTTGTATCCCTCGAAAAACATTAATCCTTGAAAACATATAATTTACTCGAAAATCAATCATAAAATAATAACCAACTTGAAATCGACTTCACTTGATTACTGAAATTAAAGTCACATATAGCAATAAATGTCACTTAATAAGTTGTACAATTTAAACGAAAACATTTATTTAATAAGACTTTACCCCCACCTCTGAATACAGAAATCTCCGCAAAAGCTTCCGTCCGTACGCTTTTCTATCCCTGTTCCTTGTCCGTATTTCCTACAAAGGTAAGGAGTCGACTTAGCCTCTAACTTAAATATCTATTAAAGATATACAATATTATGTTCCTAAGATATGATAATAACATAAACTTCTAGGACGAGGGTGTACTCGAATATCTAGGGTTTAAGGTAATCGTAAGCCTAAACTAGGGTTTGTCCTGCTTGAAGCATAAAACGTCGTTTTCATCAACCACGGATTAAAACTGATGTCCATAACGCGGTACAATAATATAAATATACTTATCGTTGAATTCTAGGTTCATGATATAATTTCCATAAAGTTCTGGGGTTCAACTACAATTTCAGCATAATTCTAAGGTCAAAATGCAATTTCAGCATAATTCAGGGATCAATGTGCAATACAACATAAATTCAGGGACTGAAATGCAATAATTTATAAACTACAGGGGTTGAAAATAAATAATTAGAAGTGCAGGGGCTGAACAGAGATAACTCAATAGAACAAGGACTGGAAAGCAATTAACCAAGAGTTAGGAAATTGCAAGAAGGTCCTTGGAATAAGTCCAATTTCCAATTGCAGGCCCCTGCCCCCTTTTCCCAGCCCCGACGCACCTTCCCCCTGCACACCGCCTCCATTTCAGCCGCCACTACCTCCGTTGCTGTCGGCGACGAACGCCGACAGCCCTCCCCTTACCAGCACCGCACGGCGTCGCCCGACGTTGCCGCGCCTCCACCAAAACGCATCAGCAAACACGCATATACACGACACACACCACACGTACTCACTACACCTAACCACCTCTTCCACGGCACGGCAGCCCTCGCCGGCGACAGCCCATCGCCGATAGTGTTTCCCCCGTCAACCCCGCACCCTGCACGGCGCCACCCCTCTCCAAAACAGCAGTAAGAAACACCCACATACACACCCGCATAATACACACACATCACCCTCTCTCACGCACAGCACGGCGGCAGCCACCTTCCGTCAAATACACGCGGTGAAGGCGACGGGGCTTCGGTGGTGGTCGGCTGAACAAATCCGAGAAGGAGAGGTGGAGAGAGAAGTGTGTGTTCCTCCTTCATTTTCCAAACCGATAGAGAAAAAGTATGAGAGAGAGAGAGGTGGGATGGGGATGAGAGAAAGGACATGGGGTGAGGTGTCACCCATTTGGTAGGTGAGGTGGTTGGGTGATGATTCGTCCCCTTTTCCACACCAAGAAACGAACCGGATCTTAGATTACTAATTGAGTCGGGTTTGTATTTTCTTGAACCAAGATTCAATTAGATATTGCATTAAATTATTAAGTGTAATTATTATTTGATCGAGATTTTATTTTGTATACGGTTTACGGACCATTGAGTTCTCATATAAAAATTGTCTATCGAATGCAACCTCATAAATTAAAATTAGATTAAACCATTTAACACCATATAGTTGTGATTATTAACAATCTATTTTATCTCTTTCAACAACTTAAAATAGTCATAATTAATAATTAACTTTAGATTATCATAATAGTGTATTGAAATATTTTATACGTAAACTCTATTGGCAGATTGATTTTTCGGACTTAACTCTAAACCTCCGAACTTAAATTTCAGGAATTAACTTATTAAAATTCTCATGACCTCTATTTACAACTTAATTTTATTCGGGGTGTTACATCAATAATATCTAAAACTTTCAATATGTATTTCAATATATCTTCATCCTTAATAATATAATATTCAATATGTATTCACAATATATATATATATATATCAATCTATATACAAATATTTTTCATAAAAATCTAGTTCAGATATATGCTTATCCTTAATAATTTCAATAGTATTCAATATAGATATGTACAAATATTTTCGTAAATCTAGTTCAGATATATTTTGGCCTTAATAATATCAACATCACTAAAATATTTAAGGATAAACTTGTATTTTTAATTTTTCAATAATTTTTGTTTCATTATTTTTATGCAATTTTTATATCAAAATAGTTTAATGTTATTTGGAAAATCATTGTATTTTTTAATTTATCAATAATTTTTGTTTCATTATTTTATGCATTTTTATATCAAAAGTAGTTTAATGTTTAGATATTATATATATATATATATATATATATCTTATCAATATGTATGATTTTGTGTTGTATTTTAAATTTTATGGTAAAAATCAAAATGATTTCAGTAGCACTTAATATAAAAAATAAAGAAATAAAATGAATAAAAAGTAAAAATAATGAAAAAAAAAACTAAAAAACAAAATAAAATAAGAAAGGAAAATGATAAAAAAAAAAATGACGCAAAACTGACGGTTGAGAGGAGATAGGGCATAATTTTGATTACATGAGTTGGAGATGGAAAACACACACTATGACAATTTCATAGCATTGAGATCGAGAAGTTATATAGGGCATAATTGTGATGAGGAAATACCCCAATTTAACACCTTCAGTATAATTAATGTAAAAAATGACCGCAACTAAATTCATATTCACATTTTAACTCAATAACTATAATATTTACCCAAAATAACCATTGATTTGACATAAAATAAATAAAGTTAGTTGGCAAATTTTTTAGTCAATCTTGTCTGTTGCTCTTGTCTGTTGCAGGATTCTTTTTAAAAAGTTAATTTTGACTATTGGATACAAAATAGATATTATCGTGTAGCATGCTAGTCGTGACATTTAAAAATAATGAAAATCCACATTCAACTTACTTTTTTGGGCTATTTTTTGTGGCATAATTTATACTAGCTTTTGCATGTATTTTCACTTACCAAAATGTGTAAAAACTAATTGATATTAATTTTTCGTGTAGTTTATAAATGACAAACATTATTTGATGTGATGTAAAGTGTTCTCGATGCAAATGCATGTAGAGTGCACTTTTGAAAAAAATAGTAGTATCACATGTGCACAGGAAGGATTAAATTTTGAATAAATAGGTGGTGAACATAACTTACAAACGTAACTTACATTTGCAATGCGTACGTAATTTATTAATTCTCACCTTACATCCTAGACAAATCTACACAAGCTTTTGTTTTCTTTGAATACCTTAAAGGTTAGTTTTCATATTTCAATTTTCGTGCAAGCTTTGTTATAGTTTATAATATATGTTACATGTAAATTGAAAATATGTTAAGGTAAACTTGGTGAAATTCGTATTTTTACGATTTTAGAAGATGCTGAAAAATGCATGGAATTTATATAATGAAAATTCTATAAAATTCCACACAACTTAGCTAAATTTTCGTGTAACACTATGCCATTTTCGTATAACCCACAAATTCAGGGGTTACACGAAAATGTGTGATGTTGCTTTTCTTATTCGAAATTGTCACGCCCCATTTTCGAATATTGAAATATGACTTATATAGCGGAAGCACAACTTATAAACAGGGCGTTCAGCCAAAAGAATAGTTCATCGGAAACTGAAAATAAACGAGATTTTTAAAATGATAATCCTCGTACTTAGAAAAGATTAACATGTACAACGAAGAAGTATATTTAGTTCAAACGTAAAAGGATTCTTCATACAGAATACCAAAAACAGGGTTCTGGAAAAGCCGACAAAGAAATATACATTATTATACATGCAAAACTGTCAGACAATTCAGCTCGTCCCTGCTAGCTGTAAAAATAAATTCTTAGAAGGGGTGAGTGTCAAAGGAACACTCAGTGGGTTGATCTGTACTATAGTAAGGACATACTTTACTATGAATATATACTATACATGTACATATACATATTACACATTGTGGACTCCCGAGTAGTCCCCTGTAAACCATGCTGGATAGATACCCTTTGGGTTTTTACACCCTTCATGTTGGGTTTCCGAAGAATACCCTCTGTGCTGGGTTTCTGAAGAATACCCTACTTGGCGTGCAGACGCATACGCATTTAGATTTCACATTATGGATTTCACATAACACATAGTACACATTGTTCACGATCACATAAATTCATATAATTCATGACAAGTATAAATATGCAAATAAATCTTTTTGACCTATATTGGTTTCTAAAGAAACCCTTCCTGTACGGGTATTATCCCGACTTCTCATCATATGAAATCAATGGCATTTGCAATCTTGGAAGACATAACTCAGTGGAAATACATATTTTTCTAGATAAACAATCATCAAACATTAATGATCGAAATAAAATCAATTTCATGCAACACATTGTATAATGCAACAATTTCGTGTAATAAAATACACAATTAAAAACATATTTATCAAATAGGATTTTACCCCCACCTTGGTTATCAAAAGTTCGGTCGAAGTTCGTCGTTTTCCCTTACTCTTGTCCCTCGTTCGTAAATCCTACAAAGCGTAATAATTCGACTTAACGTCTAATTTAACTATAGATATATAAAATAATCAACGGAGTAACCCCTCAAAAAGAAAGATAGTCGATGATCCTAGGGTTAGGGCTTGCTCAAAATCGAAACAGTCGTTTACTATATTTTTCGTATTATTTTGGGTGTCGTTCCGGTTCTTTTCATACATAAAATATAAGGTTTGGGGTCATAATATTATTTCCATAAATTCTGGGGAACAAACTGCAATTAAAATTAACTTCAGGGCTCAACTATAAATAATGGAATTTGCAAGGACTAAACTGCAATAAGGCAAAAGATAAAGGATTAACTAATTAATATGCAAAAATTAAAGCTTTTGCAATTAGGTCCCTGAAGAAAGTTCAATTCTCACTCTCCAGCCCCTGGTTCCCCTGCTCCCAAACCCGTCGCCCTCTCTCCCATCTTGCACGGCAGCAGCGTCCATCCACAGACCCTGCATAGCCGCCGCCGCTGCTGCCCTCCGCCGGCAGCAGCGGCCATTCCCACCCCTGCACAAAGCACACACATACGCACACCCTTCTCCTCCCTCCCTTCTTCGCACAGCACGCAGCGCCGCCTCCGGCGGCGCTGCTTCTCACACCTTCGCACGGCGGCGCCGCTCAAGGCGTCGCCCACCCACACACCCTCAACCCGATTCACATCCACCCCCTTCTCTGATTTCTGCCGCTGCCGCCGACCCACTTCGCGCTCCTCATCTCCGCAGCTGCCGGCGACGAGCATCGGCAGCGATTTCCCCCTCTTCTCTCACGCCGATCTCACTGCCTGCACGACGCCGCCGCACCGGGCGGCGCCCTTCTACTTCCTCATCTCCCCTGTTCTCCCTCCTTTCCCATCTCCAATTTCAGCACACAAATACACAATCAACACACATATATACATCTATATCTACAATTAATCAAAGTAAGAAAATATTACTCTTCAAACGCACCCCCAAAAATCTTGCTGCTTGAATCAAAATCTCAACCAAAATGGAGAGAGAAAAGGAGATGAGAATAGGTTGAAGAAGTGTGACTCATCTCTCTAATATATATCCAAAACATACGCTTATAAATATATATATATATATATAAATAATAGAGAAGTCCTTAAACATATGCTTATATATATATATATAATTAATTATGTTAGTTTTTGGGGTGTTATAGAAATTATCACTCTTATTTTCGAATAATCCTAAATTTTTAGGATTATTCGAAAATAAGAGTGATAATTTTCGAATAAAAAATAATTTTCGAAATTTGTTTAGGGTTACACGAAAATGTTCTTGTAGGGTTACACGAAAATTACTCTTATTCAAAAATTATATGTAATTTTCGAAACCCTTAAAAATAGGGTTATTCGAAAATTATCACCCTTATTTTCGAATAACCCTATTTTTTTATGGTAACCCTATTTTTTTAGGGTTATTCGAAAATAAGAGTGATAATTTTCGAATAAAAAATAATTTTTGAATTTTTTTTAGGGTTACACGAAAATGTTCTTTTAGGGTTACACGAAATTTACTCTTGTTCGAAAATTATATGTAATTTTCGAATAACCCTTAAAAAATTAGGGTTATTCGAAAATTAAGGGGTTAATTTTCGAATAACCCTAATTTTTTAGGTTTATTCGAAAATTATCACAAATAATTAATTTTTGAATAATTATCACAAAAAATTTTCGAATAACCCTAATTAATTTTCGAATAACCTTAAATTTTTAGGGTTATTCGAAAATTAACCCCTTAATTTTCGAATAACGCTAATTTTTTAGGATTATTCGAAAATTATCACAAATAATTAATTTTCGAATAATTATCACAAATAATTTTCGAATAACCCTAATTAATTTTCGAATAACCTTAAATTTTTAGGGTTAATTTTCGAAGAACCCTAATTTTTTAGGGTTATTCGAAAATTATCACAAATAATTAATTTTTGAATAATTATCACAAATAATTTTCGAATAACCCTAATTAATTTTCGAATAACCTTAAATTTTTAGGGTTATTCGAAAATTGGGATAATTTTTGAATAATCCTAAAAAATTAGAGTTATTCGAAAATTAACCCCTTAATTTTCGAATAATTATCACAAATAATTTATAAATAACCCTAATTAATTTTCTAATAACCTTAAAATTTGTATGGTTAATTTTCGAATAACCCTAATTTTTTAGGGTTATTAGAAAATTATCACAAATAATTAATTTTTGAATAATTATCACAAAAAATTTTCGAATAACCCTAATTAATTTTCGAATAACCTTAAGTTTTTAGGGTTATTCGAAAATTAACCCCTTAATTTTCGAATAACGCTAATTTTTTAGGGTTATTCGAAAATTATCACAAATAATTAATTTTCGAATAATTATCACAAATAATTTTCGAATAACCCTAATTAATTTTCGAATAACCTTAAATTTTTAGGGTTAATTTTTGAAGAACCCTAATTTTTTAGGGTTATTCGAAAATTATCACAAATAATTAATTTTTGAATAATTATCACAAATAATTTTCGAATAACCCTAATTAATTTTCGAATAACCTTAAATTTTTAGGGTTATTCGAAAATTGGGATAATTTTTGAATAATCCTAAAAAATTAGAGTTATTCGAAAATTAACCCCTTAATTTTCGAATAATTATCACAAATAATTTTCGAATAACCCTAATTAATTTTCTAATAACCTTAAAATTTTTATGGTTAATTTTCGAATAACCCTAATTTTTTAGGGTTATTCGAAAATTATCACAAATAATTAATTTTTGAATAATTATCACAAATAATTTTCGAATAACCCTAATTAATTTTCGAATAACCTTAAATTTTTAGGGTTATTCGAAAATTATCACAAATAATTTTTGAATAACCCTAATTAATTTTCGAATAACCTTAAATAACCCTAAAAAATTAGGGTTATTCAAAAATTAACCGCTTAATTTTCGAATAACCCTAATTTTTTAGGGTTATTCAAAAATTATCACAAATAATTAATTTTTGAATAATTATCACAAATAATTTTCGAATAACCCTAATTAATTTTCTAATAACCTTAAATTTTTTATGGTTAATTTTCGAATAACCCTAAATTCGGGTTATTCAAAAATTATCACAAATAATTAATTTTTGAATAATTATCACAAATAATTTTCGAATAACCCTAATTAATTTTCTAATAACCTTAAATTTTTAGGGTTATTTGAAAATTATCCCAAATAATTAATTTTTGAATAATTATCACAAATAATTTTCGAATAACCCTAATTAATTTTCGAATAACCTTAATTAACCCTAAAAAATTAGGGTTATTCAAAAATTAACCCCTTAATTTTCGAATAACCCTAATTTTTTAGGGTTATTCGAAAATTATCACAAATAATTAATTTTCGAATAATTATCACAAATAATTTTCGAATAACCCTAATTAATTTTCTAATAACCTTAAATTTTTTATGGTTAATTTTCGAATAACCCTAATTTTTTAGGGTTATTCGAAAATTATCACAAATAATTAATTTTTGAATAATTATCACAAATAATTTTCGAATAACCCTAATTAATTTTCGAATAACCTTAATTAACCCTAAAAATTAGGGTTATTCGAAAATTAACCCCTTAATTTTCAAATAACCCTAATTTTTTCGGGTTATTCGAAAATTATCACAAATAATTAATTTTTGAATAATTATGACAAATAATTTTCGAATAACCCTAATTAATTTTCTAATAACATTAAATTTTTTATGGTTAATTTTCGAATAACCCTAATTTTTTAGGGTTATTCGAAAAGTATCACAAATAATTAATTTTCGAATAATTATCAAGAGTTATTTGAAGATAAGGGTATTGTTCGAATAATCCTAATTTTTTAGGTCGAAAATTATCACAATTTTCGAATAACCCTAATTAATTTTCGAATAACCCTAATTTTTAGGGTTATTCGAAAAATATCCAAAATTTCAAGAACAATATGTTTATTCGAAGATCAAATTATAGAGTTATTCGAAGATAAGGGTATTGTTCGAATAACCCAAAAAAATTATCCAAAAAATTATCACAATTCTCGAATAACCCTAAAAAAATAGGGTTATTCGAAAATATACATAATTTTTGAATAACCCTAAAAATTTAGGTTTATTCGAAAATTATCACAATTGTTCGAATAACAAACTTTTTCGAATAACCCTAATTTTTTAGGGTTATATGAAAATATAACCCTAAAAAATTAGGGTTATTCGAAAAAATAACCCTAAAAAATTAGGGTTATTCGAAAATTATCACCCTTATTTTCTAATAATCCTGATTGTGGGTGAGGGATGGGGTGGGTGGGTGAGGGGTCTAGTCCTGCCAAAATGCTGCGCCTACTTTTTTTTCTTTATTTTCGTGTTTTTTTGTAAATTTTCGTGTAACTTTAATGAATTTTCGTGTAACTTTAATGAATTTTCGTGTAGCCCTATGAGCATTTTCGTGTAACCCTAGGTTGACTATTTTGCGTAAAATTTAACCAATAATTTTTTGTCTTTTCCCAAAATCCATCACATTTTCGTGTAATCCTACACAATATTTTCATGTAACCATCACTCATGTATTTGAAATGAGGAAATGAGAGTGACACGAAAATCTTTCTATTTTTTACTACATTTTAGTCAAAAGATTGCTGCAATTTTTCTGGCAAGATTCTCTAATTTATTGACAAGATTCTCCAATTTACTGTCATTTTTCTGTCATTTTACTGTGGGTTGACTATAAACTACTTTATGTCCATATCATGACTATTTTGTGCATTACTTATAGTTTTTAGGTTATAAATGACATTTCAACTTAATTTGGGCTATTTTTATTCCATATTTTAGTAAATAGACTATTTTTGACTACTCACCCTAATTTTGATTACGGTTGGAGATGGTAGCCACAAAATCTGCTACAAGAAGTTACGCTATGAAAGCAATATAAAAAGAGGTTGAAAGGCAATTTACCAGAACAAAAAGGTAGGCAGTCACAATGGAGCTAGGAACACAGCAACGAATTAACCAGACTCACAAACAAGAAGAAGATGATGAAGGATTTTATAACTCTTTTTTCAACTTAACCACCACTAGGCCCATAAGCCCAAGTGGTCATTATTTTTTGGAATTGATGAAAAAGTCTTATAGCTCCTATTTTATGATGACTTCTAGGATGTATTAATTAATCTAACAACATGCAACCTGCGATTAGTGTATCTATATTCGTAGAAGACTTCTAGGATGTATTAATTAATCTAACAACAACTTGTGATTAATGTATCTATATCTGTAGGTGAATATTTTTCCCGTGAACCAGTTTTATATGCAATTGAGTACCCATGGATCGGGTCGGGTTAACTCCAACATGGATCTGTGCATAAATTTAAAAAAAAATCTGTTTTTTATATTTATAATGCAGTAACTTTTATGTTATATGAGCATAATCTTTATATTATATTGGTATAATTTTTTCTGTACAAATATCATAATCTTTAAATTATATACTTAGACATTTTTTATATACTTTAGACTTTTTCCAATACAAAGTGTAGTGTAAAAAGTTGAAAACTTTTATATTATACTAATTTAACATTTATGTTATACATATTGATATAACTTTTATATACAAATATCATAACCAAAGACGTAAATGTCAGTTTCAATAGATATATCGGTACCTTCACATTACAGAAATATTGATGGATATACCGATTTAGGTAGAAATATCGATCATTTTTTAATAAATATGGAAACTTTGTAAAAAATTGAAAATTATATCTAGCAGTATACAAAATATTATAAGTACCATATATATATATATATATATATATATATATATATAAAAGACCACTTATGCGACATGTCAAGCTCACAATTTTTCACAATATCAGAATATTTAAAATAAAATCTTTATTAAATGTATTTTTAAATACAATAGCTTTTAATATGCATGGCTAATTAATGACATCAAAGTAATGTTTAAAAGAAACATTACTAAATAAATTATGACATTTATTTTATTTTTAGCAAGATTTACTAAATACCATATGCTATATTTATATATAGATATCTTAAAATAAGTTGACAAAAATATAAATATAAAAATTAAAAATAAAATGAAGATGGTATGACTAAAACAAATATTCAAATTTAGTAATTAATGAATTGACGATTAATTTTTGCACATATATATTTTAAATAAATTATGACATTTATTTGAAAATTAAATTTCAACTTTTATTTTCTATCATTTAATTGAAAAGGAAATTCAAACTATTCTAAACGTTAAAAATAAAAATCAAACTAAAAATTTGTGTTAATCTTTATATATGTAAAAGTAAGACCACCTATGCAATTTTCTCATTATAATAAAATTTAAAAATAAATTCTTTTGTAAATATAGTTTTAAAGTAACTAATTTGAATATGGCTAATTAATGAAATTAACGTAATATTTTTATAAAAAACATTACTAAATACTATATAATTTTAGCTATATTTATAAAATAACATATTTTATGGTTTAAATATAGATATTTTAAATAATTTTAACAAAATTATAAATCAAAAGTAAAAAATAAAATGAAAATGGTTTGATTAAGAAAATAATTCAGATTTAGTAATTAATGAATTGAATATTTATTTTTGGATATATATGTTTTAAAATAAATTATGATATTTACTTGGAAATTATATTTCAACTTTTATTTATTTATCATTTAATTGAAGAAAATTCAAATTATTCTAAAATTTAACAATAAAAAGAAAACTAAAAGTTTGTTGGAAATGTTGAATAATATAATAGACACAACAATATAAATATTTTTAAGAAAATAAAAAAATTATATTCCTTTACAAACACAAATACATTTTAACAATTAAATAATACATTAATCATATTATACTATATTTTATACTAAATTTGGTTGTACGTATTGTATAAAACCATAAATTTATTATTCTTATATAGACATAATATTTAAAATGTTCTAATTTTAGTAAGTTTAATTTAGTTAATTAAATCACGTGTATGGACTTAGAACCACATTCAACTAAGGATAATCAAAATTGAAGTCCACGTGATATTTCTTCATCACACAGATATTTACACTAGTATATAAATTAAACTAACAAATCATAGGTAGAGTAGTAAATAATTAAGGGTAATATACAAAAAAAAACAAACCAAATTGTCGCCTTTTTACAATTTGCAACTTTTTTTTTCCGATTGAAACCTAATCTTTTGTAAAATTTTCAGACTGCAAATTTTCAAACAAAGATGAGATCAAATGAGAGGCACATGACTTAATTTGTTCACTTTGCAATCTATTTTTTTTTTCCCTTTTTATCTAATTATGTTACTACCTCTGTCCCTCATAACTTTGCCTAGGTTGACCGGCACGAATCCTAAGAAAAAACTGTTGATTTTGATGTGATATGTTATTTTAATGTTTTTGAGTGGCAATTTTGTAATTAATATGTGTTTTTTTAGTGCAAAAGTTGTAAAATGAAAGAAATGGAGGGGTAAGGGAGTAAATTTTTCTTTACTATTTTTGGACTGACAAAATAAGATGGGACAAACAAAAATGGAAAGTAGGCAAAGTTAGCAGGGACGGAGGAAGTATATCCCAAGCAATAGCTGATTCATACTAATAAAATGAGAATTCCAATACATGGTGGAAAAAACCCAACTCATAAAGGGAATACTAATGTTGCATGCAAAATCGGCAAAATCGTTACTAATATATTTAGCTAATAATTATTGATATTTTATATATTTTTCTCAAAAAAATGAAAATATTGGAGATCGTGATAGTCTGTTTTTGTTTCAGTCACGTGAAAAAATAGAAATATTGGGGTATATCGAGATCTTTTTATCCTTGATTGCAACCTCAAGTTCTGAAATTTATGAAAATGTGTTCTAAATCAGAGGTTGCAATTGAATTAAAAAAAAAAAAAAAAGTTTGGGTTGTAATTGAATTGAAAAAAAAAAAGTTTGGATTGCAAAGTGAAAAAATTTATTCATTTACTGGAAAAATGACTTAAAAAATAATTTAGGTTGCAATCGGAAAATTTATAAAAATACTATGTTGCAATGAGAACAAAAAATATTAAGTTGCAAAATGAAAAATGGTTTGGGTAGTCTTTTTTTTTTTCATTTAACCCATTAATTAATTGGCTTCAATGGAGCTCCCATTTGGACCATGTTACTTACTTTGGATAATTCTTAATTTATTCCAAAGTCATCTTTAGTTTTCGTACACGCTATGAACCATAACAGTTGAGTGTGAAATAATTCATAAATTCGCAATAAATAATTCAGCAGTTTGTCACTTAATCTGTTGTACTTATTTCGATTTTATTTCAATGTTGTTTGTCTTTTTAGGGGAAAATATCAAATTTGGTACCCGAAAATAGGGTTTATTTTAGATCGGGTACCCCAAAGTTCAATTTAATCAATTAAGTCCCTCAGTTTTACCAAATCAATCAGAATTGGTCCCCGCCGTTAAAAAACCGTCAAATCAAACGGAAGTTAACTGCCAGTTTTGGGAAAATTTCAAATTTGGTACCCGAAAATAGGGTTTATTTTAGATCAGGTACCCCAAAGTTCAACTTAATCAATTAAGTCCCTCAATTTTACCAAATCAATCAGAATTGGATCCCCGCCGTTAAAAAACCGTCCAATCAAACAGAAGTTAACTGTCAGAAATTATACATCCAACATCCAAAAACTGAAAATTATACATCCAACATCCATTCATCATACTCCTCTACACATTATAAACCACAAACAAAACAATGATCAAAATTACAACAAACTTCTTTGCAAATTTGTACTTTTTCTCCAAAGCACTGATTTCATCCTTCATTTTCCTTTCATTGCTCTTAGTCATTCTCTTCCCTTCATTGATTTCTTCCTCAAGCCTGTCACATTTTCTCAACAATCCAGGGATGATGCTTTTGGACCTAACACAGATTTTATCATCAAACCATTTGAACACTCCACAATACCCTACTTTCTGCATTGCCATATACAAAACATGATGTTTCAGATTCGGCCAAACAAGAAAAAAAAAACAGAAATTTAGCGGAAATTCGAAGTCAAAAAAAATGATAATAAACCTTACCCCATAATTTGGGCAACACCAATATCTCCTCCCTGGATTATCTTTCGACCAAAAGGTTTTCAAAGGCAAGTCAAATCCACATTTACATTGTTGCTGTGTTTGAAGCCCCTTTGAAAAATTTCAGCTTGAATATGAGGAAAACTCGCTATTTTGGGACATTGCAAACAAAGGTTGAGGATCTTGAAGTTCAGAATTGAGGAAAATAGGGTTCAATTGAACGATTGTGGTCCAGATCGATCAATTTTGAGGTGAGGAGAGAGCCTACACACGAATTGGGGAAGAAATTAGGGTTAGAAAATTAATTTTTGCTCTAATTCGTTTTCTGGCAGTTAACTTCTGTTTGATTGGACGGTTTTTTAACGGCGGGGACCAATTCTGATTGATTTGGTAAAACTGAGGGACTTAATTGATTAAGTTGAACTTTGGGGTACCTGATCTAAAATAAACCCTATTTTCGGGTACCAAATTTGAAATTTTCCCAAAACTGGCAGTTAACTTCCGTTGGATTTGACGGTTTTTTAACGGCGGAGACCAATTCTAATTGATTTTGTAAAATTGAGGGACTTAATTGATTAAGTTGAACTTTGGGGTACCCGATCTAAAATAAACCCTATTTTCAGGTACCAAATTTGATATTTTCCCGTCTTTTTAGTTTAATATAATTTTATTTTGAAATTATCCATATCACATTGATCAAATATATTTATTATTGAACTCTTTCTTGATATTTTTGTGATATGAGTATTGCAAATAGTATATACTTTTTATTATATAGATAAACTAGTATTGGTCTCGTATGAATATGATGCACGGGCAAAATTTTACTATTTTAATGTTTTAGTACATAAATGTTGAACATAAAAATAATAAATTTCTCTTTTGAGTAATTTTAATCTAAGCATTTATTATAATTAACATGTATATACAATACAATTGAACATTAATATAGCTAAACTACGAATTGGGACAAGTTCAAGAAACTTATATAAGACATCTCATGATAATAATATTAAAATTCATTTCATATACTATTTCATAAAAATATTCAATCTTTGTTTTCATTTTAAAATTTTGTTATCAAAATTAAATTTGACAATACTTTTGAAAACATTAATTTAGGTGAAATTTGAATATATTATACTACCTCCGTCCCAAAATAAATGACGTTTTAGCAACTAAAATTTGTCCCAAAATAATTGTCGTTTTCGTATTCCAAAGCATATTTACATGCAATATACCAAATATGCCCCTATTTACTCATCTCAAATTAAATGTGTTAAAGAGATAAAAGTTCCTCATTAATTAAATTTAAATAGGGGTAGATTGAACTTTTTATCACATTTCTTAATATATGTGCAGAAGGCTAAAACGTCATTTATTTTGGGACGGAGGTAGTATATAATAAAGAAAAAAAAATCATTGTAGATCCATTTGGAATTTATGGATCAATTAATTTGAATGATTTATTATTTTCTGAAATTGATGAATTTTCAGAGGTAACGTCTAAAAAAATCAATATAATGATTTGGTATTTTACTTCTTTGATTAATGAATCATCAAACATAGAATAATATGATATCAGTTCATTTTAAAAGTAGAATATTTTTCATTTAAATAAAATATTTGATTATAGAAAAAACAATACATTTATTATAATTAGCATGTATATACAATATATATATATATTACTCTCTCCGTCTTTATAATTAATGGTGTTCTGGAGTTTAAATTATGTTTCATATTAACTGCCGTTTAAACTTTTATACAATTTAATTGTCATATATATCATCTCTATTAATATTCATTAGCTAAAATTTAGGAATGTAATATGATAGAAGTATTTTGTTTCTCTTTCAAATCTTGAATCATAAATTTCTTAATTGGTTAGGGTATATTAGTTCAATTTGTATGTTGCTTTATTCATGATAACCTATAAAGTAATATTAAAAAAATCAATTTCTACTTTTGGGTTGAAAATCGTAGGGAAAATAATCTCATTCCCACTTTTGGAGGGCCGGTAATTGTTCTACTATAATGTGTGTATATATTATCTCTCATTCTAAATATTTCACAAATGTAATTCTATAATATTATACTATTAGAAATACGAATATAAAATTCATTTCAATAAAACGCGAATATAAAAAAACATCTACGACTCTTCTTAAAAAAATAAATTCAATTGATACGTATTTTGATGTTAACTGTTATTTCTCTTTATCTTTTTGTTATTGTCATTGGTTAAGTTTTGATATTAGTCTCCTAAAATAATTAGTCTTCTAAAAATTATGAAAAATATATTTCAATTTAGATTTGATATGATAAAGAAAAAAGAAAATCTAAACAATTAATTGAAAACATGTTTCCAAACTTGAATTTTTCAACATACTTAAATCACAAATAATCATATGCGACCGTCGCACATGCGACGACACTCGCACACGGTCGACCGTGTCCCAAGACACGACCGTGAAATAAGTATGTCTTTTTCAACAATAAGTATGTGATTTTTCACTATATGTATGAGATTTTTTTCCTCACCCACGACCGGGTCTTAGAAAACTAAGAGTAATCTGTGGCGCACGGTCGGATCTCAGAACACGGTCAAGATAAGTATGTGATTTTTATATATAAGTATGTGTTTTCGCGCAGGTCGACCGTGTCCCAGGACACGACCTTGTGCGAGTGTCGTCGCACATGAGACGGTCTCATAAGAAGTCCAGCTCTACTTAAATTAGTTTTTTTAATAATTTTATTTATTATTTAAAAAAATTAAATATGGAAGATTGAAAGTTTAACTTTTACACGGAAATAGTGATCATTTTATTATTATATCTTTCATATAAATTAAAGGAAAAATCACTAGAGGACACATGTCACTCTAAGGTTATTCCAATTTTTCACTAATTTTTATTTATATATATATAATTTATAATTTAATTCAATTAATGAAAATGCTAACAATTATTAACCTATGAAATTTTAATGATAATTGATAACAATTTGTAACATATGAAATTTTAGTCAAGATATTTTAATATAAGAATTGATTGTTATTTTAATGAGGCAATACATTTTAATATGCATAAACTAATTGCTAATAAATATAATCATTATAGATTGGGAAAAAAAATTAAATCAAACATATCAAGTATAAGAATATATGTACATTACTTTTTAGGTCATGTGAGTATATAAATATAATTTTATGAACAACAAAAATCAGTAAATTCATGAAAAAAAAATATTATTGTTTGCTAATTAATATATGTTAATATTAAATTTTTGATGAATATATGTTAATACTAATATAGTAATGTACATTAAATTAAATATTAATAGAAAATGATATGTTAATTTATGTTAATACAAATTAATAAAAAAATACTAAATATAATGTATTTTATGTATTTTAATTTTAATTTAAAAATATGGCTAAAGTGTATGTATTAGTATTACCTACAAATTGACAATTAATACAAATATTTTTAAGTCATGTGTGAATATGAAAATAGTTTTTGTTAAATAACAATTTTAATCTAGCATGTGTTTTCGATGCATTATTTCTTACTCAAAATGTATTACGTTTAATTTTATGTTAACTTTTTAATAAATATTAGTTTTAACAACATACCGTGTGATACATGAGATATATACTAGTATATAGATAATACATTATGTGGTGGTAAGGTTTATTTTGCCCATGAATATTTTCTAGTACTAAAACCGAAATTTAACTTCATAATTATCCTATATACATTCAGAAGGGAGGGAAAGGACCACACCATCACTTCCACCATTTATTTTTAATAAATTTCATTAATTTTTCCCAAAGTTAATTTTGGTGAAAAATCAATGCACATAACTAATAAAACTATTTTAATATCTTCAATTCAATATACTCACAACAAGAAAAATGAATATTTACTATAACGATTTTTCCAACAATTGTCGTAAAAAATCTAGTTTTTGTGACAACAAATTATCGTCAAAAATTGTTAATAAAAATTGACAATACATTATCAGAAAAAGTAATGTAAAACGACTTATTTGTGATAACATTGTTATCACTATTACATTGGCGATTAAAAATGTTGGTACAAAAAAACTATTTGCGCGAAGACTTTTATGATAATAATTTAGTAACAACATGTTGTCACATAATTTATTTGTGGCAATTATTGAGATTTTTACAATAAAATTTTGTTGTCGGAAATACTCATTTTTCTTGATCTTTGGTAACAAATTAATTTATTGGTGACAAAATGACCTTGTGTTTGACTAGTTTTGAGTGTGTATATATAATGATTTAATAAAAATATATTTTATGGTTGTTTGAGCAATTATTATCAATTTCTGACTACCCTTAATCAAGTGGAACCTATCTTAAATCTTAAATAAAATAAATAAATATAACGTTATTGATGATAGTTCAGAAATAAATAACTTTAATGTAACTTTCAATTCCGGGAAGAAAAAAAAAGGTAAGATCATGTAATGAAACTTATTTTATATCACACGTCATGATTAGTCTTAGCTTCTAATCTTACCCTTTTGAAAATAATCTCAATTATATATATAATATATATATATATATATAAACACTGGTATATATCTATTTTAAAGTAACAACCAAGAGGAATATTGTCCTCTAGTTAATCCTATTTCCTATTTAAAATTTAATTTTAATTTTAATTTCAATTTCAATTAATTCATTTAATATTTTCAATTTATTATAACTAAACATTTAATGAGATAATGATAATTGAAAAACAAAAAGTTAACAGATAATTGCTAACAAATTTATAAATTTTAGGCAAAATGTTTTAATTAAAGTTGATTGTGACAATTGCATAAAAAGATAATTGAAATATTTTGTATGATTGAGTTGAATTTACATACTAATTAAGAATTAATGACAGGAAATAAATATTAAATTCATTTATAAATATTTTTTTTCAAATTTTTCATTAGTATTAAAATATATGAGTTTGAGTCCTACACTATCTCTCTCACACACACATATTGAGAAGGTCCACTATACATTAGCCGCACATATTTAAATTTGTGCAATTAGTTGGCCTAACCCAAATCCGCCATCCAAAGCCACGTGTTTTTTCTTTTTTGGTATCATAACTCTTATGTTGTATTAGAATGACATTTTTATTATGTTAATCATAATTTTATGTTATATTAGTTATATTTTTATATTCAAACTAGTATAAGACATGTGTAATACACGAGTTTAAATAGATTGAATTTAGTAAATGAAATAAAAAATAATCTATATAGAAAAATATTTATGATTTGGTAATCATCAAATTAAATATGAAATATAATGTAGTTTCACTTAATATAGTATTTAAATATTGAAATAAATATATTCAAATGTGTGTGATAAATAATATTGTATACATATTAAAAATATTACATAATTTTTAAATATATTATTTTAATATTACATATTTCTAATAAACAAAATTCTTAGATGAATAAAATGATAAATTGCGCCATTTGAAAATTTTTGGTTCATTATCGCACAAATTATTTTTTATAGTTTGTATATAAAAAGTTATCAATAATTTTTTTTCAATATTTTAAATTTTTATACTTATATATATATATATATATATAGTAATCTATATGTATCTAAAAGTCACCTGTATTTATAAGACAATTTATTTAAATAAAAAACATTAAATGTGATAATTAATTGTCCAAACTTTGTATGATGTCATGTGGAACTTTTGGTCTTTCTTTTCTATGTGTGTGTGTGTATATATATATATATATCATATATACTCTTAAGTCAATACTTTAACTTTAAAAAAACTATAATTTCGGCACAATTTGTATATATATATATGTATATGTTGTGATAACTCACACATTTATGTAATATTACTTATACATTTATATTATATAACTTAAATATGACTAACATAACTAAAAATGTATGACAAATATCACTAAAAGATGTGAAAGGAAAGTATAACTAAATACCCTAAAGTAGAACTAACATATATAGTATAAATGTAGAATTAAAATTTAACATAAGGATACAATACATAGACTGAATTTATATTAATTTGAGCGCATCCACCTAGACGGGTGGGTGCGCATGCAGTTGCATGGGCCTTGCATGGGCGGGTTGGGTCAAGTGCATAGATTTGATGTATAATAGTTTTAGTGATATATTTTATACACTTAAGAGTGTACAAATAATTTTTGGCAAAAAACTTTTATATATTAAGAGCATGGATCTATGGATCATTGATCTATGCACTCAATCTAACCCGATTTACGCGCCCTCAAATGCAACTGCATGCGTGGCTCACGCGCCTGAACGCACCACAACGTGTTTGTGTGGGTGAGCTCAAACCCACCTAAATTCAATTGAGATGTTGTATATATTTTTATGTTGTTTAAATCCTACATTTATCTTATATTAGTTCTACCTTCAGGGTTCTTAAATACCTTAACATATTTTTAGACAATCATTTATTCTTTTAATACATTTTAGTTATGTTAGATGTTATATATTTTAGTTATGTTAGTTATACATTTATATATTAGATTAAGGTATGAATATTTTGATATAAGTAATATCACTTAAAGGTATACATGCATGTACAATATGTGTCAAACTAGGGTTCTTTTTTTTTTTTTTTTAAGTTAAAGCATTATATTTGTATATAAATGTATGATTAACATAAATGTATAATTAATATATCATAAAAGTATGACTAACATACTAAAAGGGTAAAATGCATCACTCCCCCCCCACCCCCCATGATATGGAAATTTGCGTCGAACCCCAATTTGTTAAAAGAATGACAACGTTTACACCTGTGGTATGAAAAAGTTTGCACGAAATCTCATGTTCCTTCAAACTTAAGGAGAGTGTGTATCATTTGCCTCTTGTGCAACTTGGGCTTGATTTGCTCACCTTTTAACTTATATATTAATTATAATACTCTTTACATTGTATATAAGATGTATATAATCCCCATTTTCCACTCCAAATTTTAAACTTTTTTAAATTAATTATTTTTTGTTATTTTTAATTATTATTATTTTTCTATCTTTAAATCTGGTATTTTTTATGTGCAATATTTATTACGTATTTTAAACTATTCTTTATACATTTTTTAATATTTTTTGCCGCCTTAATTTAAAAATGAAATTATGCTCAAAATATTTTTACTTGATTTTCTTTTATTTTAAACTTAATATACCTATAAGATATTTCTCAATAAATCTCAAAAAATAATATAATCAATTTGGAAACAACAATATAAAATTTTAGAATTTAAATTATTTTAAAATTATATTGAAAATTTGTTCAAGTCTTTGAAATATTAACTAAATCTAAGAACTGTAAGTTTACAATTTAAAAAAAAAAACGAAACTTTACAATATATATACATAATTTAAAATGTAATTTTAAAAATCCATAATTATGCTTTAAGGTTTTAAATTATTAATTTGATAGTGCTCAAATATTAATGATAATTAAATAATACTTATTGTTCTTAATTGTGAAATGATAACAATTGAGATAATGTTTAAAATGCAAGTAATAAAGTTAAAAAGACATTAATTATTTAATGTATAAGAGTATAGTTGAAAATTTAGTACAAAAGTTAACACCATTAACATTCATTTGATGGAGAGGATTGACGCATTTTACCTCATAGTATAATATCAGTGTTTTTTTAGGTTATAATATTACACTAAAGGTATGAAATTTAGACATAAATGTATGACTAATATAACATAACTAACAGAACATAAAGATTAGGGCAAAAAAAAAAGGATATACATGCACGAAAAAAAAAAATGGGCTGGACGACCCAAATCCAACCTGAATGCATGAAATTGAGATTCACACACCTTATATACAAGAGACTTATCATAATTTTTTTTCTTATATACAAGATATATAAACTAGAGATTTCAAATAGAAAAATTAAATGGAATGACTAATCATACTTTTTCTAAAAACAAATTAAATAGGAGTAGGTCTCTTGTGAATCAGGTGCATGTATCTTAGATCCATGCACCCGGGTCGGTCGGATCCGGGTCGGGGGACCACACCTTTTTTTTTTCGCACATGATTTTTGAAAAAAATCACATACCAATAGGTTATGTTAGACATACCTTTACGTTATGTTAGACATACCTTTAAGCTATGTTACATACCAGTTCTACCCAGATTTCATGTCTTGTCTTTTTTTGGCTTGATTTTTGAATTTTGGCACATACCACTACGTTATGTTAGACATACCTTTACGTTGTGTTAGACATACCTTTATGTATACTTAAACATACCTTTATATATGTTAGACATACTTTTGCATATAGTTAAACATATAGACATACCTTTGTATATAGTTAGACCTACCTACACATGGTTGGTCTAACTATACACAAAGGTTGGTTTAACTATACACAAAGATTAGTCTATTTGAGCGAATTTTGGATGAGCTTTAGCACAAGTTTTCAGCGCGTGGGAGGCGCATTTTGGGCGCGTGAACGGGTCGGGTTAGGTGCCTCATAAAAGTTTTTGCCATTAAATAGAGATGAATATCATAATTTTGTTTCCTAAATCTCTTAATTATACCATTGTCAACCGAATTTTAATGCTCGAAATATTCAAAAAGCTACTAAAAAGAACCTACTCAATGATTATCACGTTATCAAAAAAGTTCCCTGCTTTGATTTGTTTCTTTTCCTTCTTCTCATTTATTTCGTGAATTCAAATCCTCATTGTTCTTCATTTCCTAATTTTTTTTCCCCCATTTTTTAACATACAAACTTGTGTGAAACGATATCACGAATAGTTTCCGAGAGACAAATCTTTTTTATTCACTAATCAAACTCATTTCCATAAATTTATATGTGAATTTTGAAGTATATAGATTGTGGGTTGATTTGTCTCACATATAATGATCCGTCAACAAAACTCGCGTGCAACCGTCGCACATGCGACGGAATTCCAGATCACATACTTATAGCTGAAAAAGACATACTTATGAGTGTAAAAGACATACTTTTAAAACTCATGTTTATACCTGTAAAAATATACTTATAAAACACATACTTATAGCTGAAAAACACATACTTATACCTATAAAAGACATACTTGAATTTGGTCGCATGTGAGACAGTCTCACAAGAGACCAACTCATGATCCGTGAGACAGTTTCACGTAAAACTTTTTTACTCTTTTACTAATGGCCGAGTTGATATTCTTAATCATGTTTTGTCAAATAAATTAACAATAGGTCTCAATTTTTAATTTTGGATTAATTACAATTGCATGATCCTCGAAAATAAAATTGCATATCAATCGCTTATTTATAGGATATTATCGAGGGATTTAGGCCTTTTATGGTTCTTGTTTTTGGGAGAGGAGGAATTTAATTTGGAGAACTCAATTTTTCTAAGAAAGACAGGTTTCGTACAAGTGTGATGGACGTTGATATTTATGAGTCCCCTATTGAATTAAATAGAGTCTAATTTAAATTAAAACAAATTTTAAAATGTTATAATAATTGATGTATAATAGACATTTAGACTATTGGTTGAAAGTGGAATTTTTTTTTTGTATATGACACCTTTTATGTGTATATAGATTCTTCTTGGAATGAAAAAGGCTCCAAATAAATAATATTTAGAGGGTTTAATAACTTTTTTTTAGTGTTTTGTTATGTGAAAAAATTAGAAGACATTTATGAATAAATCCAATATGTATGTATGTGCATCTGTAATGATAGAAGAATAAATCATTTTAAGGTGTTTCAATCAAACTTTTGGGTAAAAAAAAAAAAAAAAGGACAGTTATTTTGATTAATTTTTGAGTTGGTTTCTTGTGAGACGTCTCATATGCAATGATACTCGGGTACGGTCGTGATCCAGGACGGTCGATGGTCGCTCAGTATACGGTGTAAAAAAAAACATATGCTTATAATATCACATACTTATATAGACCATATCCCGAATATGACCGTGTACCACAAACCGTTATTGTATATTTGTACAAGGCACGACCCTGTCCTCAGGCATGGTCGTGTGTAAGGAAAAAAAAATCATCTACACATAGCAAAAAAACATATACTTATAATTGAAAAGGACATATGTATACTTGTCTCACACGATCGACAGTGTCTTGCAATACGACCGTGTCCGAGTACTATCACACATGAATCGATCTCACATGAGTTTGAGCCTTAATATTTTCACTTAATCAGCCAATTAACATCACAACTTGGTGATCGGGTATGTTAGGTGTGTTTAATGGTCGGACGCATCATTGTCTGATTTGGAAATATTGATTGTTTGTTTAATTGCAATTGCAAAACTTAGAATTGTAATTTTTCCGGCAAGGACTTAAAAAAATTTGTAAATTCCCAATGAAAAGAGGTGTTTTTTTTTCTTGATAATTTAACCATTTCAAACAGCAAAATAATTTAACACTACATCAACATTTTAACAACTTTTTTATTAATTAATAAATTTTACGAGTTTTTTTTGTGTGTTAATATAGAAGCATCAAGATCATGTTAGCAAGGAATCACCTAATTTTCCTAAATTTGAAGTTTTAAGGGATTAAGATTATATGACATTGACCTAGAAAAAAGAAGAAGTTATTCATGTTTAAATACTTAACAAATATAAAATATTTAATTTATTTAAATAATATTAAATAATTGTTTTTCAAATAATACAAAATAGCTAAGTGAAAAAAAAAAAAAAAAGCCTAAATAATTAGAGCAGGTACTATATGGAATTGAATGTGATGAGGGTGGTTTATCAGTGAACACAGGTGGCTCATCTACCCCAACCGAAATCCAACCTTATTAATTGCCAAAACAATCAATTATCCTTCAATCTTCTTCACATGCCTATATTTACACCTTAATTCTACATAAACCCATTTTTTTTGTTTGTTTTTGAAAAAAAAAAAAGTAGTTCTTTTCAGGTAGATCTTGAAGCTAGGTGGAGGAAAGATGAAGGTGAATGTGGTGTCTCGTAGCGGCCGAGAACTCGTTAAGGGAGGCCTTGAACTCAGCGATTCTGTATGTTTTTCGTGTTTTTCTTATATGGGTTTTCACTTTTATGCTTCGATTTTAACTGCTCAACTTTGATTTTGTGATTTCTATGCAAAATATGGGTCTTTCTTTTTCCCTTTCTCTGGGTGTGAAAGTGGGTATTTTATATGCTACAGTGGTGAATCTATGTGTGTGTTTTAGAGTGTTTTTGGAAAGTGGATTCTACAGTGAATGTATTGCAGGTGTTGTAGTATTGATAGAACAGTGAAATTGTGATTTTGGGAGTGTTATAGTTGTTGGTAAAGAAGGGTGTGATTTAGATTGTTATTTGGTGTTGTTTGCAGGCTACTGTGGCTGATCTGCAGGAGGCCATTCACAAACGGAGTAAGTGATTTTGTGTTTCTATATTTGCTGTGATTTTGGTTCATCTGGCCAGTTGGATCTTATTTTCTGGATTTTGTCCACCCAATTACGACGATGTATATGCTCCATGGATTTGTTTTTATTGCTTCTGGGACTTTGCTCCTGCCTGTGTCTGAGAAATAGAGTAGCAAAACTTAACTGGATGAGGATTTTTGTCACATGATTTGAAGGGTTTGAAATGAAATCTTGTTTTGATGCATGTCTCATACTTGGATACAACTAGTTGCAGGGTGTCATTGTTCGCCTAAGGTAAAAAGAGCTGTTTCTGGAGCTCAGTAGTTGTGTTATGCGATTGGTGGCATATGTGTAATTTCAGAGCATGTCTGACTTCATTTTGAGGGATAGATGAATCCTATTTGAACAGTAGCATGTTATACGTGGTTATATGGAGTGGGACGTGAGAAAATTGATATGGTAATAATAGAAACATGTGTTCAAGGTCATGATGAATCTTTTGATTGTGAGAATTCCCTACTTGTTACGTTTGTGTCAGAGAAACGAAGAAAGCATTCAGAGATCTTGAATTAAGTTTATTTATTTCACTGGGTTGAGATGAAGAGAATTTTTATGATTGGGATGTTGAACCTTTTGATGATGGGAATTTCCTACTCATGTCTATTGCAGTGATAAAAGAAGAAAGCATTTAGAGATCTTGAATTAAGATTAGTTCTTTTACTGAGTTGAGATTATGTAAACTCTGAGTAATAGTCAAATGCATTGCATGCGTTCTTTACAGTATTTTTTATCTTTGAAATATGAGTGATGAGATTAATAACCATTTGTGAAGCAATTTCTGTATGAGAAATTTACTCAGGTTTTATTGTTAGATTTCGGGATGTTCTTAGGGACTTCTGCTCCATAACATTGTCAATTACTATGCCAAATTGCAATGATTGATCCATCTTGTGCTTGCACTCATCCACACCTTTTGTTACACAAGAGATTAAATTCCAAGGATTCTTTCTGAATAACTCTTTTAGCCTCCATATATACTTAAGCCCTTTTAATTGCTTTCACCGTAATGTTTGAATTTGCTTCTGTAAAGCTTTATCTTACATTGATGTGAAAATGTCTAGCACGAAACATTGTGAACAGTTTGTCCTTGGCCTTCTGCATTTTTCTAGTGACTTAATTTGGAAAATGTATTTTCTCCATATTTTCATATGGAAATTCCAACATCCCCTGATTTGATATTTCTGTGCAACGATTAAAAGAAATTTGCTAATAACTCTTAATATATATGCGTAAAATTTGTTAATTGGGTGTTAGCCAGTTTCATCTTTTAACAACAGAGAATGGATGTTATATACACATTTCTCTGCCATTCCAAAACCATAGACTCATTTTCGCTCTTCCTTTATCTATCTCAGTTAAAGTAATACAATGCCTAATAATAACTTAATTAGGGAATATTTATTTCCAAATGTTGGAAAAGCCTGTATAATTCTGCTTCAAAACTGATTGACATTTACTTTAGTGGCTTATATTCTACTTCATTTATTTATTATTTCTTTGGTGTTCATAATTTTTGCTTATGATGTGTGTAATTACATTTCTGTATATTCTTTCTGCCTACAGCCAAAAAATACTATCCGTCGAGACAGCGATTGACCCTTCCTCTCCCATCGGGCTCGAAAGATAGGCCTACTGTTCTTCATTATAAAAAGAGTCTAAAGGACTATACTGATGGGAAGAACACGGAGCTAACTGTAGTTTTCAAGGATCTAGGCCCGCAAGTCAAGTACAGCACTCTTTTCTTCTGGGAGTATGTGGGCCCTCTGTTCATCTTTCCTATCTTCTACTATCTCCCCGTGTACAAGTTTTTCGGCTATGAGGGGGAGCGCATCATGCACACTTCTCAGACATATGCCATGTATTACTGGTGTTTCCACTACTTCAAACGTATCATGGAAACCTTCTTTGTCCACCGTTTCAGCCATGCCACGTCACCTCTTTCAAATGTCTTCCGGAACTGCGCTTACTACTGGACGTTCGGTGCTTGGATTGCTTATTTCGTGAACCATCCTCTTTACACACCTGTGAGTGATCTCCAAATGAAAGCCGGTTTTGCTTTTGGGATGCTTTGCCAAATTTCAAACTTCTATTGCCATATCTTGTTGAGAAATCTCCGCAGTACTGAAGGTGGGGGCTACCAAATCCCACGTGGATTTCTGTTCAATTTCGTTACCTGTGCCAACTACACAACCGAGATTTATCAGTGGCTAGGCTTCAACATCGCAACACAGACCATAGCTGGGTACGTTTTCATGGTGGTGGCCGCTGGGATTATGACTAACTGGGCCCTAGCCAAGCACCGCCGTCTAAGAAAGGTCAGTTCTCTCCCCATTTTTGGTTATAGCCTCTCTGAATAATTTATATTATGTTCATGGTCTGATATCCTTCCGTGTGTGTGGTGTCGTTCGTTGCAGCTATTTGACGGGAAAGACGGAAGACCAAAATATCCACGTCGATGGATACTACTTCCTCCATTCCTGTAGTAGAAGCAACACTCACTTATTTCTTTTTATGAAGTGAATGAATTCTTGTCCACAAGTTCTATCAGTTACAGATCATATCTAGATAATAGTGACATGAATGAACATTGTTATTTTCTTCCATCCCTGCTAAATTGTCTCTGTTTGTCATTTAAATTAAGGTGTCAAGAAAATAGAGGAGAGGAAAATGAAGATATCACTTAGATCTGTGTTTTAAAGTTATATCAGTTGGATTTGTTATTTGGTGTTGTTAGATTTCAGCAATTTGAACTGCATGATAATGAATGAATATTGCAATGAGTTTAAGCTTTGTCCATCATTCAGGAATTGTCTTTTAACTTATGCTGCATGTCAAGTAAATAATACTTTCTTCGTTTATGATGATATCAATGAATCTAAACCTATTTGTATAACACAAAAACTTGTGTGAGTTGGTCTCATGGAGTGTTTTTGTGAGACGAATCCTTTTAACCCATGAATCAAACTCATTTTCACTAATTTACATGTGAATTATAAAATGTGGATTATTGGTGGACTCGTCTCAATAAATATGATCCGTGAGACGATTTCATATAAGACTTAGGCAAAAACTTGTGTACCCCGGGGTACGGATCTTAGATCCGTGCCCCCAGATCCGACCCGGCGCGTGGGCAGCCTCCACGCGCGCCCACGCGCCGCCACGCGCGCCCATAGCAAGTCTGGTGTGCGCCCCACACACACCTGATTACCTAGTTGATGATTCAGTGATGGGTATTACACCTATACTCTATTGGTATTACACATATACCCTATAGGTATTACAGAAATATCTTTTATGGTATTACACTGATACCTTAATGGTATTACAGAAATGTCTTTATGGTATTACACTGATACCTTAATGGTATTACAGAAATGTCTTTTATGGTATTACACTGATACCTTAATGGTATTACAGAAATGTCTTTATGGTATTACATTAATACCTTAATGGTATTACAGAAATGTCTTTTATGGTATTACACTGATACCTTAATGGTATTACAGAAATGTCTTTATGGTATTACATTAATACCTTAATGATATTACATTAATTCCACAATTTTTGTTCATCTCTCAACTTCAAATTTGAGTCAAGTGTAAATTCTTTATTTCTCCAAAGTCCCCAAATGCATTTTGCAGATCATCCTCTTGAGCCTCTTCATGAACTCCAGTAACTAGAATAATCCATCCTTCAATAGCTACACAAGTAAAATAACAATTAGAAATTACATCTTCACTTCTGTCTGAATATTAACATCTATAGTGACATACAACAAATTTCAACAGAACATTTACAGAACCGATTTATTTTCGGATTCATCTTTTAATACAATATAGTATGACATATAACTTCATACCAAAGATAGATCTTTTCATTTTTCGATGCAACAACTACTTGACAATATGTCAATATCTACACAAAAATAAAGAACTCAGAAACTAGACAAGTTGAATAAGAGTCGGGCACCAGATAAGCTCATATGCAAAAAAAAGAATTCAAATGAGAAACAAAACAGATAAACAAGGTTAGGGTTTCGGAGAAGAAGAAGAAGAAGGAAGAGGATCGAAGAAGAAGAAGAAGAAGAAGAAGAAGAGAGAGGAGGAGGAGGAAGAAGAAGAAGAAGAAGATCAGAGGAGGAGAATGAGAAGAAGAAGAAGAAGATGGAAAAAAAAAAGAAAAAAAAATATATATATATAATTCGGGTCGGGTTGGGGGTACGGATCCTGGATCCGTACCCCGGGGGCACACAAGTCCTACTCTAAGACTTAAATGATAAATGCAAAAATGGAATTGAATTGTCTTGCTTTCTTTTTCTTTCTTTAATCATACCCATTTGGATATCTTAAATTAAACTGAAATGGCACTTTCTTAGTCTTTCATGATACTACAATATAGTCTCAATTATTTTGGTGCTACAAAATCACATCTTTTACAAGAGAATATATGATATACATTTCAAATGAATTGATAAAAAGGATTATCGAACAATTTTGAATCATCTAAAAACTTAAAATTTTAGAATATTTTGTTTTTAACAATAGAAATAATCCAAATTTGATAAATAAAATCAAAAAATAATTTTCAATAATAAATAAATGTGTAAATGAAAAAGGAAAGAGAGGCGAAAAGAAAGGAGGCATGGAGCGGACACTAGAAATTGAAAAAGTGAGAGGCCCACAACGTGTCAGCCTCCACCGTACATCCTGACTTACTCTATCCAACGGTCCCCATTTCTTCATCTTCTCCATTTAAATTAAACTCCTGCTCACCCTCCTTTCCACGATTCAACGTCTTTTTACCCCCCCCCCCCCCTCTCTCTCTACGTACTCCACCCTCCCTCACTCCCACCTCTTCTTCTTCATCTCTCTCTACCTCTGAAGTCGGATCTTCGACCAAGGTGCATTGCCGTTTCTCTGCGTTTTTGTTGTATCTCTTTCTTCATTTCTTAGGTTCTTATTTCATCGTAATTTTCCCCGCCATTTTTTTCTTCTTCGTTATATGTATCTGTTATTTGATTTGCGTGGATTAGTTGAGCTCGTATAGATAGTTCTCTTATGCGTTTGTGATATAGAAGTTGGATAGATCGATTTGTAATGTCTATGGTATGATCACTGCATTTTGAGTATTGCGATGAGATCGGATTTGCATGATTTGATTTGTGATTATTATTATTATTATTTATTTTTTTGATTATTTTTTTTGTTATTATTATTCATTTTAATTTACTTGCTTTTGATATCTGTATGACTTGTGATATTTTTAGGCTTCCATGCTTTGTACGTAGGTGGTGAATTAGTAGATTATTGGTTGTGGAATGTTTTTCAGGGGTCAATGACTTAATATAATGCGTCTTTGTTTCTGTAATGTACTCTAAGATTGTGTATATTGATTTTTAATCGTGGCAAATCCCCTTTTGGATTTTTGACTTTTTGGTGAGAGATCTGTCACCTGGTAATGGTATAAAAATCTGGTTGGTGCTGAATAAATATAAGATAATAGACATGCATGGAGATGATTTAAGACATGCCACTAAGTAGTGTTAATCTATCCTGCAAGCAAACAATATTCTTATTTGTTTTTCTTATTTACATCGATCGTGTTTCTAGCTGTGGGTTTTCTGATGCTAAGATGAGGTTTCAAAAGCCAAATAGTAATTCTTTGATATTAGTCAAAAGAAAGCAGAATTCATGACTTTTTTTTTCCCATCACTGTTACACCAGTTATAGCTGCTCATGCTTTCATATTACTGCAAATGGTGGTTCTCTGATTTGATTGGCTCTGTATCTTTATAGAAGGAAATGGAAAAGTTACCTTTTTATACTACTGAATGCAGGATCCTGAAATATTTTTAAATACAAATCAATACATTATAGGAGTTGGTAAAATCATCAACTGTGTGCTTATTAAAGCTATATTTTCAGTAAAGGAATTAGAATACGATGGCAGACACAGAGGACATTCAACCACTCGTTTGCGACAATGGAACAGGAATGGTTAAGGTATATTTCGAGTTTTTTGTTGTTCATAAATATATGGTCACCTGTCTACTTTCTTGCCCTTATTGATTATTGAGTATAATGATAACCTCTTCTTTTTTTTCTATTTTATTGCTAATAGGCTGGATTTGCCGGAGATGATGCTCCACGAGCTGTTTTTCCTAGCATTGTTGGTCGGCCCCGTCACACAGGTGTTATGGTGGGTATGGGCCAAAAGGATGCATATGTTGGAGATGAAGCTCAGTCAAAGAGAGGTATTTTAACCCTGAAATACCCTATTGAGCATGGTATTGTTAGCAACTGGGATGATATGGAGAAGATATGGCATCACACATTCTACAACGAGCTGCGTGTTGCCCCTGAAGAGCATCCTGTTCTTCTGACTGAAGCACCACTCAATCCAAAGGCTAACAGGGAGAAGATGACTCAGATTATGTTCGAGACTTTTAATGCTCCTGCTATGTATGTTGCTATCCAAGCTGTCCTCTCCCTGTATGCTAGCGGTCGTACTACTGGTAAGCATATCTTTTATATACCAATAACTTCTTGATTTCTTAAGATTGTATTATCTTACTTACTGTGTTTGATTTTAGAAGCTTCCAATACAATGGTGACTAAGTTGGTGCATCCGATTTTGTTGCAATGCTTATGCAGTTCAAAAGATGAATTTAATTTCTTTATGAGACAAAACACTTGGTTTTTACTTTGATGTCCTCAACTCGTTGCTTCTTAAGGTGTCTTTAATTGGCAAGAGAAGTCATGTATTCAGTCATTATTTTGATTTAAACATTAACCAATATCTTTCTCGCAAAGGTATTGTGCTGGATTCTGGTGATGGTGTCAGCCACACTGTCCCTATCTATGAGGGATATTCCCTCCCACATGCCATCCTTCGTCTTGACTTGGCTGGCCGTGACCTTACCGATTACCTGATGAAAATTCTCACCGAGCGTGGTTACTCTTTCACCACCTCAGCAGAGAGGGAAATTGTGAGAGACATGAAAGAGAAACTCTCTTACATCGCCCTCGACTATGAGCAGGAGCTTGAGACTGCTAAAACCAGTTCTGCTGTGGAAAAGAGCTACGAGTTGCCAGATGGGCAGGTGATCACCATTGGTAATGAACGATTCCGTTGCCCTGAGGTGCTTTTCCAGCCTTCATTTATCGGAATGGAAGCATCCGGGGTCCACGTGACCACTTACAACTCCATCATGAAGTGTGATGTGGATATTAGAAAGGACCTTTATGGCAACATCGTACTCAGTGGAGGAACTACCATGTTCAACGGTATTGCTGACAGAATGAGCAAGGAAATTACAGCCTTGGCCCCAAGTAGCATGAAGATTAAGGTTGTTGCCCCTCCTGAAAGGAAATACAGTGTCTGGATCGGAGGCTCGATCTTGGCCTCTCTCAGCACTTTCCAACAGGTTTGCATCGATGCTTAGGTGAATGAAGGTTCATGAATTCAAATTAATTTAATTATTCTCAACACGCTCGTTTCTTTGTTATTCCTGCAGATGTGGATTGCAAAGGCTGAGTACGATGAAACCGGGCCGTCTATTGTGCATAAGAAGTGCTTCTAATCAAGCAGTCAAGATTTATTGACGCGTAGTTTTCTCTTAGTGACCAGAAATGCAGCTTGCAGTCGTGTAGTGTTGTAGCTTTGTTTACTTTATTTGCTGTCTGATTTTGGATCTTGATCAAGTTGAGAGTATATAGGAGTTGATATCTGGATATGTGTTTCTTGTTATTCTTAATTTTTAATCGATTACACGAGTTTCGAATTTCTTCACATTGAAGTTCTTCTATTCCTTCAAAGCACAGTCAAATTAATTATTCATCATTTACCAAACTTTACAATGGTATATCACATATATGAGACAAAAAATCACTACACAGTATATTGGAATAACGACACACAACCTCTCTCTCTCTCTCTCTCTCTCTCTCTCTCTCTCTCTGCATATGTATATGTATATGTGCCTCTATGTTATACAGAAGATAGAAGTGAGACTCTGGCTTGGTGATCCTTGTCCCAGAAGGGATGATTCTCTTCCATAACAAACTCATGACTTTCACCTATCTTGCTGCTGCTCACTAATAACTTGGTGTATTCTTGTGATGCTAATAAGTTGTTTTCGCCTGCAGCATCGCGACGAGCTCCAAGAAAGTGAGAATTCGACCTCAAGATTCTATCCGAATCCATGATATGGTTCGAGCTTTCATTCTGGCTGAAGCTCCCAAACCCTTTGATCCCAACAGTTAGTTTCCTAGCTCTTGCTCTTTCTTCTCTCAGATATGATCTATCTTCAAGAAGCTTTTGTATTCTTTTCGATTTTTTCTTCACACTCAATCCCCAGTTGAACCTGCATACAACAACCATGCTTAATTCTTGAACCATGCATCTTTTCCTCATCATCGTTGTATGAAATAAAATACATTTGGACTGGATTTACCAACCCTTTGTCATCTACAAAATTGAAAACTGCCATGTCTCTTATGCTTTCTTCATCACTTTCAAATTCCTCTGCTATTCTTTGTGGGCCATGTGTGAGAAGATGTTCCAAAAGAGCAAGAGCATTGTAAGAACCTCTCCAGCTCCATTCATCAAATTTAGACAACCTTAACCAACTCCCATCACATTTAGTACACAAAATAATCATTTCTTGTCTATTTTCATGCACAAATAATAATATTATATAGTGTCACAATGGAAAATCAAGAAAGAGTAGAACCTGTGATGCAAAATATGAACGATTCTCTCATAATCATCAACTTCGAAGGCAGCACGAGAGATCAGTCTCATGGCATGGGCATTTGGTGCCAATGAATCTCCACTTGTTACTTCTTCTGTCAATCTTCATGTTCAAACAACACATACATAAATCTCTACGAACAAGATTTAATAATAGCCTTGAACGATGATTATTAATCGAATCGAGCTCTTACAGTTGTATAGGTGTGACATCGGTGAGAGCCAGTCTTGCAGTCTTGATTTTCTCTCTCAAGAAAAATGAAGCTTGTCTCTTGAAATCTTGCATCAAAGATCCCATTTTTCATTACACTTTCTATGTAATATGCAATGGTTCTAAATTTTATGCAAAGTGATTTATATATATACATACACGCACATATTGAAATGTGAAGAAGATGAGTAGTCTAGATGAGGTAGGCAATATAACCACTCCACTAGCATAATGAGAATTCAACCACTCTATAAAGTGGATTTGCATATGTAATGTTAGATAAGATGACTTTGATACAATTTCAAATCAACATTTGACCTTATAAATAACTGGCAATTTTAAGGGTAAATTCCATTATGTTTTAATTAATATCTTTGTCCGAAGTGCTTGTTTGTTTATTGAGGTGTATTCTAATCCATAATGAGATTGGTATTCATCTTTGGTGGAGTGTTTTGACCATTTTCTTAAATATTGAGTTGGTCTAAAAGTTTGCTTTGGTGGAAAATTGTTCACATGTTTGCCCCAAATTATATTTGGCATTGAGCTTAGACTTATAATTATAATCAATGTTGTTTAAATTTTAAAGGAGGTGGTTGTAATTTGTCATGTTGGATGTTATCAGTGTGTGTTCAAATATTTGGGAGTGAAAAAAATAAAATTATTCCCTTTGATATATATGGATCTAACATCAAACTTAATCATTTAGATACATCGTTGGATTTACATGATAGCAATCAAGATGGATTGAATTGTTAACTCCAAATTAGTGCAAATAAATATCCAAAATAAAAAGAAACAAAAACAAAAGGCTATTGGAAGGGTGAATTAAAGAGGTTGTCAATGGAATTCATTTGTAAAAAAATTCATATCTATTCAGAATTTTAAGTTTTCCTTAAAATTGTACATGTTTTACAATTTTAAGTGATATAAGTGTTTCTTAAAAATTATACATGATACAGATTTATAAAATAAAATAAAAACAATAAATATATTGTATTATTATTATTATTATTATTATTATTATTATTATTATTATTATTATTATTATTATTATTATTATTATTATTATTCTTGTTGTTGTTGTTGCTGTTGTTGTTGTTGTTATTATTATTATATGTATTTTAATTTCAAATTAATTTTAATACAACATATAGTTAAAGTATATATGTATCACAAATTCCACTAAAGAAGAATTTAAAAATATTTAATAACTCAAAAACTTATATGGGACTATCTGTCATAAAATCTAACACAAGATAAAGATTTATGTATCTTCTATCAGACCGACATTAATCATGTTGAATAGGTTGACCTGTTTTTGCTGAGTCATATGAACTCCGTCTTACATAAAGTTTCACATGAAATAGCCTAAGAAAAGACATAATCCCTTTATAAATTGTTAAAGTATTATTCGTTAAAAAATATGTTCGATTACCATAAGATATTTCTTTGTATATATAATATATATATATCAAAATTATTATCCAAATTACTATATTTCTTATTGAAGATGTATTATATTTTTATTTTAATATCTCAAAAATATTTATTTTGATAAATCTGATATATGCTCATAATGGTTAACTTGTGTGTGATGGCACAATGTTAGCAATTTGGCCCCACCTCAATTTTTTAGTTAAATTACTCAACTTTTTTTTTAATTCATCCATTCATGACAGGCAGAAAAAAGATTTTTTAAGTGTTCCAAAATCCAAGATTTTTTTTTTTTTTTATCAAAAACATCCATTAAGATGGGGATTAAGGCACCATCCCCAACCTGTATATAAATCGGAAAAATCATGATACAATATCCATGACACATAGTAGGCCTATCAAAGAATACAATAAGCTATAAACATCAAAAACACATATATTTATATAGACTAGATGTAACGGTCATATAACCCGAAAGGTGGTTTTCACGCTTAAAATGCACCCCCACGTGGCCCCACAGGCCACAACCCTAATTTTGTGTCCTAACCTTTAGTTACTTGTCTAACCTTTTATTTATGTTCACAAAACCTTTTAGTCAAATTCACGTAACTTTTTAGTCAAGTTCGCATAACCTTTATATTATGGTAGTTTAACATTTTATAAAGTATTATAAATCTATATTACATATTAAACATTTATGTTATAAAAATACAACATTAACATTATTATAATTAAATTTTTATATTATAAAAATATATAGCATTTATATTTTTCAAAGGTTATGATAATTATACATAAATGTTACATCAATATAACATATAGGTTAGACTATAATAACATAAAAGTTTTCAACTATATTACATGACTGAAAGAAATCAGAGTATATAGCTTTAAGATTTTCATATCTTTCATACCTTTAAGTTATAACACAAAAACTTGTGTGAGACAGTCTCACGGATAGTTTCCATTAGACGGATTCTTTTTACCCACTAACCAAACTCATGTCCACATATTTATGTATAAATTATGCAGTATAGGTTGTGGGTTGACCCATCTCACAAAAAATGATCTGTAAGACGGTCTTACATGAGACTTACTCAAGTTATAATAATGTAACATTTAACATAATAAGTTAACATTTATGTTACATTAACATAACTTTGTGTTATTTTTAAGTTCATAAAGGTTATAATATTTGTATATAAATGTTACATTAATATAACATAAAAGTTAAATTATTATAACATAAATGTTTTCAGCTATATTATCTTATATTTTATACTGAAAAAAATCTAAGTATATAATTTAAAGGTTATGATATTTATATAGAAAGGTCATACTAATATAACATAAATATTATCGCATAAATTTAAAAAAAAAACAATTAACCTTGGCACGCATCCAGATCGGACTAGACCGGACCCGACCCGCAAGCGTCCATTTGCACATGCAACTAGCAACTGGTGCACAAGAATATTACTTTTAAATAAATAATATTGTAGTGTCCAAAATTCATTGTATATTTATTTGAATTAGGAGTTTGGTCGTATACTAAAAATAAGGGAATCAATGAATAAAGTTTTCCCATGGATGGAGGCAAAGGTTTATCTCAAGTTAAATATCAAACCAATTAATTAGCCCATCCAAACGCCCCTTTAGCCACAATTAAGATAGTCCACACCCTTAATACTTAGAGTAGGACTTGGGTGTCCGTACCCCCAACCCGACCCGAATTATATATATATATATATATTCTCTATTTTTTCCATCTTCTTCTTCCTCTTCTTCATCTCCGATCCTCTTCTTCTTCATCTCCGATCCTCTTCCTCCTCTTCCTCTTCTTCTTCCTCTCCTCCTCCTCCTTCTCCTCTGATTTTGCAGAAGATAATTGTATGGGTTTGCTCTAGGGTTTCTTTGCACAATGTTTATGTGATAATAATTCATATGAATTCTGTAATTTGCAGAAAAAAAATGAGGAAGAATATGATATAAATCGCCGTTTTATTGTTTAGAAATATTAAACTCACCATACAGTAATGTAATACCTATAGAGTAAATATGTAATACCTATAGAGTACACATGTGATACCTATAGAACAAAAATTCGAACAAATAATTCATACCTTAATTGAGTTAGTTTGTAATACCTATAGAGTAAACATGTGATACCTACACAAAAGTAAAAACAAATAATTCATACCTTTATTGAATGAACACATAATACCTTAAGAGTATACATGTAATACCTATAGAACAAAAAATTAATACCTTAATTGAGTAAGTTTGTAATACATATAGAGTAAACACATAATACCTATTATTAAATCTCAAGAAATATAAGTGTAATACTTATAGGGTATATGCGTAATACCTATAGGGTATATGCGTAATACCTATAAGGTATACATGTAATACTCATCACTGAATCATCAACTAGGTAATCAAGTGTGTGTTGACGCACACCAGCTTAATTAGGGGCTCGCGTGGGGGCGTGTGGACGCTCATGGAGGTGGCCCACGCGCCGGGTCGGGTCGGGGGCACGGATCTAAAATCTAGATCCGTGCCCCTGGTGCACACAAGTTTTTGCCTAATACTTATATTAAACTAATCATGCCCATCATTTTGTAAAGTAATTTACGCAAACACATTTCATTGTCAAAAATACACAGCATCTTCCTAACAACCAAGGGGCCAAAGAGTTTAAAAAGGATATAAATAAAAGGAGACAATTCCTATATTGAAATAGTGGAAGTATAATAAAATTTTTCAAAAGAAAAGTATATGTGATCGTCTCACAGATATAACTCCATGATATGGAGGCAGGAGGCCCACTATCCATGATCCAATTTCTTTTTTTAATTCAAACTCTTTTCAATGTGAATTGTCTCATGAAACAAGATCTGTAAGACAATTATATAAGTGTCGTATTCTAACATTTTCAGGAAAAGCAAAAGATTCTAAGAGAAAGTAAATGCTCACCTTGTTGCCTACATAAAAGTAAAACCCCATAAAGATATCATCATATCATGCCAACAATAAAAAATGTCTTTCTTGAATTTTAAGATGTAAGAATCCATTAAAAGATGAGCAGTGAATGCTTATCAAGTTAGTTACAGAATATCGTAGACGAACTTGATTGCAGAAATTCGTGTATCTCTATGTTGGTTAACATTTGCGACAACTGATCCAGTTGTTCGTCGCTGATCGATGTTGGTGTGGCTGTATAGACTATGTCGCAAACTGATGAGTCGGGCAATGGCTGTAGTAAAGTATCATGATTGAATTTCCCACATGCCAGTTCTATAACCAACAAACATGAGAGCCATCTCCCACAACATATTCGGAATGCTTAACATATTAACCTTCGATCCTGGGATTTCTGACCAATTTACAGAGATTTCAATCATGGGGATGCCAAACAATTTGCATAGGTACACTAATTCAACATCAAAGCACCATCTGCAAAGAGATAAGATTGAACATTTTATTAAACAAGACAACTCAAAGGACTACACTTCTGAATGAGCAACAAAACTACGAAAAAATCAAGCTTTAATAACAATGAGCAGAACTGGTAGGTCACTTTGAAAACTGTAAGGAACTAGACAAGGAAAAACTTTACCCTATGAACAATATATATATATATATATACATGACAAGATTTTCGCACATTCTGCACCTAGCATTTTTCCATATTATCCAATCTATTTCGAGGATAGTTTAGTGGGTCGGATGCATGACTACTTCAGTACAAATTGAGTAGAAAAATGGTCAGAACCAGAGGTCAAAAGAATTTAAGCCCTCAAGGGATTACTATTAGTGAGAAAGCATATGCAAAGAGAACGAAGCCTCTCTCACATAACATAGGAGGTGCTTTCATTGCCCATTATTTCACACGCATCTTATGAAAATGGGATCTTTACATCGAACCTATACTATTGTTCTATTACTCCAACCCTGGTTTTAGAATTACCACTCAAGTTAGGAACCATAGCGCAATATATTGCGTATGAGTGAGAAGAGCCTCCAAATAGGCAAATCCTGCTCAGTTACAATATAAGAGTGGTGGAGTCAGCAGGAAGCCAACTTTTATATCAACCTAACTCAACAATTTGCCTTTTCATCAGTTAAGTTTTCATCAGTTCGTTATTAACAGGAAAACTTCAAGGAATCGGTTCACAAAAATAGTGGCTCATGGTCAGTTGGGGGGGATGGGGGGGGGGGGGGGGGGCTTACTGTATTGTGGGGTAAAATTATATGTTCCGAAACTCTTTCATTAGTTTGAGTTCCCTGTTCTAGAAATGTAATACTCAATGATACTGCCTAAGAATTATCCCAGTTCTCATTATTACTTTGAAGTAATACATGAAAATACAGTTTTCATTGCAACATAGTAAAATTCTTCCTAAAACTTTTTTCATTGTTTATCTTCGGAGTCTGATCAGTTTCCCTACATGCTAATTTTCAGATACATACAATGTAAGCTAGAGCATGCTCAAATTTATTCGATCAGGTTGATTATGTAACAAAATTTAGTTAATAATTTCTAATTAAAAAAAAGAAACGAAAGAAAACGAGAAAAGATAGGATATTAGGTCACAGCACATTTCCAAATTAAGGATATATGAACAAATATGACTTCCTTGCAAGCCCCACATTTCCAATTAAGGATATCGGTGAGGGGAAAACACAAACTTTCAAACTTTGCAACATGTTGGAGGTAAACATGTGCTGCAAACTGCAGTATAAGATATCGATCTTATAAGAGAGATAAAATAAAAAAATAAAAAAGTAGCAAACTCTCAAATAGCAGAGTATTAGCAACGCTGCAGGGCATTTCTATTAGGAATTCAACAAATACGCAATTATAACACATTTTTGTTAATATAAACATTTACCGTTTCAAGCGTATATTCGTGAAAAGCTTTCGGGCAGCAGCTCTAGTAAACATCTTAAAACCACACTGAAAAATTAAGAGGAGAAAGGAGAAGAAAATCAATTTGTACATGGTAGTACTGAATATACAATGGTGCAGTAATTTAAACGATAAAGTAGTTCAACAGAACAGAACTAGATAAGAATTATTATGATTTGAAAGATTCACAACATTAGCATCAAATAACAGTACAGCAAACTAAATAAGATACAAGAAATTGGTTTTCAAGTTTAGATCAAGTAGACATTCATAAGTGAATGAATGATCAAAAAAGTACTTTCTAACCACCAATCACAACAATATCACCACACACAAAGGAAGAAAAAAGAAGAATCATAACTACAAGCAAACCTTGGACAAGAACAACATATAGAAAAGATGAAAGATACTATTAGTGATATCAAAATAATGGATTTTGGAAAACAGAAAAAGGTATCCAGTCTGCACTACCTGTGTGTCCTTAATTCCAGGACCAGCAGCCAAAAGAACTACCAAATGGAATCCCTTCATCAAGAAATTTCGGTACCACTTCCGCTGGAAAATGAGATGAACATCCCACACAGATTAGCTATAAAAAAACCTAATTATGCACACAGTGATAAGCAACAAAACTCAACTGTTGCTAGAGCTTTCTCCTCAAGATGAGCACGTGAGCCAAAAGCAGCAATAGGGACATCTGAGATCCTTAAAGTCGTATCACCGGAAGAAGAGTCTCCAAACTTGTGTTCCTTAACAGCAGCTGCAAGAATCTGACAGGGAAATCATCAGTTAAGTTACAGTACACAATCACTAAAACAAAAGGAAATTCTGCACAATGAATATATGGCTCCAAAATATTCATCATCCAAAGGAAAATTGCTGAAAGGTTCCTTGGGCAAAAAAGAGTATGAGTCTGTCAGAATTTGTTTTAAAACAGAATTCGTCATTTTAAAAGCTGGCTATGCAGGAAAATGTATTGGTTTCAGGTAAATTTAGAGGTCTTACCAGCGTCAGATCATGAAGTTGGTTCTTTATTAATTATGTAAACTGATGGTTATATTACAGATAATATCAATAATGAATGGTTTGTGTTGTAATAGTTTCTTATTCTTCAATTTTATTGTTTAGAGACATAGATGGTGTGATTCATGGGAGGTGATAATGAAGAAAGATGAATGCTAGAAAAGGACTAGCATGCAGGAAATTAGAACTTCAGAAGATGAATTAGAATAATTCTACTTGAATCCAGAATAACAGTGCGCTGGTAGGTGATGGATCAAATTAGAAAGTGCCCTGTTCAAATGTGGAATTGGGCTCCAAAAGATGAAACAGAAGCCTATGATTTTAGGAGAAAGCATCTCTGAATGGTCAAAAGGGTAAACTAACCTGATTCTCAAGCTTCTCAAGGTCACTCACTTTAGTTGCACCATCAGCATCAAGCATTAAAAGTAGTTCACCGCGTGAGTGGAGCATCCCCTGTTTAGCCATGCTTCCCAGAAGCAAAACGATTCAATGATTTGTTTCTAGTACAAAATCTAGGACATATAACGCAGCAAAGCTTTGTTCAATATATTATTCAGAATCGACTCACTTTTCTTATAGCTTCTCCCTTTCCGTGGTTCCGCCCAAGAAGGACTACCCTGACATTATCTACAGTGTATCTCTTCACAAAGTCAAATGCTACACTTTTTGTACCATCAGTACTTCCATCATCAACAATCACCACCTATTCCAATATTTTATATATTAAAAAAGATGCAATTTGCTAATCAGCAAACAAAAATACGAAGTCAATTTCCACATGGGCACAAATGTATACATCTATTGTGTTGACGAGAATTAGAAGCTTAAAGCAAAGGGAACTTGAAATAGATTGTTGCAGATAACCCTCCTCAAGGCAAAAACATAACTCAAATGGAATGAAAATTTGTTGATAAGAATTCTATACCTACTTTGAGAGAGCAAAAACAAAGGGGAAAAAATAAGTCAAAGGAACTCCATCACTGCCATGCACACTTTGAGTGTTTTTTTGGTGCTTAAAGCTATAACTGAAAACAACAGGGAACCGAGATATTTAAGTGTTGAAGCAACCAAATGACATGTTTTGACAATAGGACCAGCCCTTGGGCCTTCACCATGAGAGTAGTTACTGCAAGATATGACATAAAAACTCTCCCAAGCAACTGTTCCTAATCACTCCTACTGGGAATTAAAATCATGCCTTTTTTTGATACCAGTTATAGGACTGAGAGTCGAGCATTATGCTAAAACCTATAACTGGAAGGGGTTGGCCACACTAAAGTCTTCTAAGCCTTCAGAGCTGCCCAAGCTTAATGCTTTGGCTGTCTCATATAGGCCACACGTCTCAGGGTTTCTCCATGAACAAGCCAGCAATTGTCAGCATACAAACCAACATAATAAGGCATGCATAAAAAAAAAATGTAGCAGACAAGAATTTGGTGATTTTTACGTTTAAGGAAATAAGCGAAGTAAAAGTAAATGTCAGCTTGATGAATAATTAATAAAGGAATTAGAACAGGTACAGGCTTCACTTCATCATTATATCTGCAGATTTTACCCTTATTTTCAAGTTTTTGCTGGATATTTTTATCTTTTTGATAAGAAAACATAATTTTGTTGCAATTAAAAGAGGGATGAGAGATCCCTCATCGGGTACATTAGAATTAGCTACAGAAAGATATTTTAGCTACATTACAATGTCCCAATGATGAAAGACTTTAAACAGGCTATGGCTAGACAACCACAGGCTACTCTATATTTGATCCTCTACCAAACTTCCTCTAAAGTCTCCTCGCTCTTGTCAAAGTTTATCCGATTCCTTTCTAACCAAGTGTTGAACAACATGAGGATAAAGTAGACATATCATGAGTACAACAGTCCAATCTTTGTATGGTCAGTGGGTTTCACTAAAAAGTGATACATCTTTTCTGTTAAGATATTTTAGTTCAGTGAACAAATGCCATACAACTCACGCAGGTTGTACTCAGTTTTTTAGAATATGCTCAATTATTTACTTCCATTTTTTCCAAAGGCATCTTCACTCTAGAGGCAAAACTCACTTGACATATTGAATTTCTTCTTCACAACTTGAACTTGTGACGTATGAAAATAAACCTGGATCTAGTCATGCTCTCAGGTTAACATTATCATATTCATAACTTACATGCCTGAAATATTTAAGAGAAGGACATCCAATGTTATGATTAGACTACTTGCTAATACCTTTCTCAGAAAAATAAATTTAATCTCATATAGTAACTACCAAAACAAACCGCAACATCTACAAAAATACCTCATATGAAAATGACTTGTCCTTCGCAGCACGTTCTTCCAGGTAACTACAATTACCAAAACACTTGTCACATACTTACAAAGTTTTCTAAAGAAAATTTACAAAGATTTCAAACAGTTGTCAAATACTCACTCAGTGAAATAACAGCATTCATATAAAACTACTTACAAAGATTTCTAAAACAGAATTTTATGTTGAAATCTCACAGCCTTTCTTTAGGTGTACATGTGTGTAAACAATGAACTGTTAGTAGGGCTGACCAGAATTCTTTTGGCTCAAGCCTGCAATTGAAGAACTTCAATAAATCTGGCCAACCATGTTTAATGTTGAACCATTCATAAAATGGACATATCAAAATGTTAAACAGTAAACGTTACTTTGGTAAATGAAAATGTTAACCTATTTGACAATAATTCACATGTGAATTACATATATAAGAAACAAAAGGTTAAATCATTTTGCTAAGAACAAGTCTTAAACCCTTTCATTATTTAGTAATTACCATTGGAGACTGAACTTCAGCTTGTAGAGCTTGGTAGATACACATTTGAAATTCTGGACAAAATGTTAACCATGATTTAACACAAACCCAAATACCGTTGAACACTTCAAATCCACTTTCTAATAGCATAGCCAGTTTGACTAGAGCTAATTTTTAAAATTAATAATCAATTTGCCTCTAGCACATATAATCCCAACACAAAGCATGTGAGATAAAAATAAAAATAAAAATCTAGACTATGAGCACTGTAATAACACAACAGCACTTGTGATGCACCAGATCATCTTGTGTTACCATCAACTAGTTGTGATCAACAGTATAAACTGCAGTCAATTCACAAACTGAACGATACAGAAGTTGATGTCTATGTCCAAATAAAACTGATTAAAAAATATATGTAGATCCAAATCATATTGTAACTGTGGATAGTCCACAAGTAAACACTAACATTAAAAAGCAGAAAAAGTAAGTTTTCAAAGTGATTACTTCAAGGTTTCATCGAGAGCTCCTGGAAGCCTGTGCTCTTCGTTGTATGCTGGAATTATCAAAGATATGTACTTTTCAGCAGGATCAAGGATATGAGGACAAATAACCTAGTTTAGAAAAGCAACCCAATTAAAAATGATACATGCAACTGCAGGCAGAAAAAGGAACACATCAAATTTACATCAAGTCTAACTAGCCCTCTTCAAATTTATGTAGCTCTATCATAAATTAAGAAACGGAAAACAAAAACAGTAACAACAACAACATGTGGGTACTTTTGCCAAGTAGATATACTGTGTAAACTAGCAGTCAAAGTTATCATCTTGCATCCCTTCAAGGAAAAATCAAATTCCAAGAAAGAATGTGCTTCAGTTAATCATCATATTTCTACTTCAGCAAAAAACTTTATCCCAGAAAATCAAGCACATAACAAAAACAGATCAAAGGGAAAAATCCTAATAGCATATCCCAATATCTACAACAAAATTGAATCTTGAACACATACCGGCTTCAATGAATTTGGATCCTCGAACACAGCTGGCGTATCAATGTGACATCTACAAGGAATTAAAAAGTCAAAATTAAGTAGGGAAAACAAATTTAGAAAAAAAATCAGTCATTGAGGGTGGTCAAAATCGCACTTGTAACCATAGGTTCTTCTGTAGGAAGAGAAAACAATGGCCGCCAACAATCCAACAGCAAATACTGAAGCGAATATCGATAAGGATTCAAATAACGACCATATGAATCCCATTTCTCTTCAATCAAAAAAAAGCAAACTACAGATCCGTTTGTCCCAAAAATTCTTCCCCAATAAATTAGGAATTCAACCTCATTAAAATCGTAGAATAGTAGGAGTAATTTAATCTGCCATTATAGCTTAGTTGGTAGAGCTTAATTCTTTGGCCTAGGGTTTGAACTTTGAAACGAAGACTTTTTGTCCTTTTTCAAATTAAATATATATTTAAATATTTATAAATATTTTAAGTTAGTTTTTTTGCCTAATTGTTAAATCTTACGTTTCATTTAAATTAGGGAAAATTCAATTTTGATATTACAAGGTTTTCATTTTTTAATAATTAAATATTTGTTTTGTAATTTTGAACATTTGTACTTTAATTTTTTTCAATTTTAATTTAATTTTCTTTGAAGTTTTCAAAATATCTAATGTGTTCATACTTCTGACAGCCATATTTTGCAAGACAAAGTTTTGGGTGAGATCGTCTTACGGATTTTATTCCGTGGGACGGTGAACCTGATTTGATCAAAAGTCAAACTCAAAAGTCAACGGTTAGTCAACGTTGTTGACTTAAATGTATTACATATTATACATAAAAATAATACAAGACATACATAAAAATATTACATTATAAATGCAGTACTTTTACTTTTATAAGATAATATTTTTATTTTTATTATATGTGATAGTACTTCTACTTTTATAAAGTAATATTTTTATGTATATTAAGTGTGACAAAATTTTGAGAAATTATATAATATTTTTGTATGTTTTAGGTATTACTTTTCAATATATTACTTAATAATTTTGTAAAATATGATGATTTTGGATTCGGTTAGAGAGTATGAAAATATGTAAGACTTTTATGTGTATTTGGTAATATGTTATTATAAATCAGATACTACTTTTGTATTATATACATATATTTCATAATATATTACAAAAGTATTACATGATATATAGAAACACATTATCTAATACACATAAAAGTAATAAATTATGTAAATAAAACATTATGTAATACTTTTATGTATAATATTTTACTATGCAACATGTAATATTGTTGAAATCAATAATGTATTATATACATATATTGTATAAAAATATTACATGACATAAAAAAGTATTACTTAATACATATAAAAGTATTACATTATAAAGTATTAGATGATATATAGAAAAGTATTACCTATTACATACAAAAGTATTACGTTATGAGAATAAAATATCATGCAATACTTTTAAATACAACATGTAATACTATTGACATCAAAAGGTAATACTCTTATAATGTAATAGTCTTGTGTGCAACATGTAATACTATTGAAATCAATAAGTAATATTTTTTATGTGTATCATGTAATACTTTATATATAGTACGTAAGAGGTTTGGGAGAGGGTATGTTTGGAATCAATAAGGGTATGTTTGGAAGATGTTTTAGTGGGTTTGAGAAAACCTGACTTTGAAATCCTGGATTTTGTAATAAAGGTGAATAGTGAAAATGTACATTTGTTTTAGAATTTAGTAGGGTAGAATTATATTATATATGTCAAATCAATCACGAAAATATGGTGTCATGATCATGTTATGAAAATAAAAGTATTACATTATATATGACATGTAACGCTTTTATGTATGACATGTAATGCTCTTTAGTTAACGACGTTGACAGGTGTTGATCGTTGACCATTGACTTTGACTTTGACCGTTGATTTTTCTCCTGGTCGAGTTGACCATCTCACGAAATGAGATTCATGGAGGGTCTCGCACAAATATCACTCATTTTGAAATTTCAATCAAAATTGAACTGAAATTGAAAAAACATTAAAATATAGAAGACTAAAATTGAAAAATGAATACTAAATTATAAAAAACAGAAAGGTATCGTATACATATGAGCAAATTGAAATTGCCAATATACCATGGAAATTTATTTGGTTTGATTTCATTGATAAAATATTGTTTATCTCTCACATGAAATTGGTTTAGCTTTCCATAAAAAGGATGTTAATGAGGAGGTTTCAAAACATTTTTCCATCCAAATTATACATTATTTTATATTTTCTTGTAAAATTTTGAAATATTATACTTTGTCGTATAAACTTTAGATTTGATGCATTTTACAGTATTGAACAAATCATAGTCATATACATGTTCTAAATCAACGACTAGGATTTGTCTAATATCATAAAATGCGTCAAATTAGAAATTTATATCACATAATACAACGTTTCAAAGTTTATACCAAAGAATATTGTTCCTGTGAACCAGTTGCACATGCAATTGGACACCCCATGGTCGGGTCAGGTCAAATCCAACCCCAATCCGCGCATAAATTAAAAAAAAATTTTGTTTTTTAATTTATGTTGTAACATTTATGTTATACGAGACATTTATGCTATATTAGTATAACATTTTTGTACAAATATCATAACCTTCAAGTTATATACTTAGACTTCCAGTATAAAACACAGTGTAATATAGTTGAAAACCTTCATGTTATATTGATATGAACCTTAATATAGAAATATCATAACTTTTATATACTTAATGAATAACATAAGAGTTATGTTAATATAACATAAAAGTTAAATTATTACAACATAAAAGGTTATATTATTACAAACAAAGGTTTAAAATGTATTATAACCTTTTAGTTATATACTTGTATTTTTTTCCAGTCATCTAATATAGCCGCAAACTTTCATGTTATGATAATTTGACATTTATGTTATGTTGATATAAATTTTATATACAACTATCATAATCTTTGAAATTTTTTATGTTATATATTATAATATAAAAATTAAATTATTATAACGTAAATATTAAGTTATTATAACATAAAAGTTTAAAAAATAATATAAATTTATATTACTCTATAAAATGTTAAACTCTCAAGATATGAAGGTTATACGAACATAATATAAATGTTATGTGAAATAATTAAAGGCTAGGGCACAAAATTCGGGTTTGAGCGCGATTTTAGGGGACGCCTGAGAACGCGTAGAAGCGTGTGAAAACACTTTTTTTTAGAGTGAAAATCACATTTTGGGTCATCTAACCCGAATTGCATGGATTATAACCCATGTTTCTGTAGAAATAAATATAAATACCAAATTATGTATAATTGGGAAGTGAAAACTTTTTTTTAGGATAATGAGAATGATGAAATGTACAGTCCATTCATTGGCTACAAATCTTTACAAAACTTAAAAAACAGTGCGAGTAGGCTATTAATTCATGTTTTAGCTGCTCCTTTATAAAATGAGTTTATTGTATTTCCAAAATGCTTATAGGAACATACGTCTTCATTTTGTTGGCTAATATAAGAATGTACCGTCCGACGGTTATACTTATTGTGAAAAAAGATATATTCATAGTTGAAGAAGGCATATTTAAAATATATGTAAAAACATACTCATAAAACATATACTTATACTTATAAAATACATACTTATAACTCGTCGCACGTGAAACAATCTCACAAGAGACCAACTCACTACTCAAACCTTGTAAAAACGAGCAATGAAACAGTCTTTGCACAACTTTTGTCCTTTTGCAATCATAACTTTGTTGGAGTCATAATTGAGAAAAATGTTAACATGATGAGAGTAGTGGAACTCCTAATATTTCCAACAAGACAAGATTTGGACTAATCCTTAACTTTTCGAGGAATCCTTCATCAGTGGTTGTGAATGACTGATTTTTTCAATCTTTTCGACCTTGGTTCCGTAGGAGCAATGTCATTTTTTCTTGACTCATACTTGGCTTCTCAAGTCCATATTGATCTAATTGAACTCTCAACTACTTATAAAGTCTATTAGACTCCATTTTGGATTGGTGAATTTAAGGAAGAATTTTAAATTAATGGTATCAAATCCATTAGTGGTGTTTAGATTGACATGAGTTTGAAATCTATAACTTTCATTTTGAACTAATTTGGAGTCACTTTATTGGATTTTTAATCCACTCCAAGAGTAGATTTGAGATCCATTCATCTGAAATTCGAAATTCGAATCAGTCTATTCAATTTGAGCCTCAAATCTCTTTCAGATCATACAAACACGTGAAATCTTCACTAGATAATAAAAATATACACAAAATCCAATAAATGCATGATTAATGATACACAATGATAGGAAAATGCTAAAATGCCAATTTCAGACGTATAATGATCGCATCCCCTGATTATATGGAAAATAAATTTAATTAACATACTGGATGTTTGACACGCCAGCAATGGACACATATTAATGTATCAACGGTAGATAGGGCATCAGAGTTGCATAATGATATGGATTTAAATCACAAAATACCCAAAACGCTTACTCAAAAACTAAATTATAATTACATAGATGGTTTTTTTTACACAATTACGTATGAGTGAGTCTTTTGTGAATCAGGTGCATGAATCTCAGATCCATACACCCGGGTCGAATTCGGGTTAGGGGGACCGCTCTTTTTTTTTTTTCACGCATGATTTTTGAAAATGTTCACGTACCAATAGGTTATATTAGACATATCTTTACGTTATGTTAGACATACCTTTAAGTTATGTTAAACATACCATTCAGCCCATATTTCATACCTTATCTTTTTTGCCCTTAATTTTTGAATTTTGGCACCTACCACTACGTTATATTAAACATACATTTACGTTGTGTTAGACATACCTTTGTATATAGTTAGACATACATTTGTATATAGTTAGACCTACCTACATAAGGTATGTTTAATATAACACAAAGAGTAGTACTTGTGTGAGACCGTCTCACGAATCTTTTTTTATGAGACGGGTCAACCCATAACCCAGACATATCAATTCATATAGAAATATGTGGATATAGATTCAATTCATGGGTTTTAAGGATCCGTCTCACGAAAACTATCCGTGAGACCGTCTCACATGAGTTTTTGTGTAACACAAATGCATCTCTAACTATACATAAAGGTATGTCTATTGAAGCGAATTTTGGGTGAGCTTCAACGCGAGTCTCATGCGCGTGGGACGTGGGTGGGAGCGCGTGAGCCGATCCACCCGCATTCGTGCAATCGGTGTATAAATTTTTTTGCCATTATGTATATATTTTTAAGTCCTAGAAAAATTTCAAATTCAAAATTTTTAATCTAAATCTAAATATTATAAAAAACGGGGAAAAAAAAACGAAAAAAAAAAGGGAGAGAATAGGCGCCGACTGATAGGAGCACTTTAAACAAACAGCTTTTGTTAGCAGCTCTTCATATATTCATTCATATAAATATTTACGCATATATATTTCTTACCCTTGTTTACCATATCCTTTTCGTCTTCCTTTTCATACTTCCTCAATTTCTCCATTTTTATTTTCTTGCCCATGGCTTCACCTTCTCAAGCTAGTCTTCTCCTTCAGAAACAGCTCAAGGGTACATCTATTGATATCAATTTCTTGTTAATTTGCGATTTCTGTCGGTGAATGGGTTTTGGCTTTTTAGGGTTTCAGTTAAATCTTGTGGGTTTTTATGATCTGTGCTTCTTATATGCAGATCTGTGCAAGAACCCTGTTGATGGATTTTCGGCTGGTTTATTGGATGAAACCAATTTATTTGAATGGAGTGTTACAATTATTGGCCCTCCCGACACTTTATAGTCAGTCTTTCTCTCATCATCTCCTTCTTAATGTGGGGAATTTTGCGTTTCTCCTTAATTGGGATTTGTTTTAATATGATCGTGGGTTTCAACTCTAATCTGTTGCTATTTGTTTTTGCCTGTCAAGAGACTAGTTTTGTTGTTGTGATTTCGGATTCCGTAGTTTCTTTTCTTCTTGTTTTTTTGAATGCTGGTGGTGTTGATTTAGATTGTGTTGAGGCAGAAATTGGAGAAACTATAGTTGTTCCGTAGGCACCATGAGTTTCAGCTGCGGCTGATATGAGAAATTTGGTCTAGATTTTGATGCAGTGGTGTGTGTATTCCAATGTGAATTCCTTTTTCTTGTTAAAGAGTTAATAAATATGTATGTAGATCATTTCATACAATAGGCTAAATGTTGGCATGGTTGTATGTTGCTTACTTTAATAGGTGAATGATTGTCATTAACAGTAAATATTTATATTCATGTATATGTAATGTAATTGTAAACAGCCCTCATTCTTTAATGTGTCCATAATTGGGTGTTATTAATTATGTTGCATAGGACATGGGTTTACATCCTCTTACAGGTCAATTTTAGCATTGGTCCTCCATTGCCTACTCTAATATGTAAACGTAGGTATTGTCATGGACTGAGGTTTGAATTTGAAGGTTTCTTTAGAAATGATGTGTGGCACTTCTGAGGGCAATTTGATAATTTGTGAAACCAGTAGGATTTTTGTCCAAAGTATTTAATCTCTTATTCTTTTAGTGGATTTAGAAGTTCTTCATTTAGTTTCTCATCGTACGGATGTGGCATCCTTTCTTACAGTGATTTGTCATTGGAATATATCATATAGGTTCAAAGTTTGATTGTTGTTGTATTAAAATCTTGGATGCAGTGAAGGAGGTTTCTTCAATGCTGTCATGAGCTTCCCCTCAGATTACCCAAACAATCCTCCTACAGTGAGATTTACTTCCGAGATCTGGCATCCCAATGGTGTGTGCTCTTTCTCCTAGAACAATGATATAGACTCGTTTTTGTTATCCTTTTTAGTGGACTGATTCAGGAATTATGTGAGAATGCAGTTTACGTTGATGGAAAGGTTTGCATTTCAATTCTCCATCCCCCGGGTGATGATCCAAACGGCTATGAGCTTGCGAGTGAGCGGTGGACACCTGTCCACACGGTATGATCATGAATAAGTTTGATCTGTAATATTATGTTCTTTTTCCCTGGTTTTAAATATCTTCTTTTATAGCAAATTTATCATTCAATACTGGGAACTTATTAAAGTCTCAAACTTGAAAGCCTTATCTATCCTGTATTTTAGCCAAATGAAAGACAATTGTAGATTTTTAGAATACCTGGTGAAAATACCACCTAAAACTCACCTGTTCTGAAACTTGTTGGTTGTCAATCCATTAATATTTATGATAATCTTGGTTTCAAAGTTTGGAACAATTGAAATCTATTTGTGACATGAAGTTCTGGTATCCTGGCCTTTTGGATTCTTGCCTTGTATATAAATGCCAATGACCTCTTAAAAATGTACAGAGAACTGACTACAGCAGATACCAGGAAATTAAAGATTTTGAAAGATAGGACAAGAACCATCCAGAGTAAACGGAGGGGAACTGATAATTAATTGTTTTCATCAGCCAGAAGTGAAGGAAAAATGTAGAGATATTTTGAAATCGTGGCTTGATTGTTGGTTGTGACACACTATCTGAATTTTGGGTTCAATGAGGGTTTAAACTTGAAATGGCACAGATGTGATTGGTTGTGCAATCAATATTTTGTTTCGTGTATTTTGACCAATTTGATAGTACTATTTTCTTCACAGGGTTCATTTAATTGTGTATAAATTTTCAGTGGATGAAGGAACGGTTTTAGTACACTATATTTGATGATTTGTAACTGAAGATCTAGACAGGTTTATTTGTCTTGAGATTGGATATGATACATTCAGATGTACATAGTTCCATGCTTTTTTTTTTTTTGAAGATATTTCAGCCTGTGATCCTCTGTTGCAGTCACCATGGTCAAAAAACTAGATAAAATATTAAATCTCTGATTATGCTGCAAAAAGTGATTATATACATTCCAAGGACTCTACAGTACCTTAAAGATACTTGGTTTGGTGAAGGAAATGTGGCATTAACCTGGTCTGATAAATAATTATTTGGTTTTATGGATCTATACCTATTTGGGGTCAAGGACAGGTGAAGAGGGCTGTGATCATCAGTTTCAAGTGTGAGTTGATTTGAGCAATGCCAAATTGTTGTGGTACAAACTGATACATAACTAAATGTTTTGAGTTATCTGTATGAAGGATAATTGGTCGTAATAGCAGTGAACGGCCTGGATGGTTTCTGTCAACTAAGGGCTACTTGGGATAGTATCTGTAGATCATTGAGCTAATTTGCCTTCATCTCACATTTTAGCCTAAATAAGTCATCCACCAGAGTTTGATATAAACAAATTTCAGGAAGAAATGGATCATATTGACTTCAAGTTTAATGTTTATTGTGATGATTGCTAAAGCGAGTGGACTTATTTTTCCTAGCATGTTCAATGAAATGTAACCAAATTTCTGAAAAGGATTTGGTCTTTGAAAATTTTGAAGCAAGCCCTAATAAAGGCTTGGTTTGTGACTTTTACTCTTTGCTCATGATGTTATTTTAGTTTTTTTAGTATTAACTTCATTATTTGTTTGGAGTTTGAAGTATTATGCATCCGTAGTTCTTTCTCTTAGCAGTTCTCAAGTCAGTCCATTAGTACATCTATGGCTCTGACCTTTTAATGTAAAAACATAAGCTTATCGAAATGTTTTTTTTTTTTTTCTTTTTTTTTTCAGGTGGAGAGTATAGTTCTTAGCATCATATCAATGCTTTCGAGCCCTAATGACGAGTCTCCTGCTAATGTTGAAGCTGCTGTAAGTGCAAAATGAAATAGATTGTTATTGATTTTCTCAGTCTTGTCCCTTATTTTAACTGATTTGGTTTCCTCAAAGCTATTTTTTACATACCATTTAACTTGCAAAGCTTGAAATTAGATGTTCTAATTCGGTTGGTTGGTTTTGTTTCTTGTCTTTGTTATTGATAAGAAAACAGTTTATCAATGGGAATATTCTACTTTGTGTTTCTAGATTTCCTTAAGTTGATAATTAGTTTCATGGTCGATTAATATGGTTAATGCTGCAGAAAGAATGGAGAGATCAAAGGGATGAGTTCAAGAGGAAAGTTAGTCGTTGTGTAAGGCGATCACAAGAAATGCTGTAATCAGAAGTCCCTGAATTCTGCTTCAAGCCCTTACCTGGAAAAATCAATCTGGTGTCAAGTGAAGAATGTGGCTTCCTTTTGGTTACCATTTTGTGCAAACAATGCAATTTTAAATCCATCATACCTTATCTTCTAATGCTTCTTTGTGGTTTTTGCCTATTTCATTTAAAAGTTTGTTAAGTAGAACCCATTCACACAGTGGCACATGACCAATGAAATTCTATGGGAGATGTTTTTTTTCTTTCCTTTTCTTTTTTTTTTTTTTTTTTTGGATAGATTTGTAATGTGTAAACCACGAGGGCCTCGGGTGGAGGCCCTCGTTATCAGGATGAATTTAGTCAAATTCGAATTCTCTCGTAAAGAGATTCGAACTGGCATATATTACCCCTGATTAGCTTTTTTCTTTTTGAATATTTGATTTTTATGGGAGAAATGTGAAGTACATTTTATTTTGAGGACATTATTAATGTTAAGGAGATTTTATTGTTAATATCATGGTGTTGTATGAGTAATATTATTTTTAGCTTTATGAAAATTGATATTGTACATAGTAGGGAATGCTTAATCAAAGTTGCTTAATCAAATATAAGAGGGTGTAACCAAGGATGAGAAAAAAAGAAGTAAAATTGCGCATAGGATGAGAAAACGTTTTCAACCTTTAAAAATGATGATGAAACTTTGTAAAAAATAGGGATATTAAACATAATATTATACCGAATATTATAACTAACCTCAATACCTATATTTTTATTGAAATTGATATTTATCAATATTTTCATGATATTTATTGAAATTTTTCGATATTCCATCAATATTTAGCGATATTGAAATCAACATTGATATTTATCGATTTTTTATGAAATTTCCCTTTATGTGATTTTTTTTTAAAAAAAATCAGAGAAATGTCATTATAGTCCTTTCTGCATCGATCATTTAAAAATATGGATATATTTAAAAATATTAACGATATTCCAGGATATTTTCATTCGTAGGTACAACTGTATTGATTCATGAATAATCTGAAGCTGGATTAAAATGACTTGAACTTGTTAGGTTCATGGTTGATGTCACGTTTAAAAACTTCACAAAAACTTACTTCATTGTACTTGTGCGATGGCTCAAATTAATATAGTCTAGTTTGAAGTTGGAAAAAAATCTATTTTCATATATTTCGTCATTCAATTATATAAAGGGACCAGTTTCGACATATTTACTTGGTTTATTATCTACCACATCATAATTTATATAAATATTAGGTAAATTTGGTGGAATAACTTCCAAAAAGTAGATTTAATGAATACCACCTTCCTTTCCATATCCTTGTAAGTTGTGTAATGACAAAAATGCCCTTATAGTCACCCTTACGAAAAATTGTCTCTTGGGACATATTGGTAACATTTTTGAATAATAAAATATTTTGTGCAACTGGATCCATGCACTGGGGTCGACCCGCCCCACGCGTCTCTCACGCGCGTTTTCACCTGTCCCAACGCTCCCACACGCCTGATGTGTGCGCTCAAACCTACCAAGATTTGCTACAGACAGTCATACATTCATGTTATGTTAGTATTATCTTCATATTATGTTAGTGTTATCTACATATCTAACCTGAACTTGAATATAAACCTGGATAATAAATTCAATGAGTATGTTGTTATTTCATTCCATATATTCTCATGAAAGAAAAGAGATGATTTGCAGGGCCACAGCTCCAATAAGGAGTACTATATCTTTTACAAAGAAAACAAAAGAAAGTGTATATACTCTCTGATCTTTAGGACCATATCTCTCCCATGTGTAAAGTTTCACTAATTAACTAATTAATCAATCAATTAATTATCCCCATATTATATTAATTCTTCCCTTGCTCTGGGGGAGTGGAGAATATATAACTGCAGGAGATAGACTCCTGTGAGACCGTCTCATGTGCGACGACACTGGTGCACGGCCGTGTGTTGGGACATGGTCGACCGTGCGTCGAAACACATACTTATAGCACTAAAAGACATACTTATTGACAAAAATCACATACTTATCTCAACCGTGCCCTAAGACCTGACCGTGCGCCACAGATTGCTCACGTGAGGCACGGGCACGGTCGTGGGCAAGAAAAAAAAATCACATATTTATAGTGAAAAATCGCATACTTATTATTGAAAAAGATATACTTATACACTACACTCGCGCACAGTTGTGTCCTGGGACACGGTCGACCGTGCGCGAGTACCGTCGCATGTGAGACGGTTGCATATTTGTGTAACTGCAGTTATAATTATGAAGATTTATTCAAAATAAATCATGCATGTTTGAAATTAAGGTACACTACTAGTGTGATTAATGAAAGAAATACAGGTATTGAAATAGTGGAAAGGCTATCAACAATGGGACAAGCACAAGAACGGGGCCCATCAAGATTCGCTCCAAACAATCATATCTTCATGTTGTATAAAAACTAACATAACATGAATGTATGACTGTCTGGAGCGAATTTTGATGGATTTGAGTGCATCCACCAAGTACGTGGAAACGCGTGAAAACGTGCGTGGGCGGATCGATTCGGGTGCATGAACCCGTTGCACGAAATATTTTGCCATTTTCCGTTTGATATGCAAATAAAGAGACTAAATTGTTTTTGTGTGTGCTTTTAACTAATAAAATAATACTTTAATAATGAAGTGTATATTTTGTGTTTTTTGTAGGATGTCAGTGTTTTCATACAATAACGCTCTAAGAGAGAGTGAGTGAAATACATGATCGATCAACTGAGATTCAACATAAACAAACAGTACATTAAGATATCTGAAACAAGATACTAATTTCAAAACTACAAAGTATCAACTAAGGTCTACTCTATCTTTGTTTTTGTCAAAAAAGTAGTCCAAAAATAAGTTATAATTGTTCGACCCAAAATCATATGTACTCATTATACACCTTAAAGACTATCTAATATAGCCAAAACATTTCTAGGTGCATGACACAATGGTCCCTAGTTTATTGCAAATTAATGATAATATAATAGGTAAACTCACTATGTAATTAATATATAGCTAATAAAAATACATCTAATAAAGCTTAAAATTTAAGAAATCAGGATTTAACCAAATACCAAATTATTAAAGAAAAAACCACAAAAGATTCACAACTCTCTTGAACCAAAAAAGTAGGTGCAAATCCTTCATACATAATAAGATTAATGACATTAGTTTACAAGTCACTACCCATGCATTAGACAATCAATTCTTTGTCTGATAGTCATCTCATCTCCAAAACCAAATACATATATATATCTACCTCAGTTTCAGAAATGTTACATCTTATTACAAAGTTTAGTAACCTGTCTTTCCATTTCTGGTGTCTTGATCTTCACTTCCAACTGATTCTTGAGTAGAATTTCGGACACAGTCGTCGTATTCCTTAGAGGGCGTAAATCCGGTCGATGTCAGAGTTGGAAAACTCAGAGTGATGCCATGAGTTGGAGCCACTCCGAGCATGCTTCTCTCTCTTCCTCATCGATCTCATCCTCTTCGATCGAACTACATAATAAGTCATGGTTCCGAGAACACCGGCCATTATAACGCCTCCAACTAGTGTGACCAATATGGCGGCCCACTTATGTTTCCGTCCCACAACTATGTAAGAGGACGCCATGAACGCCACTGAGGTACACACTGAGGCCAACCACATCAGTTTGTTAATAACTTCCACAACGCGTCTTTCAGCCTTCGTCTCACCTCTAACAAGTGTGATTTGAACCACAACAACGGCTAGGGATGTGAAAAGGGCAATTGCATTGAAGATGAAGAATATCTTGAAGGACGTGCTACTCACGACAACGGCCATGCCTTTGTCGTTGTCCCCACCGGGCACCGTAAAGATGGCAGCAAAGGCAACAGTGGCAAAGAGGACGGCAACCACAGTGACTGAGTTGGTGGCGTTGTTGATGCCTTCTCGATGGAGTTTCCTCAGCTCTTTGGCGATGCCATGGACGTTTTTGTTTGTTCTCTTTGTTTGCTCGAGCTGTATGTGGACGTCGTTTTTAATCTGAGTGACGGTTTTTCGAAGCTCGTCTCTGGGTTGGTTCAGTTCGTTGGCTCGGACAGCACCACAGCGACAAAGGAACTCTTTAATGTCTGATGATTCTTCTGAGAGTGGAAGATTTTCTGCAATGTCGAGAGCTGTTTTGCCGTCTCGGTTCAGTGCATTGACGTTTGTATCAGGCAGACGTAATAACAAATTAACGATCTGCAGAGAATAAAAAATAATTAAAGGTTAGAGTAATCATATTACAGCAGCATATGTGAAGGCGAGGAGGTATTAGAGAACATGGCATGCATAAACCTTAATTAACTTCAAAATGTAGTCAAAATTTCAGTAACTCGAATAGAAAATAGAAGTTTAAAGAAAAACTATCGTTAGTCACCTTATAAAAATTCTTTGCATGAAGCAAGTATAGCGGTCATTTCAGAACTGGCATCCCTTAAAAGTCAACTACAGTTTGATTGAAAAGAAGACATACATTTTCTTGCATTTGTCTTTAGAATAACATAGCATTTAAAATTTTTGAAGTTTCGCACGAGTCTTTAGTAGAATTATTACATTCAAAAATTTCAAGGAAACTCAAAAGTTTTGATCTGGGAGTCTTGAGACCACTATAGTAAATGGCAAAAAGAAAAAGTACAAGATAGAAAATATACCTCTGCTCGTTTTTTCCTCGTGGCTATATGTAAAGCAGTATTGCCAAATTTGTCTGGAAGCATCACTATAGCTGCATCCGCATCTAAGAGCAATTTGACAACCTCAGAGTTAATTCCTTTGACAGCCATATGCAATGCTGTCTGTCCTTTCTTGTCTGTCCTTCTAGCCAACTGTGGATCTTTATCAAGCAATGCTTTGACAATGTCCGCATGCCCTTGTCTAGCTGCTAAGTGCAATGCGTTTTTTCCATTGGATCGAGAGATTTCTAGCAGGCTGCAGTCCTTTGAGAGAAGTTCGTTAACCACAGAACTATGTCCCCTAGATGCGGCGGTTATAAGAGGAGTTGCATTTGATGGACCAATTGTCTTACTTAGCCCCGGGTCATGATCCAACAGCACTTGGACAATTTCTACAAAATCAAATTAACATAAGTATCAGGAAAAATGATATTAAATTGTTACATATGGAGTTAAAGGGTCGATAAAACGTGTCTTCGAGGGCTGGACCATGTTTAATAACTAACGTGAGGTGTTTTAAACGAATTTTAGACAAGTCTTAGCATTAAAACTTTTGAGTTAAGAGACTCTGAACTATGATGATCGGATTCTGTGTTGTGCTTGGATTTGAGGGATTTGAAATACAACATTTGAGATGAATGGATTTCAAATCAACTACAGTTAGAGTGGATTCAAAATCCACTCATATTGCTCAAAAATTAATTCAACATGAATGTCGTGGATTTCAAATCCACATCTATCCAAACAACATCAATGAAACTGATTGAGTACACCACAAATGACCTCACTTCATGACCCAACTTCACACCAAAATAGGCAATTCGAAACTTATAGATTAAGAATCAATCTAAAACAAGACAATCACCATGGTGTCCTTGACTTGCAGCAGTATGCAGAGGATCAAACAGCGATCGATTCTTCTTTGTAAGCGTCTCCTTATTGGCGTACTTAAGAAGCTCTTTAACCACATCAATATGCCCTTTCTCAGCTGCAGTGTACAACGCTGTCTCTCCCAACTCATTCACCTCATTTACAACCGACGCCCTGATTTCCGCAACCTCCAGGTCAAAATCCACCCCACTCGAATTCCCCACCATTTGAGAATTAATGTCATCAAGAATCTGCTTCACTGCCCCAAGATCGCCCCTTTGAGCCGCCAAATGCAGCTCAGTATCATTGTGACGGCCCGTCACCTGTTTCACATATTTCTTTTTGCTAGACTGGTCGATTCGCTTCCCTGAATTCGATAGAACCAGAGCCGGGGCTGTAGACGAGGATGGTGATGGAGAAGGTGATGGCTCCGCCAAAGGGTTCTGGCTTTGTGTTGGAGTTAAGAGAACTTTTTCCACCTCTTCATCTGCCCCTATATATGTTCCAGTTTATTCATGAGATGGTCCAATTATTATTTCTGGATAGTATAAAGATCAAAAACCCACAGTTTCTTGTTCATTCAAACACAATCTGTTTGAATGTTTTAGTTCTTTGAACCCACAAACTTTTCCCATATTATATCTTCTTCAAACAGAAACAAGATCAGTAGTTATCAAATACAAAAGAATGAATAGATTACTTCACCTTTTGAACTTTCCTACACAGCATATATCCCAGATACCCAGCACCAAAATCAGAAAAGAAAACCCTAAAAACTTCTTCAATCCCTAATTAGTTACAAAATGAACAAATCCAGTGAAGTACTGCAAAACCCAATAACTGTGCCTTTATGTAGAAGCTAAAGAGCTAAACTGATCGTTCTTCCAAAAAGTGTAAACTTTATGATTTATCAGCATCAAAATCAACTAAAAATCCAAATAATTCCCCAAAAGAATCACACTTATTAATGATTGATTCATCCAATAAAGCTACCAACCCACTGAAATGATGCTGAATAATTGAATTCAAAGCTTGAAAGTAAAGTTGCAAAGCAGCTTTAATGGAAGGAGATGGAGAAATATGGAGGCATGATGTTAAAGAAAAGGGAAAAGAGCATACCAAGTTTGACAAGTGAAGACATGATTCAGCTCCAAGTCAACAAACGAGGATGGAGAAGCTGTGATTTCTGGAAATAATAGTTTATATGGGTGAGTGAATGAAGAGGGCTATTGGTGAAGTGGGCGAGTCATCTCATCTCATCTCATCTGGAAGAAAGGTGGAAATAATGGCTACTACACGACACTACTCACGAAAGTGTTGCGAAATCGCCCAATCTTTGCCCTTCTTTCTGAGAGAGAGAGATAGAGACACAATGAGAGAGAGAGAGAGAATCTTGTTTGAGTGTTGGGCTGTCTGAATTTGTATAATAAAAATAAGGGTTAATTATCAATAACCTTCCAAAATTTACTCGTTTTTCACTTAATTACCTAATTTTTTTTTTCGATTGCAACTAACCATCTTATCTTTGCGCAGGATGTAAATAACCATCTAAAACTATCGAAACACTATTGCTATTTTTATCATTTTAAGTTTAATTAAGGAAAATAAATAATATTTGTAAGATAATAATTAAAATTTATTTGGATTTACTATAAGTATACGTCAAAATAAACAATGTTGATTACTAAAAAAATAGGAATTACAAAAATAAATTTGTAATTTGCAATTCATAACATATAATGGAGAAATTATAAGTTTTGTAGTTCTTAACATATAATAGAGATTTCGAAAATAAATTGGACATTTTGAAACTAAACTAAGGATTTTCAATTTAAATTAAGGATCTTGAAAAAAATAACGGATCATAGAACACACTTAATATTTTTCGCAAGCCCAAAATCTTCTTCCAAAATTCAAATTAGTCAATGATGTGTTTAATTTATGAAAGAATATGACTGAACTTCTACAAGGCTTGCATGACAAATGTTGTTGTGCATATTTGATAAAAATCAACTAAGTGTTGAAATAGAATTAGAGAAGAAAGAAACGGGTTTTATAAAGTGTTTAGCACTAACATTTCTTATTTGCAGGTTTAAAGAGAAAGCGTGGTTTCACTTAACAAAACGCATGCGTGCCTTTGCCACATCATCGAACTCTCAAGCTTCGGATAAAAGCGTATCTTTACTAATAAAGTCGTGTTCATTTTTCAGCTCAGAGTTGTTGATACTTGAAGCCAATCACATGTTGAAAGCTCAGCAATCGTATGGTTATTTCTGTTGCAAAACTCAGAGGCGAGAGAAAACGGCGAAACAAAGTGCGTCTGGAGCTATCTTTAACGGAGTTGCCAAAATTCGTTAGAGATCTGTTTGAGCTGATTCTTTTTGTGCCAAAGGGTATATATATTGTAGTTTACAGTGGATTTGATAATACAAGTTTTCGTCGAGTATGAGAGAGATCTAGAGCGAGAAAGTTAGCGTGTTGTGTGTGTTCTTCTGCAATTAGATTGCAGATTTGAAGTTGTAATTGGTTCTCGATTTATTTCAATAAAGATCCCCACCCTCTGTTGCCCTGTGGATGTAAGCTTTTATAGTTGAACCACGTAATCTATGGTGTTGTTTTTCGTTTTAATTTCTCTGCATTGGTTGTGATTGGTTTTGGATCTAGTTGGTGGATCATCTAAGTTCTAGGGTTTTTGGTTGAAATCCTAACAATTTAGTTATCCGGCCACAAAACAAAGTTCATCAATGATTACCTCTTCCTATCGTACAACTTGTTTATACTTAACCAAATTGAGGAAAAATATTCAGGTTTATGGTTTAAAACTAGGAATCCTATTTTTTTTTACCTTAAACTTAACCTAAAATAATAGAAATACTCTCATAAGTATAGGGTATGTCTCGCACTTGATTCGCTTTTTTCAGAAAATTGTGTTATGATGGTCTTAGATGGTCATTTGCAACTCACACAAATGTGAGATGACTAATTGCAACGAAAAAAAGTTTAGGTAGTTAAGTGTAAAATCATACTCCCTCTGTCCCCCTTATCTTTGCCACGGTTTGACCGCACGGAGTTTAAGAAAAAACTGTTGACTTTGATATGATGTGTTATTTTAATGTTTTTGAGTGACAATTTTGTAATTAATGTGTGTTTTTTGAGTGCAAAAGTTGTAAAATGAAAGAAATGAAAGGGTAAGAGAGTAAATTTTTCTTTGCCATTTTTGGGCTGACAAAGTTAGCTGAGACAAACAAAAAAGGAAAGTAGGCAAAGTTAGCAGGGACGGAGGGAGTATATAGTTTGGATGGTTATTTGTAATAAATCCTAAAAATAATCCATATTCACAAAAACTCATGTAAGACGGTCTCACCAATAGTTTTCATGAGACGGATTTTTATATCTATAAATTGAACTCATATTCACAAACTTTCATATGAATTACTAAGTGTGGGTTATGGGTTGACCCGTCTCACGAAGATCTGTGAGATGACCACATACAAGATCTCCTCATCCATATTTGATACTATTTGATTTATGGTTCCGTTTAAAAATAAATATCGTTCCGAAGATTTTGTCATAAATTAAAGACGAACATGAGAAATTTATAATTCAAAATTGAAAATATCCTCTTTTGAATAGTTGTCATCTCCTAGAGCCCGCTGTTTTTTCACAACTCATGTGCAATTGTTATATCGTAGGACGGTTGCGCTAATTATAGAAAATAACATACTTATAGTTGAAAAACACATACTTGAAATATATGTAAAAAAATTTACTTATAAAATATATATTTATAGTTGAAAAACATATATTTATATCTTTAAAAGACATATTTATATCTCGTCGGACGTGAGATGGTCTCACAAGAGATCACCAACTAACCGTTTTTTTTTAATGTGAGTTGTTCTAGGTTTGTGCTATTTTTTTTCACATTTTAGCTATGAGTGTTCTGTATTGACTAGATCTCTTTTTCTCTTGTAAGAGTTTGGAGTATCCCTTGTACTCTTTCTCTTAATATTTCTTTTTTCCTGATAAAAGATCACTAAAATATAGGTAAGGAATATTAAAAGGAAAAATATTATATACATGTTATTTGTTATAATATTTTAACTTCAATAGTAAATAAAAGGTTGATTATACATTTTTACATTTGAAATATATAAAATTAGGTTTACCCATCTAATATAACAAAATAATAAATTATACTTTCCCATTTGAATGATGCAATTTTTTTTAATCATATTTATATATATTTACTTCGTATATAAACTTTACAATTTATTGTATTTTGTTAATTAAAGAAAATCATAATCGTTGATGCATAGATATATGTCATATGACTATAATTTATTGGAGTTGATAAAATGTATAGGAAACTATAATGATAGAATTCAAATATTTTAACACGATACAATAAAATGTTAAATTACCTGTACTTTGGATTTCTTGGACTTTACTATGTATATAAGAAAGGGCCCAATGGGCCTATATGACCATGGTAACTGACTGGAGTATTATTAGTAAGTAGGCCAGTGGCCCAAAACAATGTTGAACTTTATCATTTCTTGGATTATTATCCAAGCTAAAATCTGGAATGTGAATGTTTCATAAATTTTAGTTATACATTCACTTTATAACTAGTAGTGCATCCGAACAAAAGCGCTCCTTGTTATATAATTTAATAATTTTTATTGTTGATAATATAGTATAATAATATATTGTTTAAGAATAAAATTTATATTGTCTATATTAATAAAAATGTTTAATATATTCAACTTATAATTGTATTTGATAAACTTTTCACATTTTCCCCTCATCTTTATTTTTGATCCTCTTTAAATATGTCTAAAACAGTGGAGTCGTGATCATATCCTAACTCGTTCCCCTTCACTTCTCTTTCTCTAAAGTGGTTGTATATTTTTTTTCTATTATAATGCTAAGCTTTTATTTTTTTAATGCAATTACTTATCAATAGATTTAGATAATGAAGATGACAATCAAATTAGTATTGTTAATATCTCATCATATCTGAAAAAGCTTTCATCCTAATTTTTCTTCTTATTTTCATCATCATTTTTTTTTTTGGTGATATTTCTAACCTCCATTTCATGCTACCTTATTGTCTTTAAGTGATAATTGTTATATATGCATTGCTTATAAAGTATAATGACTAACCATCTAGGTTTTTCTTCTTATTTCCATCACTAATTTTTCTTATTCTTTTGATATTTTTAACCTCCATTTGAATGTTATTTATTCTCATAAAATGAGAGTTATTATATTGTTTATATAATACAATAACTTCCATCTCAATATTTCTTCTTATTTCCATCACCAAATTTTCTTCTTCTTTTGATATTTCTAGCCTTCATTTCATCTAAGTTCATTCTCATTAAATGAGTTGTTATATATACATTGCTAATATAGAAAATAACTTTCATCTCAATTTTTTTTCTTATTTCCATCACTAATTTTCCTTTTCTTTTAATATTTCAACCCTCCATTATTTTTCTTATTGTTTTGATATTTATAACCTCCATTTCAAAAAACTAGCTCATCCTCATTTAGATAATACTTCAATCTCTATTTCATGCATTGCTTATATAGAAGCAGAAAATGTCTTGTAGAGGAAGCTTAATTCCAATGGCTTGTAGAGGAAGCCTAATTTTAGTGGCTTAAGATTGATTCAAAGTTATTAAATTATTTAGAAAACCAAAATGAAATTAAAAAAAAAAACGACAAAGACAAATTGATGTGACATTTTTAGGATGGAAAGTGGCAAATTTATAAATTTTGCTAACATTTTTTTTATTATGTATATAGATATAGATACATAGATATATAACGATTTTAGATTGGTACATAACCTTCATTATTATTAATTTTAATTTCAAATTAATTATAATGTTGGTATTTCTATAATAGTTTTCAAACTTTTAAACATTTTATAGCCCTTCATAAAATGAAGTTTAGATTAAAACCTATTTCCCACATTTATATATCTATCAATATTACAAACTAATTTAAATTTTGTTTGAGTTTTGACAATGTTTAAATTTTATTATTTTCAAAAAATTGAACTATATCATTATGATATAGTCATATCATTTAAAATAGCTTATTGTATTTCATCTTTACTCATATATGTAAAATTGAAGATAACTTTTTATATAATAGTGTGTGTAATATATGTGTATGTATATATACAAGGCTTGTTCTAGAAGATATTTAAACGTTATTTAGTTTTTTTTTCTCTTTTTCTATTGGTTAATTGCGTTGGAGAGAAAATGACAAATTTGAAATTTTCCACAACTTGCTTGCTTTTAGTATAACTAGTAGTGCACCCGGACTATGCGCGGCTAAACAATATTTTTAAGGTAAGAAATAAATATATACAATATTTGATTATTAAAAGATATGGATTTAAATAATTGTATTTTACATACTTTTATGTATATTGTAATATTAAAAGACATCGAACATTTATATTTATTTACTTTTATAAAAAAATTAATTATTGCATTACACATTACAAAGTACATACTTCTAATATAAAATACTTTTGAATTAATTTCTAACTTTATAAAACTGTAAATACATACATATATATATATATATATTAACTTAAACATTTATGTTGAAGTACGTGAATTTCAAAAAGTAGTAATCTTCCTCTATTAAATATTTTATCACAAAATTCATATTGAAATAAAGAAGATGTTTTAAAAAACGACACATGGGTATGTCAATATGAAAAGGTAATTTATCGATAATAAATTATATTATGTAAATTCATATACTTTAAAAACTTTTAACTTAAACCATTTACAATTTATAATTATTTAAATAAACATTTAATAGTATATATGTATATTATTTTATTGCTTTTATTATAATGTATCATTAATCAAAAAGTATATGTGTTTTTATTTTATTTTGTATTATAATATTTAATAGCTTATCAAGAAAGGCATGTAATTAAAATGATTAAATTAATTTAGAAAACTAAAATGAATTCTTAAAATAATAAAATAAAAAGAATTTTTTTACACATCATCACATTGATGTGACTTTTTAGGAGGGAAAGTGACAAATTAGTAAATTTTGCCAACTTCTTTATTATTATATATAGATAGATATAGATAATATTAATTTGAGGAAATGACCCAAAGTACACAAAATAATATAAGCAATTAACTTTTGGGGAATTTTTTTTTTTAGTCCTCTATATTTACCTTTATTAGATTTTTAACCCTCTATCTTTCAACTTTTGATTTTTAATCCTCTATATTTATTTCATTAGATTTTTAGTCCTCCAATTTTCAACTTTTGAATTTTAGTCCTCCATGTTTTAAAAATATCATTGTTATAAATTTCAAAAATAGTAAAATATGAATAATGTCATTTTTTTAGTTTTGTATTATCCATTTTCGACACAGAATGTATATAATTTATGTGAAATAAATTATTAGTTACTTAGTATCAATTTCATGCTAATTCTTTTTATTTCTCATATTCACAAAACTCTAAATCAATTATAACATGATAAAAAATTGAATTACCAATTAATAATAATTTACCCTTGTTAGATGAAGGAAAATTTTGTTTTTTTTGTGAAAATAAATAAATTGTAACTAAATTAAAAGTAAAATATTTACCCGTAAAAGGACTAAAAAAAGATATATTTTTAGCTATTGAGGGCTAAAATTCAAAAGTTGAAAAATAGAGGACTAAAAGTCTAATGAAACAAACATAGAGGACTAAAAATTAGAAGTTGAAAGATAGAGGATTAAAAATCTAATAAGGGTAAATATAGAGGACTAAAATTCAAAAGTTGAAAGTTAGAGGACTAAAAATTTAATGAGGTAAATATAAAGGATTAAAAAACTTTTTTCCCTTAACTTTTCTACCATTCAACTTGACAAAAATATTTTTCTACTACAAAATATAAGAAAGTTACATTTTCTACTACATTTGATCAAGTCTTCCTACAATGATTGAGTAATAATTAAGTGATGATATATAAAATCTGATAATTCATTTAATATGCTTATTTAACAAATGATTCATATTAAAATTTATTTTAATTGAAAATTAAAATTGCCTCGTTCAAAACTAACTCGTTTAATTACATAAATTAGAGTTATTATATAAATTAATGACTTGTTTAATTAATTAAATTGATAATTAAAGTGTTTCGTTTAATTAATTAAATTGAAAAATAAATGTGGCACATTTAATTAGTTAAGTAGCTCATTTAACTATATAAATTAGACTTAATCACTTTAATTATAAGTGGCTCGTTTAATTTGTGAAACTGAAAAATTAAAGTGGCTCGTTTAATTAATTAAGTTGAAAATTGAAAGTGGCTTGTGTAATTTTTTAAGTGACTCATTTAATTCTATAAATTAGACTTAATCATTTAATTATAAATGACTCGTTTAATTTGTGAAATTGAAAAATTAAAGTGGCTCGTTTAATTGTTTAAGTAACTCGTTTACTTTGTGAAATTGAAAAATTAAATGCATTTGTTAAACAAGTGACTAAGTTTAATTAATATGTTAACATCAATTTAGTTTAATTAATTTGTTAACATCAAATTAGTTAAACAATGGACTATAATTAATTAAACGAGTGACTAATTAGTTAAACGAGTAACTAATTTCACTAATTTCATTAAACGAGTGACTCTTAAAAGATTGACTCGTTTAAACATTCACTAATTAAGCATTTCAATAACAGTGAATGTTTAACAAATCTTTTATTGAAATGCTCGTTTAAGAGTAATCAATAAACGAGTGACTCGTTTAAACATTCACTGATTAAACATTTCAATAAAAGTGAATGTTTAAACGAGTCAATGTTTAAGAGTCACTCGTTTAGTGAAATTGGTGAAATTAGTCACTCATTTAACTAATTAGTCACTTGTTTAATTAATTATAGTCCCTCGTTTAACTAATTTGATGTTAACAAATTAATTAAACTTAGTCACTCGTTTAACAAATGCATTTGTAACTCGTTTAATCTTAGTGACTAATTTCATGCATTTAATTCCTTAATATAAGTTTAACAAACGCTTGTTTAACAATTAGTCACTCGTTTAACAACAATTAATGCATGAGAATTAATTATTCACTCTTTTAACAAATGCTCGTTTATAATAATTATTAAACGAGTGACTCTTATTAATTAGTTGCTCGTTTAACATCAAATTAATTATTAGTTGCTCATTTAATATTATTAATAATTTACAAGCTAAGAAATTAGTTGCTCGTTTAACATCAAATTAATCATTAAATCAACTCAAATAAATTAAAGAGCCACTTTTATTTTTCAATTTAACACATTAAACGAGTCACTTTTCATTTTGAATTTAATTAATTAAACGAGTCACTTTTATTTTTTGATTTCACTAATTAAACGAGCAACTACTTTATATAATTACTAGACGTGCACCCGCGCTATGCGCGGCTAAAATATTTTTTAAATGTAAGAAATGAATATATTGAATATTTGATTGTTAAAAAGATATGAATATAAATAATTATATTTTACGTATTTTTGTGTGTGTATATTGTAATAGTAAAGAACATTGAACACTTATAATTATTTATTTGTATAGAAAGTTATTTCTTGCATTACACATAACAAAATACATACTTCTAATAATATAAGATACTTTTGAATTAACTTTTAACTTTATAAAACTTTAAATAATTATATCATAAACATTTAAGTTTAAGTACATAAATTTCAAAAAGTAGTAATCTTCTTCTATTAAATATTTTATCACAAAGTTTGTATTAAAAAAAAAAGATGTTTTAAAAGAAGACACATGAGTATGTCAATATGAAAAATTAATTTTTTTGTAATAAATTATATTATGTAGATTCATACATTGTAGAAACTTATAACTTAAATCTTTTACAATTTATAATTATTTAAAACAAATTTTTTTATAGTAGAATGTAATATAATATAAAAAAAGATTTTATTTTCTATTTTTTTATTATAACGTATGATGATTCAAGAACTATATATATTTTTCTTTTATTTTTTACTACAATATTTGATAGCTTATCAAGAAAGTCATATAATTTAAAATGATTAAATTAATTTAGAAAAATAAAATGAAATCTTGAAAAACTAAAATAAAAATAAATTATTTACACATCATCAAATTGATGTGATATTTTTAGGAAGGAAAGTGGCAAATTAGTAATTTTTGACAACTTGCTTGCTTTTATTATAGTATAGATGTCTAATTTTTTAAATTAAACGACCTACTTAAACAATTAAACGAGCCAATTTAATTTTTCAATTTCATAAATTAAACGAGCCACTTATAATTAAATTGTTTAAGTCTAATTTATACAGTTAAATGAGCGACTTGATTAATTAAACAAGCCACACTTATTTTTCAATTTAATTAATTAAACGAGCCACTTTAATTATCAATTTAATTAATTAAACGAGCCATTAATTTATATAATTAACTCTAATTTATGTAATTAAACGAGTCAGTTCATTAATTAAACGAGGCAATTCAATTTTCAAGTAAAATAAATTTTAATATAAATCATTTGTTAAATAAGCATATTAGATGAATTATTAGATTTCATATATCATCACTTAATCATTATTCAATCATTGTAGGAAAATTTGGTTAAAATGTAGTAGAAAATGTAACTTTCTTATATTTTGCAGTAAAAAAATACTTTTGTTAAGTTGAATGGTAGAAAAATTAATTGCTTATATTATTTTGTGTAAGATGGGCTGAGCTCTCTAATATATTTAGTCCTAATATTATTAATTAAAAAAAGCTTTCTTTGTCTCATGTATTAATGTATAAAGTGGGAGCGGTGGTTAAAAAAATAATTAGGGCAATAGAACATTTTTTTTTTCCCTTCTAACCTTTAACCTAAAAATCCCTCAATTTTTCATTTTCCGAGAGAGATCACAAAAATAATATATAAATCTGCATCAAGGTTGTTAAAATTGTTTTTTACTAAGATTGTTAGGTAATCCGTAATCCATAGAATAAGATTGTAAAATTGAATAGCAATTGATACAAACTTCCCAAAACAAGATGGGTGAGTTTTATGTGAGATCGTCTCACGACATATTATATGAGATGAGCTAACCCATAACTCAAACTTCACAATTCATATTAATTTAGTGGAAATGAATTTGATTCATAAGTAAAAATGATTTGTTTCACGAAAACTATCAATAATACTACCATCTCAAACAAGTTTTTTTGTAAAACAACATAGGACAAAACACACACGTAGGGATGACAATGGGGTGGGGAATTCCCGTCCCTATGGGGATACGCCCCGAATGGGGATGCGATTCCCTAAAATATTTCCCTGCGGTGACGGGGACGGGGCTGATTTTCTCCCCAACTAGCGGGGCGGGACAGGGACGGGGATCATATTAGCCATCCCGCGGGGATCCCCGCCCCATTTCCCGAGGGGCCCCATGAATTTTATACATATATGTATTTATTTATTTATTTTAAATAATATAATTAAATCATTAAAAAAATATTAAATTTTTATATACAAATAAAAATACAAAACTTCATTTCTCATCATCTTCTAAGTACATTGAAGTATTGAAAAAATTAACGAAAATGTAATATGATTATTTATTTTTGTATTTTTTAGATTGTGTAATTGAATTATATTTTATCTTTGATAACAATTGAGTCAAATATTATGATTTTGCTGATATTTTAATTATATGTAATTTTGTGAATTATTTTTATGTATTAATTAAACTAAAAACAAAATTTTCAAGAAATTAAAAAAATTAATATTGTGGGGCGATGAATCCCGCGGGGTAATGGGAATCCCCACAGGACGGGTATGGGGTGAAAATTTTCCTTGCAAAGTTGGTAGGGACGGGGATGGGGATTGCTCCCCGACCCCGCCCCTTTCCAATCCTACACACTGACACACGTACATATATAAAGCTATGATGAAGAATATCTTTATAAGTGTATGAGTACAAACATTAACTTATGATCAATACCAACCTTATAAAGTATTTTGAATTTGGATTCCTTTTAAGTACATATAAATTTTCTGTAGTATGTATGTATATAAGATATTTTATTCTATTTTGATGTTTTTATATAATGCGTCATAATAACACACAACATATGAAAATATAAATGTAAAAAAGATATTATGACATAACACATCAATAAACTAAAAGATGAAACATCGAATTAGAATAGAATGTGGAGCATTCGATCATTTATGTCATCAAATATAAACGTTGTATTCAAAAATTAGGTTTAGAGCAAACAAACAGGAACTTAGTTGTGTATGTTGGATCAAATTCAAATACATCGAGTTATCTTCGATGGAGACGACGAGGATGATGAAGATGAAGGAGATGATTCCCCAAATTCATCACCATTTCCATGGAATAAATCCGACAAATAATTCCCCAAATTATCCGGCGAAAACCTCACCAGAACCTCCAGATTCTTCTCCACGCTCAGTATCGCCACGTAGCTTCTATCGTAAAATTCCCGATACGCCGGCACCAGTTTCCTCGCGATCGACATTCTAATCTCGTCGCGAAGCTTGGGATCTGCCACGACCCACGAGTTCTGCTTCCTGTACGCGGCCTCGAATGCGGAGTTGAATTTCCTGAATTGTTCCCTGATTGCGTTTGGGGATGATTCGATTTCGGTTTCCGTTGGAAGAGAGGAGAAGGTCTTTGCCCAGGCGACCGATTCGTAGTTCGCGGCGTAGAGTTTCACCTTCTTTTGGAGCTGGGATAGCCACTGTTGCCCTAGGAGGAGCCTCAGGGCGGTGGAGCTCACTTTCTCGACCACGAATTGGAGGTTGTTTGCTAAGAAGAGGTAAGATAGTCCGATGTCCTTGTAGAGTTCAGCTTTGCTGTCGAGTTTGCATAGTAGGACGAGTATGATCCACGCCAGTCGGCTCGCTACGCCGGAGGTTGCGCCGCCGTGGGGGCTGTCGAAGTAGGATTCCGGGAATGGTGACTGGGCGGGGCTATGCGTTTCATCGGCGAGGATATCGGAGAGGGTTCCACTGTTGTCCGCTAGTAGAGAGACGTAATCCATTACCGAATAGGTTAGTGGATGGATTCCGCCGCCGGGGATTGGCGTTTTGGACGAGTTTTTCTGGATTGATGAGACGAATTCGGAGAGAATCGTTTGAGCAGATTCGCTGAGCTTCTGAATGGAAGAGAGAGCTTGCAGTTTGATCGGCAAGAGGGATTCGTATGAGAAAATCGCTTCGATTTCCGGCCAAAGATCGGAGAGGGTCTCGAAAAGACTCATCATGACGAAAATCTTGGCAGGGGATCGTTTACTCTTAGCCACGAATTCAGGGAACTTGAACATGTTGAGAGCTCCTTCCATTGTTGTATGCGCGATACATGTTTGTTTAATTGTCTCAGAGACACCAAACACATGGTTGCACAGCAATCTTTCTCCTCGGAAAATTCCTCTCACCGCAGCTTTGGATGCGTCGATCCACTTGTTGGTTTGATGCTCGAGAGCTTTCTGATCCATTCTGATGATCTGGGATGGACTGAAGCTTCTGATTCCGAGGCGGTAGAGCTCTTCATCGACGATGGATTTTCGTGTGATTTTGTATATCTTCCCACACTCTTTGCTGTATCCAGAGCCGATCATACTCTCTGCAGTCATCTTCAAATCGAACATGGCTCGTTCCACCTTGGACATCGTGTCATCACCATGATCATCAACTTCTTCCTCGTCCCCAAAAGACAGTGATCTTGATAGGTGCGAGGAGCCACTGGAAACAGATTCAGACTTCAAGCAGTCCCTGTTTGCGGATAGAATGTAATAGAATTCCTTCTCGAGGCGAAGCATAGCGATTTTCATCAAGTTGTTGGCCACCACCAACTGCTTCGAACCGGAGCGCCGAGCAACCAAGAAATCCATTGCTCTGCGCAGCTTCTCCACGCAGTTGATGAGTTCTTGGGCCTCGTCTCGATTTTCTTGGAACAGGGAAGTGAATTTCTCCAAGGAGGGGCTCTTCGGGTCCCATTTACGCACGATGATCCCTGCGTCCTCGATGTTTTCTTGGATGGTCGACTCGGAGAATGCCTGTTCAAGTGTAGGAAGAGAAAGCTGGTTTTCATGAAGGGTTTTGGACAAAGGGGAGAGAGATGTTATTGCTTTCCGAGGCGTAGTTGGTGTTGGGATTTCTGTGATCGCCATTGATTCTGCAGAGACCTGCTTTGGAGTTGGATTGTTAAAGATTGTAAACTCCTTTTGGGCTTATGGAGAGTGATCGAGTTGTCGGTTTTAAATAGCAGTGAAAGAAAAAGGAATACATCGAGAAGTTTCCAGTGGAAGTTAAAGATTTGACGAAATTCAAATCCAAGAATTTTGCAACCAAATCTAAGAGAAGACCCTGACTCTATATGTATTACATTGGAGATGGTCTAAGAGAAGACCCTGACTCAAACCATTGGCTAAAAGAGAAGGCATTGCAGCTTTCTTGCATTTCATGAAGAGAATTATACACTCTTTACCATTATATTTACAAGAGATATACTTTTATATCTCAAATACAGCTGAAAAATACGAGGATTTACTTTCATTTACCTACCACGGGTGTAGAATGATGTGTTCGTGTTGTATTATCGATGTTATGCATTTGTGAAATGAACAAGGATTCAAATTATATAATATATTATGTGTTTAAGATAAAATTTATATTCATCAAAATTGGCTCAACATGAAAATTCAAGGATATGCAAATCCATCATAACGTGTAACCCCAAACAAGTTGTCATTGTGGATTTGAAATATGATTCAAGGAATCAAAAGTTGACTTATTTTATTTTATTTTTTATTTATAAATGACAATACAAAGGTAGATAAAATAGCTAGGTTGTCCTATAATACATATAGAGTCAGGGTCTTCTCTTATCGAGAAATGCTATTCAGTTTAGTTGGATGTATTTGTCATTACGTAACAACTTCTTTTTATTTTATTTTATCTAAAGAAAAAAAAAATGATAAAAGATCTTATTTTCCATCAAATTTATACAAAAATTCCATGTATCTCTATTTTAACCTGCCACAAGTTCGTTATAGTTAAAGACATTATAGAAATTTCAATAAAAACTATACTAGCAATCAATTTGCAATCTTGTTATAGTTCTCTTAATTTGCAAGTTCATTTTATATGAACTTATATCAATCAATTCTAGCAATCTTGTTATCATATCCATTGTATATGCACATTAATACGTGTTTGCTGTTGATCTAATATTGGATATCCACCATACTAATACTAATTTCACTTTTCCTATAATTATGGATGAAATCTTTACACGTCATCGATGAACTTATGGACATTTTTATCATTTTCATCGATTTCTTATCCTAATTAATTTCTAAAATCTGTTTTTTAGAAGACTAATCACTTAAATTTTAACTAACTAGGTATTGTATTCTATTAAAAAAAAAAAACTAACTAGATATTGTAAAAAATAAACTAGTTATAAGTCAAGTCAATACCTACCTTAAAAAAGAAAAAGGAATGTTAATTTGGATGAGAGGATGATAGTGAGTGAGAGAAATTGACTAAGAAACAACTAAACAAATAAGCAATATATCTTTCCTCCTTCAAGGAAATCCTCTTCTTATTAATTATTCTCTATGTCCCTGCACTCTTAATAATTACTCCAAATACCCCCCATATTTTATTTTATACATTTTAATCCATAACCATACTGCTCTTATTACTTAAAGCATCTTTGACGTATCAATGCATGCATACCTTTTAATGTAAATTTGAGTTCATTTTTTTTTCAATTTTTTTTTTCCTTTTTAAAATCGGGTTTCTATCATTTCGAAAATTAACTTCCGAGGCTTTTGTTTGAGTTGAAAACTTGGTTTTTTTATTCATGTAAAGTGCTGACACTGATATCATCTCCAACATTACATAATTACGGTCTGCATTATTATATGCATAGTAAAGAAGAATAAATATTGGGTACAAGTGTTTTTATTTTGTCGAGCTAATTTGATTGAAACAAAAACTCATATGAGATGGTTTTATGGATAGTTTATGTGATACATATTATTTTTATTCATGAATTGAATCAATTCTTATATGAATAGTTAAAGGAGGTCATGAATTGATTCGTTTCACATAATAAGATCCGTAAGATGATCTTACATAAGACCTACTTATTGATTGAAGATACATATATATATAATGGAAGACACATATAGTGAATCGAAGCATATATATTGGCATGTGAGATATGAATCTAGCTAGATGAGAAGTATCAGGAACTGGATTCGGTTCAAGCAAAACCGGAGTAAAACCGACTGAACCGGGCGAGGATGCGGGTCTGGCGGTTCGGGGTAGTTATTGCTAGTTCTAGGGTTAGTTAGGGTTAGTTCGCGCAGTTAGTTTTCATAACATAAATTGAGTGATCTGTGAGCTATAAAATCAAGAATTGATTGTGGGCTATTGAGCGTTATATAAGCATGCATAGTGGGCAAGAAAAATCATCGAATTTCATCGTGTATTCAGAGAGAATAGATTAGAGTTGTGAGAGAGTGTTTTCATGGATAAACCCTAATCTGGGTAAATCTTGTAATTCTGGATTGGTGATCGTTTCTAGTGATTTTCTTGCGATAGCAATCCGTGGATGTAGGCCTAGAGTGTTGGCCGAACCACGTAATCTCTGTGTTCTCATTTTCATTTTCGTTTGTGATTGTTTGAGCTTCGATTTCTATTGCGATAGTGAGTGCAAGCAAAGTGTGTGTTCTTGCTGAGTGTTTGGATCGAGCTGTCAATTCAAGAAGGAGTTCTTAACATTGTGGTGCCGTCTATAGGAATCTAACCACGACAAGGATGGGCTCGATCAGATTGGATGTGGCCAAATTTACAGGAAAGAGAGATTTCAATCTATGGAAGATGCAAATGGAAGCACTACTGATCCAACACAATCTTGAAGGTGCGTTGCAGGATGAGGAAGTAGACTCTTCTTTAGAAACGGCGGAGAAACGGGCTAAGATTGAACGGAAAGCTCGAAGTGCAATCATACTATGTCTTGGAGATAAGACATTGAGGGAAGTCTGCAAGGAGACTTCTGCAGCAGCCATATGGAAGAAATTAGATTCTCTTTACTTCACCAAGTCTTTGGCCAACATGTTATATCTCAAGCAAAAACTCTTAAATTTTAGAATTTCAGATAAGAAACGAGTTGCAGAAAAGCTAAAGGAATTTCACAAGATAGTGGATGATTTAGAGAATTTAGAAGAGCAAGTCAAAGATGAGGACAAAGCCCTCATGCTGCTCAATTCCTTGCCAAAATCATTAGATGTATTTAAGGATGCATTGATTTATGGCCGCTTATCAGTACTAACCCTGGATGAGACGGTTATGGCTATCAAGACTAAGGTGCTACAAAATCATGTTGATTCAAAGGCCCAACCACTAGGTGAGGGTTTGAGTATCAAGAACAAAGGTCCAAAGAGAAACCAAAAAAAGAGTAAGAAGAAAAGTTCTAACCAAGAAGACAAATCTACTGAGGGAAACAATGAAACAAGAAAATGTTATTCCTGTCACAAAGTGGGCCATTTGAAGAAGAATTGCCCAGAGAGAAATAAGGCAAACACTCAAGTAAAGACACCAGAGGTAGCTGTAGCAGAGAATAGCTATGAAAGGGCTGATATGTTATGCATCTCTACTGCTAACATAACTGATGAATGGGTCCTTGATTCTGGGTGTAGCTTTCATATGTGTCCAAGAAAGGAATAGTTTGCTGATTTCAAGAAAGATGAAGGAGGTTCTGTATTGCTGGGGAATGATCAAGCATGCAAGGTGCAAGGAGTGGGAACCATCACTCTCAAACTGCATGATGGAAGCATCAAAAAGCTCTCAGAAGTGAGGTACATTCCTGACTTGAAAAGAAATCTGATTTCCTTTGGATTACTAATATTTGCAGGCTATGAATTCAACACAAAAGCTGGAAAAATCTTGGTGACAAAGAAGGATCAAATAGTACTGAAAGGAAGAAAAAAAATGAACTCTATATTCTACTAGGAGATACAGTCACTGCAGCTGCAAATCCAACAATGAGCTGTGAAGAAACAAGTCTCTGACACAAGAGACTTGGCCGTCTAGGAGAAAATGGGTTGATCCTATTATCAAAGAAAGGACTACTGGGGAACAACAAAGCCTCAACACTTCAATTTTGTGACCAGTGTGTAATGGGAAAGACTACCAAGTTACCCTACCCAACTGGAAAACACAAATCAACTCAACCCCTAGAGTACATACACTTAGATATCTGGGGTCCAGCAAGGACTACTACTCATGGAGGTGCAAGGTATTTTATGACAATGATAAATGAGTACTCGAGGAAGGTCTGGGTACACACTTTGAAGCACAAGTCAGAAGCATTCCAAACATTTAAAGACTGGCTCAAGCGACAAGAGACTAAGACAGGTAGAACCTTAAAATTCTTAAGAACTGATAATGGCTTGGAGTATTTGTCTTTTGAATTTCAGGAATTCTGCAAGGAGAAGGGGATAACAAGGCACAAAACAGTAGCAGCAAATCCACAGCAAAATGGGGTGGCTGAAAGGATGAATAGGACTCTATTGGAGAGAGTGAGATGGATGTTACTAGATGCCAATCTACCAAAGTCTTTTTGGGGTGAAGTTGTTTCAACAACAGCCTATTTGGTAAATAAATCTTCTTCCTCTACTATTGAATTTAAATCCCCTGATGAAATATGGAATTGAACTGTACCGAACTATACATATCTAAAGGTATTTGGCTGTCTAGCTTTTGCTCATGTTAGACAAGATAAATTGGAACCTAGAGCTATAAAATGCATCTACATTAGATATCATAGAGGTGTAAAATGATATAGGCTATGGTGTCTGGAACCTGGTCATCAAAGGTGTTTTGTCAGTAGAGATGTCACTTTCAGAGAAGGTGTAATGGGATACAAGGCCATGAATGATGGTCAAACAGAAGATGAAACTTCAATTGAGGTGGAACCTAACTCTGAATTAGCTATTGAACAAGGAAACCACCATGACACTGATTAACCAGAGGAGCAAAACCAAGTTAATGATCAAGGATAAGATCATGAAGAAGATTACACTACTCTGGGAGATGATGAACAACAAGATCTAAGGAACTATAACCTGGTAAGAGATAGAGAAAGAAGGAGAATCCACCCTCCATCAAGATTGGCCAAACTGATATATTATCTTATTCCTTGACTGTTGCTCAGGATATTGACTATGTGGAGCCTCAAGATTTTAAAGCAGCTATGGCTTCTAAAGATAAGGAAAGATGGATTGAAGCAATTAATGAAGAACTATTGTCTCTTGAAAAAAAACAATACCTAGAAACTGGTAGACAAACCTGAAAAACAGAGAATTGTAGGGATCAAATTATATATATAAAAGTGTGGTTTGCACCTCAAGTGTTTGACAAGTGACACTTTACAATGTTGTCAAGTGTCACCTTCAAGTGTTTGACAAGTGATACTTTACAATGTTGTCAGGTGTCCTTCTTTAAAAATTATTTTATTTATAAAATATCAAAATATTAATATCAATTAAATACACACCCCACTACCCTACAATAATAAAGTGCTTGGAAAAAATAAATATGTAAGTTACAAATGTTTGTTAATGTTGTATTGTTTTTTTCTTTTTTTGCTTTACATGAAATCTTTGGTGTCAAACTTGAATAATTGTTTTTGTCCAACATTTCCATTTCAAAAAAATAAAACAAAATTTGAAGAGTAATTCTGCTACTACTTTTTAAGGAATTAAAATAAATAAATAAAAGATATTTGAAGGTGCTAATAATATTTTACAAAAGAACATTCAAGTAGTTCAAACTCAAAAAAATAAAAATCTTTAGAGAAAAAATTATTTAGAGGATTTAAGAAAAAAATAACATATAAATATTAGAATTCGGTAATGTTAGGCATGAAATAAAATAATGTACTTTAAAATTGTAATTTAAATTATGAAACATATTGCTAATGACATTATCAAAAATAGGTGTTAGAAAAACCTTAAGATATGTGAGATTGAAACGTATTTGACATTAGATAATGAAAAGTTGTGTTTGTTTAGAAATTTTAAAGGGTATTATAAAAAAACAATTGCTTGGAAAAAAATAACTATGTAAGTTACAAGTGCTTGCTAATGTTGTATTATTTTTTTTACGTAAAATCTTTGGTTTCAAACTTGAATTATTGTTTTTGTCCAACATTTCAAATTGGCTAAAAAAAAAAAAAGTAAGCAATAATGTGCAAACATTAGTTCGGTAATGTAAGGCATTAAATAAAAATAATGTACTTTGAAATTGTGTTTAAACTCTGAAACAATATTATTAATGACATTAGCAAAAAATAGGTGCTTAAATTTTTTTTAGGATATGTTTAGGTTAAAACATATGTAAATTTGGTAAGTATGAAAGTGAGTTATAAAAAGGATGAAATTTGATAATTTTATGTTTGTTTAGAGATTTTAAAAAGTTGGATTACAATTAATATGTTATCATATAGAGAATTATAAGAAAAATAGATGATGTATTGTTATTTTATAAAAAAAGAGCTAATATTTTCAGTTCACATTGTAAAAAAGTGGATGAAGTAGACAAAATTTTTTTTTTTATAAGATTCTGCAAACAAATAACATGATTCGGATATTGGTAATCTAAAATCCAAACGTGCACACTCAGTCCAACCACCCCCTTAAACAATCGAGAAATTGTATTAAAATATTACAATATGTAACAATTTGTTAAGGCTAATAAAAAGATCACAAAAAGAACACAATTACAAAATAAACCAATACATAAAGCTAATAATGAGTGTACTTAGGACAAACAATGAACAAAACAGATGTTTTCGAGCGATAAAAATAAGATATATTATATACTTTTTACAGAAATATATGAAAATACCTAATGCAATAATTAAAACACCTATTAAGAACTATATATCAACAATTTTGTTTTAAAGAATAAATGAAAAAAAATTATTAAAGAAAACAATAAGGTTCCGTTTGGATAGAGTGATTTCAAATCCAAAATTTGAAATGAGTGGATTTCAAATCATTTCAAGTTTGAGTGGATTTGAAATCCACCAAAATGACTCTAAAATTAACTTAAAATGAAACCTATGGATTTTAAATTCACATCCAACCCAACACTATCAGTGGATTTGCTACCAAGGATTTCAAATCCCTCCTTAAATCCACATATTCAAATGTACCCTAAGAAATATTATTTTAAGAATAAAGAAAAATATCACACTTATGTAAAAAATTACTATCATATAACAATAAATACGAATTATAAAATAAAAAATGAGATAAGTATTAAATGAAACCCGTGCAACTGCACGGGTTCAAACCTAGTGGATCTTTAAGAAAAAGGTTGAGGTTTCTGGAACTGAGACAATAAGGTTCAATGCAAGATTGGTAGCTAGAGGATTCACTCAAAGAGAGGGAATTGATTTTAATGAGATTTTCTCCCCAGTAGTGAAGCACTGCTCTATCAGACTTTTTCTTGCCTTAGTTACTCAGTGGGATATGAAACTCCAACAGCTAGATGTTAAAACCGCTTTCCTACATGGTTATATAGAGGAAACAATCTATATGAAGCAACCTGAAGGCTTCATACTACATGGGAATGAAAATAAGGTTTGTAAACTGGAAAGGTCTCTTTATGGACTTAAGAAAAGTCCAAGACAATGGTACAAGAGATTCAGTGAGTTCGTGATAAGTATTGGTATGATAAGATGTCCTTATGATAGCTATGTATATCTTGAGAATGATGAAAATAAAGTTGTCACCTATTTACTGATTTATGTAGATGACATGTTGTTGGCTAGCTCAAGTATGCAGAAGATTAATCAGCTCAAGTCTAAGCTAAGTTCTCAGTTTGATATGAAGGATTTAGGTGATGCCAAAAGGATTCTTGGCATGGATATAAGAGAGACAGACAAACAGGGAAGTTATTCATTTATCAGACAGATTATCTAAATAAGGTTTTGAAGAAATATTTCATGCACAAAGCTAAGGTTGCTCTCACACCTATTGGACAGCACATCAAGCTCTCAAGTAAACAGGCACCAGGTACAGAGCAAGAAAAAAAGTATATACATGGTGTACCTTATGCTAGTGGTGTTGGCAGTTTGATGTATGCCATGATGTGTAGTAGGCCAGATCTTGCCTATGGTATGAGCATGGTTAGCAGATTTATGGCAAACCCCACATTAGGAAGCACTGAAATGGATGCTAAGATATGTACTTGGAACTGCAGACAAAGGCTTAATGTTTGAAAAACAAAATGAACTTCTCAGCAAAAACTCTCTAGTTGGATATGTAGACTCTGACTTTGCAGGCAATATAGATACTAGGAAGTCACTCACGGGTTACATATTTACTTTATATGGGACAACAATCAGCTGGAGAAGTGTGCATTAGTCCATGGTAGCTTTGTCTACCACTGAGGCCAAGTACATGGCTATGACAGAGGCAATAAAGGAATCCATGTGGTTGAAAGACATGATTAGAGAACTGGGAGTGTATCAACAGAGTGTTATGGTACATTGTGATAACCAAAGTGCCCTTAGCTAAGCATCAAGTTTTTCATGAGAGATCAAAGCATATTGATGTAAAACTTCACTTTGTGAGAGATATTGTGGAAAAAGGCTTGATCAAAGTGGTTAAAATTGGGACTGAGGATAATCCTTCTGATATGTTGACCAAGGCATTGAACAATACTAAGTTTGTACATTGTATGAATCTGGTAAATGTTAAAACTTGGGAATCTAAACACTAACGTACTTGGTTAAGTTGCTTCTGTTTTGCAGGTTTTTGGTGACTGAAAAGTTTGGATTCAGGGTGGAGAATTGTGAGATATGAATCCAGCTAGATAAGAAGTATCAGGAACCGGATTCGGTTCGAGCAAAACCAGAGTAAAACTGACTAAACCGGGCGAGGATGCGGGTCTGGTTGTTCAGGGTAGTTATTGTTAGTTCTAGGGTTAGTTAGGGTTAGTTCGCGCAGTTAGTTTTCATAACAGAAATTGAGTGATATGTGAGCTATAAAATCAAGAATTGATTGAGGGCTATTGAGCGTTATATAAGCATGCATAGTGGGCAAGAAAAATCATCGAATTTCATGGTGTATTTAGAGAGAATAGATTAGAGTTGTGAGAGAGTGTTTTCATGCATAAACCCTAATCTAGGTAAATCTTCTAATTCTGGATTGGTGATCGTTTATAGTGATTTTCTTGCGATAGCAATCCGTGGATGTAGGCCCAGAGTGTTGGCCGAACCATGTAATCTCTGTGTTCTCATTTTCGTTTTCGTTTGTGATTGTTTGAGCTTCGATTTCTATCATGATAGTGAGTGCAAACAAAGTGTGTGTTCTTGCTGAGTGTTTGGATCGAGCTGTCAATTCAAGAAGGAGTTCTTAACATGACATATATATAACGAACCCAAATTCGTCCACTATAATTCAAATGAGAGATGAATCGAAGCACAATGAAAGACACATATAGTGAAAACTATTTATTTTCTATAATTACTGGACTAATATCGTTTAAATTTATTAAAATATACAAAATATTGCTCAATAGAAATTTCAGAATTCAGCGTAAGAAACATATTTAATGCTTATTAATTAATTCATTTAATTACCGATGATGCTCAAAATGATTTTACTATAATCAATGTCGAATTAAATATCAAATATATAGTTCGCAAAAACTCATATGAGACTGTCTTACAGATAGTTTCCGTGAGACGGATCCTTATTACCCATGAATTGAATCCATATCCACAAACTTTCATATGAATTTCTAAGTGTGGGTTATGGGTTGACCCGTCTCACGAAAAAAGATTCATGAGACGATCTCACACAAGACTTACTCTATATAGTTTAGTTTCTTATTCAATTCAATTATGTATCTTATTTAATTCATTCATATATCTTAGTATCTCACGGATAGTTTCCGTGAGACGGATCCTTATTACCCATGAATTGAATCCATATCTACAAACTTTCATATGAATTTCTAAGTGTGGGTTATGGGTTGACCCGTCTCATGAAAAAGATTCATGAGACGATCTCACACAAGACTTACTCTATATAGTTTAGTTTCTTATTCAATTCAATTATGTATCTTATTTAATTCATTCATATATCTTAGTAAAAAAGATATATATTGTCAATTTAGTCAACACCCCACTATCTAAGTTTGTGACAGAAAGACAGACTAGGAAACAATCTCGAAATTGATCTTCATTTATCCATCTCTTATTTGCTTAAATTGTCATTTATTGGTCCACCTAGCTATATGACTTCATGATAATACATCATCCATTCCATTAATTAATGTTTGATTTGATTTTTCAATATAATCCATCATGTATATATATATGTATGTATGATGACATTAATAATAACATATTAATACAATTTTTTTGTTATGAAAAGGGATGAGGAAACCTAATACCATACTTAGTTTTTAAATATGAAGAATGCATGTTCTAATATTAAGTTAAATCTATGTGTATTAATATTTGAATATGTTAAGAAAATACTATTAAAAAATAAAAACACTTGTGTGAGGCGGTCTTATGGATAGTTTCCGATCCGTGAGACGGATCCTGTTTACCCACTAACTCACCCAATCTCCACAAATTTATACATAAATTATGAAATGTGAGATATGAGTTGACCCGTCTCACAGAAAATGATCCGTGAAACGGTCTCACAAGAAACTTACTCATTGAAAAATGGGTTAGTTGTAAGAAAAATCACAATCTTTATCTAGATTGTCATTTCAACCAAACTTTTCACTATCAATAAAAATAACACAACCTTATATATTTAGTATGTTTTTTGATCAAATTAATTTTTGAAAAGTTGTGTTTTTTATTAATAAATTTGGGGGTTGTGGAGAGGAGGGGATCGGGAGAGACAAGAAAAATACTAAAAACATTGGGTGAAAAATTGTATATCAATAGATAATGAATACTTTTATTCACTATTTTAGTCGAAAAACATATTAAATATATAAGGTTATGTTATTTTGACCAATAATTAAAAGTTTGATTAAAATGACAATTTCATCAAATGTTGTGATTTTTTTGGCAATAAACCCTTGAAAAGTTAAATGAAATAGATGGATCAATTGATAATAACATGCAGAGAATTATAACGTAAACGTTCACACAAAAACTCATGTGAGACAGTCTAACGGATAATTTCCGTGAGACAGATCCTTATTGTCCATGAATTGAACTCTTACCCACAAATTTTCATATTAATTGCTAAGTGTGGGTTATGGGTTGAGCCGTCTCACGAAAAAAGATCCGTGAAACGGTCTCACACAAGACATACCAAGTGTGACGAAGATATGATTACTTCGATTTTTTCAAGAAAATGAAAAGATTAGACAAAACATTTTTTTTTCAATAAGACTTGAATATAATTTTGTGAGACGACAACTTTAATCAATTGTAAATATCTACTTTATAAGTTATGAATTTTGAATTAATAGTCTCATAGAACACAAGAATCTCACTCCTTCATTGTTTATTATAGTCTATTGGGAATTTTGAATTTGAGTTGTATAAAAAGAAGACAAAATATTTTGTGCAACTGGTGCCCGGTTGACCAGTCCCACGCATCTCTCACGTGCCCCAACGCGCTCCCACGAGCCTGGTGGGTGCGCTCAAACCCACCAAAATCCGCTCTAGGTAGTCATATCTTCATGTTATGTTAGTATCTAGCATAACATGAAGGCCAATCTAACATAACATGAATGTATGATTAACATTGTTTTTTACCTTCATGTTATGTTAGTGTTACCTTCATGTTATGTTAGTGTTACCTTCGTGTTATTTTAGGTCAATGGTTTTAAACTAAGGGTATAAAATCTGGAAATGAGGTCACACTAACATAACATAAAGGTAACACTAACATAACATAAAGGTCACGACCAAAACACGTGAAAAAGTAAAGGGGCACGGGCTGGGCTGGCCCATGCACAACCTGGTTGCACGGATCTCAATTTCGTGCACCTGGTGCACAAGAGAGTCACTCTAAAAACAATTATAATTGAATTAGACAAACTTGATCTCCTTTTCTTTTAATTCTTCGTCTTTTCTTTTTTCCCTCAATATGACAAACATGCATGTCATGTTTTTAACAACGTTTTAACTGGTTACATATAGTTTTGATTGAGCTTATATTCAAACTTAAAATTGACTTTCTTTAAATGATTCTTAATTGATTATAAAATTAAGTTTGAATATGTTCTTTATTTGAATTGAGTACATATCAAGTTTAGTTAACTTAATACTTTTATACATAAATAAAAGAAGAGACCAAGTTATCGAGATTCGTTTTGTATCCAATTAAATAGATTATATGTATAGAAAAGAATCGGTAATATATATGCACCGAGTAACTTGATAGATTTTTTTTTCTCTCACAAATCATCTTACGTGAGACGGTTAAACCACAACCCATAATTAAAAATTCACAAATAAATTTGTGAAAATTGATTTGAGTAACTGATAAGAATCCGTTATACAAAAACTATATTTGAGACTGTCTTACCCAAGTTTTTGTGTTTTTATATACCATATCCGACTTCAAATTCCTTATTTTAAAGAGTGACACTTATGTGCCCGAGGGCACGGTGCTCCCAAATTAATTATCATATGATGTTATATATATACTCTACATGTATCATGTATTTTATACTCTTCAGGTATCACATGTATACTCTTATATACATATGATACCTATAGAGTATATGTATAACACCAAAAAATATAACAATTATAGAGTATATATAACACTTGAAGAACATGTATATAACATCTATATTTGTGCCCCTATGTGCCCCAGGGTATATAAGTTTTTGGCTATTGTAAATTATTTGATAAATAGTCAAGTCAATTGGGGAAGGATCTTTAATTTGAAAAAATAAATTTAGTTTATGTATATATATTATAGTATATTTGAGATTTATTTATTATTGGTGATGCTATTTTCTGAAAACTGAATAAATCAATTTGATTATTTAAATAGTTTGTCATCAGTGATGTAGTATAGATTGGACGGTACTTGTTTTTAAATTTCATGACGCAACCTATAATATAAAAATCATTGATTCGTAAAAATGAGTTTGGAATATTATAAATAATAATAGTGCGTTCTTCTTATGTAACTATGTCAATGAAATTGTTCTATAAATAGTTTTTTAAACTTCATATCAACTGTAGAATATGTCAATGATTCTGAAAATCTTAAACTAGCTTTCAACTGAAGAATTGTCAATGATTGTTAAAATTTTATTACTTGAGCATTTTTAATTGGAGATAAAGTGATGAGTAACCATGTGACATGTTTTAAATAGTACTCCCTCCGTCCCGATCAAAGTTGCCTACTTTGACCGGGCACAAAGTTTAAAAAAACGCAGTTGACTCTTACTTTTTAATTAAAAAATATTTTTTTATACTTTTTGCTTTATAATTTCTTTGTCATTTATGGACTGACAAATTGGATTAAGACAAACCGAAATGACAAGTAGACAACTTCAACCGGGACGGAGGGAGTATTTAAGTATATCGGATATATTGCAACTATATGACATTATTAGGTGGAAGCATGGTGCAAAATAATAATAATATATTTCGTTTATAAATATATTAAAGTATTTGTGTTTATACTCATTCAACATTAGTTAAAAGTCAACTATATATGTGTGTGTAAATAATTAGATTAATTATATATATATATGATGAGTTATATATACATCGTGCATCATAGTTTGATTAATTATCACAACCCTTATAATTAATTGATGTTTGAACACATTATAATTTGGGCCTGATCAGTACTTATGCATCTAATTAATTGACGAAACAATAAACATGAATTAATATCTATATGTGTCATCATTTAGAAATCAGAATCGCAAAACGCTTAACTTATCAAAAATATGGTAAACATTAAATGATGTAATATCAATTCGGGTATTTCATTAGGATTTAGATCACACAAGATTATCTTCTGTTGTTTTACATCTTATATTTCAAAAAATTCATCACGCGTACATGCATGTGTATTCAATTAATGACATCACTAATAACATGTACAAAATGTCATGAATAGCAAGATGTAACACCAAATAAAATAAATAATTTAACCCGAATTTATATGATTTTCTTTGGGGGTGTTTCTATATTTATTGTATATAGGCTGCCACAACTTAATAAAAGTAAAACTCTAATTTTAAAAAGATATATGATATATTGTATTATAAATTAATCTACTAAAGAGCATTAATCAATAAAATTCTTGTTTTATTTTACTAATTATTAAATAAGATAAAAATTTAGTTTTATACAATAGTCATTAATCTAAGATAACATTTTTCTTAAAATCATGTATACTTTCTAATTCCCTTCCGTACATTTTAATGTACCATAATATTTTCGTTCAATGAAAGACAGTAGATTAGGCAATATTAAAGAATATCACGTGGGAAATAGGTTTAATGAAACATTAGATTGAATAATTCAAAATTAAAACATGAAATTTCAATCAAAAACAGTAATTCTTATTCAATTTAAAAAGTAGTACTCCCTCCGTCCCGGCCAAAGTTGCCTAGTTGACCGGGCACAGAACTTAAGAAAATGCAGTTAACTATTACTTTTTGCTTTTTATACTTTATACTTTTTGCTTAAGGAGGGAAATTTTTTTTTTTTTTGTCATTTATATGCTGATAAGTTGGATTGAGACAAAAAAAAAATGGCAAGTAGGCAAGTTCGGGTGGGATAAAGGAGTACAAGGGGTAGCCACAGTTAGATTTTGCGGTTTCCTTGAGTAAATTTAAATTGTTTTGTCATACGCGGTTCGGTTAATTTTTTAAATTTAAATATCATTCTTTGACTAAACTTGATTATGCGGTTTTTGGTCAGATTTTAAACTTGTAAATCAATATCAAAAAAAATTATTCTTTCAAACTTTAACTAACACATGCTATAATAGTTTTTCTGCTTGTGAATTGGTTATCCATGTCAAACTAAAATGATAATATGTATTGAATTAAATCTATAACTACAACATCCTAATATTGAAACTTCATGATTGTTCAAAAGTGTATTTCACGTAATTATAATACTTGATCATATATATAATAATAAGAAGTTAGGGCTGAGAGATAACAAAACACGTTATAATTGTATCACATGACTACATGATTAAGGTAAAAACTTATATACCCCTAGATATATAGGGGTACGGATCTAGATGTTATACACATGCTCTTCAGGTGTTATATATATACTCTTATGGTGTTACGTTTTTTGGTTTACACATATATTTTACATGTATCACATGTATATAAGAGTATATATGTGATACCTGAAGAGTATACATGTGATACATGTGGAGTATATATGTAACATCACATGGTAGTCAAGTTGGGGGACACCGTCCCTCGGGGCACACATGTTGCTCCATGATCAAATAACAATTAGATAAAATTGTTTAATGAATTAGATTTGGTCCAACTATAATTCTAATGATGTATAAATTGGATTTATACATATTACACACATATATATGAAAATGTTAAAATGCCTACGGTTGGACAACTCTTGATATACCCACCGCAGATTTGTAATTATCTTATCCCCTCATTATATGAAACATGAAATTAATTGATATACTGTATATTTGACATGTCAACTGGACACATATTAAGGTGCCAAGAGTATATATATATATATATATATATATATATATATATATGCGTAAAATCCAAAAAGCTCACCTCAAGTATACCTTATTTAGCAGTTTACAATATAATCTATAAATATTTGCAGTTTACTATACAATGTACACGAATTTTGCAAATAACAATAAATCTAATTGCCACGTCACTTTTTTCCCCTGGATATTGGTTATATGCATTGTATGCGTGGTTTTAAGGGATAATTTGGTAATTGAAGTACTTTTCATGTAATTCAAAACTGTAATTCCATCAAATAAACAAGGGTAATTTAGTATTTTCCTTCTCTATTCTACGTCTTCTTCATTTACCAATTTCTTCTTCTTCTTCTTTCTCAAAATTTCTAGCTGATCATCGTCTCACCTCTAACAGTTCATTCTTCTACCACATGTAGTTATGTCATCCTCGAATTACAATGTTAGGGCGTATGCATCATTCTCGCCTACACCGATCCATTTAATCCAATAACTTGATCATAATTATTAAGATGAAGAAAATACGAATTTATGAACGAAAAAGTCAAAAAAAAATGTAATACGAATTAGAGGATACAAATGTAACAATTAAGTAATTTAGAAATCAAAACAACTAGACCACATGAATCAATTTGAAATGTCCTTAATTAGTGGAATTAAAATTTTGAATTGCATGATAACTCAAATTATCAAATTACCCTTTAAACCGCACATGCAATACACATAAGCAATATTCGGTTAAAAAATGATGTGAAAGTTGGATTTATTGTTTTATGAAAAATTCGTATACATTATATAGTAAACTGTAAACATTAATAGATGATATTGTAAAGTGCTAAATGAGGTATAGTACTTTTGATGAGTTTTTACCCTCTATATATTCGACTGTAGGAACGGTGCAGTTTTAAGTAAGAAATGTAAATCTTCCCATTTGAACAGCAATATTCCTAAAATAAATTAACAGAGGATTTATCATAAAAAAATTTAAATGATAGTACGACTTGGACGGTTTAGACGGTTTTAATTATTTTCCCCACCCCAACATCCATCCATATACAGTTAAAAAAGTTTCCAAAAAAATTCATGCCATTCTTTTCATGTATAATACGTCACTATTTTTGCAAATGAAAACAATATATTAGTATTAGTACCATTAATTTTTTTTTTTTAAAAGATTGCTACATTGAAACCATAATGGTTGTTGGCCGGTTAGGATATTTTTCTTCTTCATTGTTGAATCAAGTATTATTTGATCTATGTTTTTTTGCCAGTGAATTTCCGATTCATTACTTTCGGCTGTTTTTAATGTGTTAACCACTTGCACTACTTAATAATAAATTATTATTATGTTTGTAAATCTGATTTTATATAAAAATCAGGATGTATTTGTAATTGTAACAATTTTCTTAAAATTATATATAATTATAAAAATGACATATTTGACTTATGATAAAAAAAATAAAAAGCAAAAATTATTTTCAGTCTGCATGAGAGATTTGTTTAATTTGTTGATATGTTATCGAACCCAAGAAATAAATTTAACCAACTTAGATGATATTTTATTTTATGAGCTATATTTTGGAAAAAAAAAAAAAAATTGGCTATTTTTATTGTCCAGTTGTTGGTCCAAAGTGATAAGAAGTTTAGAGGGGTGAATAAACATCTTCTAATTTTTCAAAAAAAAAAAAAAAAATTCCAAAGAAGATATAACTTCTGGTTACTGAACAAGTTGATGGAAGCTTACTGTTCAGATGTTGTTGGAGTAACCTATCGAGGTTACTACACAGTAAAACTTTTAAGAGTTTTGTGCAGCGGAGAATATGTAAACTCTATTGAAAATATGCTACTTTAAAAGAGTATGCAATATGCTTGAAAGATAGTGAAGACAGAAAATAAACACAAGAGATATACAATGGTTCGAGGGTGGAGTAATCCATCTACGTCTACTCTACTCCTTCTGTAGGAGGAACTTTGTTAAGCAGTTTGATTTACACAGCTTATGCTATTGCAAACTTATCCTAACAAAGAGTAGCAAGCTTCCATATAAGTTGTTCTACCTACTTGATCAAATGACCCACACGTGATTCTTACTATTTCTTGAAGAGTGAAAACTTAGTAGGAAAACAGTTCCTCACACTAAGTACTCCTAAACAATCTAAGGTAAAAGTATATAAGATTTTCTTCAAATGGTGCAACAAGCTTTCTGTTAAAGTCTGGAGCCGAATATAGCTTGCTGGCTTAAAGTGAGTGACTGAAACTTGTAGCTTTGAGCTTGATGATAGTTAGCTTGAGTTCGCATAGATTAGTTGTAGTTTCAATAGTTGTTTCATTGTCCACTCATCTGTTATAAACTTGAAAATCTGGCCGTTGAAGGAGACAAATTTTCAGCATTTTATGTCTTGATTTTTATAGTACAAATGCATTTAATATAGTTAAACTTTTCTGATCTGTAGCATCCTTCATCTGTACACGTGTCTTCTATTGATTTGCTTCATTCTCTTTGTCTCTATTGGTAACTTAGTATGATCCTTGTTTTGATTTGACTCTTCCTCGGAGTGACCTTGGACAATGCTCCAGATTCTCTTTAGGTTGTTGTATTCGTTTTGTCCGTGGTCAGCTTCTACTTTAGTATTTTTTTCTTCACCAATATCCTGCAATAAGCTTTTGATTCGCATATCCAGTAACCTTTCTTCTTCCGCATTGATCGACTTTCCTTCAGAGAATAGTATCCTTTCTTCACAACATCCTATACTTGCAATATCCTTCTATACTTTGAAATATTAACACTTGAAACATGCAAGTGCTCTTCAAACACAGTGAGCAAAAGAGTACTCTCTTTTTCTCTTACTACCTGGTTTTTATCTTATCAAAACTTACTAAATCAATTTCCTAACACTAGCTTACTATTCAATAGAATGTAACACACATATATATTTGTGAACAATGCATTCCGTATTTTATTTTTGATATTTTAAATAAATAAAATAAAAATCATAATGTATAATTTATTGATTCAATAATATAATAATAATTAATTTTGAATAATATAAAACTTTTTTTTTCTTGACAAATCTTAAATTTTTGGCATTTTTTAAAGAAAAGCTACTGAACCCAGAAAATAAATTAAGCATTACATTACGTGTTTGTCAATTTGAGTAGCTTTTGTTTGGAGTAGTATGTGTTTGTTTATTTATGACTTAACTAGTATATATTCCGTGTATCACACGAAATTTTTTAAAATTAATATTCTTAAAAAATTAATATAAAACTGTAATACATTTTGAGTAAGAAATAATAATGAATCGAATACACATGCTAGGTCAAAAATGTTAGTTCTCGAAAACTATTTTCATATTCACGCGGTTATAAAATATTTGTATTAATGACAATTTGTAAGTAATACATATACTTTAGCCATGTTTTTAAATTTAAATTAAATTAAATTATATATAAAATACAATATATTTAGTATTTTTATTAATTTAAACTAACATAAACTAACATATCATTTTCTATTAATATTTAATTTTATGTATATTAGAATTAACATATATTCATGAAAGCTTTATTATTAACGTATATTACTTAGCAATCAATAATTCTTTTCTTTTTTCATGAATTTACTAATGTTTGTAATTTTCTATAAATTATATTTATATACTCACATGACCCAAAAAGTAATATATACATAATATTCTTATTCATGATTTAACTTTTTTCCCAATTTATAATAATTATATTTATTTACATATCATTTTGCTATATACATTTAGCTAACATCTTAAATTAAATTAAATATTAACATTTAACAAACATTAAAATGAAGAGATCATCATGCCATTGAGGAAACTAGGTCAACTCAAACATTTAGCAAAACATTAAAATGAATTAAAATGCATATGTTACAATCATATCATATTTAGTATGTAAATTAAATATAATAATGCAAACATTTCAATCATCATATTATTAGCAATTAGTTCATACATATTAAAATTGTATTACTCATTAAACTAACAACCATCTCCAATATTAAAATATTTTGACTAAAACTTCATAGGTTACAAATTGTTAGTAATTATCATTAAACTTTCATGGATTACAAATTGTGAGCAACTATCATTAAAGAATTAATTGAATTAAATTATAAATTAAACATATCTATAAATTAGAAAAAATTGAATGAAAAACTGGAATAACCACAGCGCGACACGTATCCTCTAGTGGTTATTCCTTTACTATATATGAAAGATTATTATATAAATCACGACCTTTGCTTAATTTTCAATCTAATCAAGTTTTCGAATATTAACAAATACAACATGATCTTTCATATTTTTTTGTAATATTAATCAATAGACAGTTTTTGAATATGGTTAAATTGACACTGAATTATAAAATTGTATGGAAAGATTATTATTAAAAAAATTGAAGTTGAAAAACTCGAGATCGTCAAAATTGCAGAAATACATTATTGAATATAATCATATCTGAAAATCGTCAACTATATTAAAACTCAATCTATTAGGTTATCCTATTGAATATAATAAAACTCAACTACTAGGATATCCTATCAAAAATAATTGTAATAAATTTCTCATTTATAAAATATTTCCATTTTTAGAAATCATTAATATTATTCATTTTGCATTTATGAATGAAAAATAACGAAACATTTAATTTAAGAGTATTTATTATATATAAATAGATAAATAAGATATAAGGGATGATATATCTGTTATCTTTCATCATTTTTTTAGTATAATAAATATTTTATTTTAAATATATAACATATTTTTAATAATCCTAAATGCAATATTCATATAAAATATATCAAATTAAAAGATGGAAATGTGTGTTTGAGGGTTTCAATGATTTTTTAAACGTTTTTATGATAAAATACAAGTGTTAATTATTATAAGTCAAATGAAAGTGTATTATAGTGTACTTAATAGTTTACCATACAAAATGAACCAAGTAATATTTATAAAAATATTAGATAAAATTGTTATTACAAATCAAACATGCAACTTCTTCATTTGAAATACGCATATGTTTTATTTTATCATTATTATTGTATTATTTTATATACACATAATTGTTATTTTTTAGGCATATTTATATTTTCAATGGAGGTCGCCTATTCCTCTTTATTGTTTTATTTTATACACACATAACTGTTTCTTTTCTTTCTTTTTTGGCGTATTTATATTTTTAATGGAGGTCGCTTAACGAGTTGGACATGAGTGATTTTTATTATTTCTTACAAGTCATACATGATATATTAATTTATCAATGTTATCATTATTATTTATAATATTTTTATTGAAAATGTTAGATCAAGTCCAGTTATGAATTAGTTTATTTAAATAGATAGCAAGAGAAAATTTTGTGTATTTAATAAGCTAATATAATTTTTTATTGGATTTAGAATAAATGAATTATATGTGTCATTGAACGAATATTTCATTACGTTAAAAGTTAATATATATATATATATATGTGTGTGTATGTGTGTGCTCACGTGTGTGTTATAATTTTTGAATATAATAACATACCTTTTTTTTTTTTTTTTTTTTCTGTTTCATGACACTAAATTTACTTTATTGAAATTTTCAAGTACTTAATGGATGGTCAAATTGATCATTTTTATTTATCTTATATTTTCAATACGGATTTTCCAATTTGTTTGTTTAACTCATACATTAGTATACTACCGTCATCCCAAAATAAATGTCGTTATAGCCTTTTGCACATAAATTAAGGAATGTAATAAAAAGTCCAATCTACCCTTATTTAAGTTTAATTAATGAGAGATTTTTATCTCCTTAATACATTTAATTTGAGATGAGTAAATAGAGACATATTTGGTATATTGTATGTAAATATGCTTTGAAATATGAAAACGACAATTATTTTGAGACGGAGGTAGTAATACTTTATGTATTTCAATTTCTTATATTTTCAAATATAATTATTTATAATGCCATAAATTTTAATTTAACATACCTAGCTTTGTATTATTATAAATATTAAAAGTATTAATATATTTTATACTAAAATAATAATATATTATATATGACATTATAATTTTGAATAATTATATATAAAAAAAAAAAAACTATCACATTGATACCGTGCATTTGCACGGGTAAACTACTCGACTAAATAGGAAGATTATGTAAAGTTTTGGAATTTTGTTGCAATAAGTCATATAGTTATATTTAATTGTCGGCCCAACTATAGCGATCCCAATTGTAATTAATTTTCATTTTTGGCCCAAATAAAAAAAAGCCCAACTATAAGTATCCTACAATTTTGGCCCAAATGTTCCATCCAACTGAGATTTATTATGTTTTGGGTTCAAGTTTTCGAGAATCTTCTCGCTCAAGGTTGGTGAAGAAGTTGAATAATCGAGCTGATTGCAATCAGATTTTTGGTGAGTCTCCTTGAATTTCGAAAGCTTATGTTCGTTTTTCCATTTCTTCGATTTCTCTTCTTACCTTTTAGTTTTGTTTTTCCTGGAAAAGTTCTTCTATAAATTGCACTTGATAGAAGCTAAATTTTCGCAGAATTTGTGGAGAAAATTTCTTTAAGGTAGTATTGAATTCAACCGCCCTATAGCTTTGCTTATATATGAAACACGCAAAATCTCATCTTGTTCTTACAATTCGAATTTTCATTAGACAATGAAGAGGTGGTTTCAAAAAGTCAATTCTGACATGTGATGTAATGAAATCGAGTCGAATTGCATTATTGAGACTTTGAATATGGTTTGTTTATGTATCAAATTACTGAGGGTTTGAGTCTGGGTTGTTTATTCATGGAACTCAAACGTTAAGTTTAAAAAGATATGAGTATAGTAGACTAATTTTATTGATTTTTTTTTCAATTTCTTCTTAATCTCTGATAAGTTAAACAAATATGAGATGGTCCTCCCATTCAGCCTCTTCTCCTTCGCCGTGCCACCTCCGTCTTTGATTGGAGTTACTGTCTCCTTCTGTTCTTCCATTCGATGCACTAAACTCTTTTCGTTAAAATTAGGTATATTATGCTATGACATTCTGAAATGTTTTAACTCTGCTGAAATTTGTCGATTTAGTTTGTTTTCTAAGTCTTCCTTCGTTTAATGCTATTATAGTATGCTGTGATTTTCTGAATGTTGTGTGTTCGTTGAAATTCATGAATTTAGTTGTTCTATAACATTGGTTCGGAGCCTAGGTATTCAGTAATTAAGTTATCAACTTATTATGGGTGGCTTGCGGTATATGTTGTCATGATTTCTTTTCCCAGTAAGTGGTAAAATGGATTAGAATTTACTGCTAATTTCTCTAGTGAAAACTGAGTTCTTTAAATTGATTTGGCTGTCTTATGTTGATTGAATATATTATATTTGCAATGTATATGTTGTAAATAATTTTTTTTATGTGTTTTAGTCTTTAAATCAGTAGTCCAGATGGTTTTGTAAATTGGGTTTAATCTAAATTAATTCAGAGAGTACATGGAGTTGAGCTTTCCAAGCATGGCAGGCAGATAGAAGAAGTGATCTAGCAAAGCCATTTTAGATGAATGAATAAAGCAAAGTTGTGAAAATGGAAAAAAAAGATTCCCTTGAGAGTCATAAACAGCTTGAGGGTATTCAGAAGCAAAATGAGACTCCGTTTGTTGTAAGAATACCCTCGTACGAAGAGGTGGTTGAGAGTTCTCAACCCAAGACGCAATCTTTCTTCGACCCATCCCCCTCCTTTTCACAGGCCTTCAATTTTATCAAGAACTCTGAGTTCTACACAACACCGCCACCTCCATTACCTTCTCAGCCCTCCAAAGGTTCTCCTTCTCCTTCTCCTTCTCATGCAACCCACACAAGGTCCGTATTCTATCTCTATGTATATATGTATGCATACATATGATTAGGAACATCTAGCTCTTTATTGCACAATGATTCATGTATGATTGTGGTTACATCAAGCAATATTATTCTGTGTATTAGGCAAAGAGCTCTGTCTGAAGCTCCATCCACTTCAGTTTCATCATCTGGCGCGAACCGGAATGCCATCCTTGTTAGCCATAGACAGGTGAATAATTGCATACGGGTACCATTACATTGAGTTCATGCTTATATTTCAACATATAGGTGAGTTAACACTTACTGGTACCGTTATTACATATTGGTGAATGCTAATTGTTTGTGTTAAAAGACATGTAATTTAGCCTGTCTTATGCTGGTAGTGCCTTTTAATTCTGAGCTCATAAACCTTGTAGTTTCTTGGAACCTCCAGTGGGAGCTGATTAGTGACTTGTCTTCAATCTCCCTAAAATTGAAGTGATCGAGGTTCTACAAAATTGATGATGTGATTCTAAAGTATTCTTCATTTTGTCTTGAAATGCAGAATGGAAACCCTTTACTAAAGCATATAAGAAATGTTCGATGGGTTTTTGCTGATATTGTTTGTGACTACTTACTGGGCCAAAATTCTTGTGCACTTTATCTGAGGTTCGCATTTTAGTTTGTTTTATTTCATTGATGTTGGCCTACCAATTATAGTATGTTTTTATGTTGGTTAACAAACTTATACGCTGTCACATGTTATTCTGTTGATTAGCCACATCATGATCATAGAGATTTTTGTTTCTTTTCTCTTAAACTATTTCAAAATGGGTTTTTGAGGTAGAATCTCTTTGTATTAAACAAATTTCTCAGCATGTGATTTAAAACTGGAGAAATGCCTGCAACAACTGCCAAAGCGCCATGATTAAGGGGATAAGTCTATTTGGGCTGGTTCCACTTACCTTGGTTTATTATTGAATTTGCTTATGTTTGATTAATATATGTGTATAGATATATATGTATATGTAAAAATATATAATGATTATTGACTTCCAAAGGCTGTAAGACAGTTTGCATGGAAGTAAAACTACATTAGAAATCAAGTCTTAGTATCTGAATTGTGCTTTATTTGTAAGAACTGTCTCAAATAAAAAATTGAGAGAATCAAATGCATTTCATTATGATATTTTTTTCAATATATTTTCTACATTTTTCATTGACACTCCTATGGCTGGACCATTCATGTGTTGATCTAGTAATCTACCATAAGCGAAGCTACACCCTAAGGTGGAATGTTCCCCTACCAATTAACACAAGCAATTTCTGATACTCTCTTCTTAGCTAGCTTCAACCATAAACATATCCTAATAAAATAAACATATGTTTTATTACAGCCTGTCACAATCAAGCTTACATGTTAGCATAACTTTCCTTTGTTCATTTAGTTAATAATGTTACCCTCATACATGATTTATGAAATGTACCTTGGATGTTATCAATGCCCTGTCTTTTTCTGTCCAGTCTTCGCTACCATCTTTTGCATCCAGATTACCTATATTTTCGGATAAGGGAATTGCAGAAGAACTTCAAGCTTCGTGTTGTATTATGTCATGTTGATGTGGTAAGCCTTTTGTGACTTATCAGCTCTACAAGTTATGACATAATCATTGTTTGGTCCCCTCTGATTTTCTCCCTATTGGAACCAGGAAGATGTTGTGAAGCCCTTACTTGAAGTCACAAAAACGGCACTACTCCATGACTGCACTCTTTTATGTGGTTGGAGGTATCTTTTATGTGCACCATAATATATTTCTTGTTCTCTGATTCTTCTGGGAAGCAAAGATAGACAACAATTTTGGCATGTGAATCTTTCTTCACATGTTCTGGATTCGGAGAAGTTTTTTTGAAACTCGAACAAGTGCATTGGAGAGTGATGTGGGGTAAATATATAGATAGGATAAACTACTAGTTTTTAAAATTTAATTTTGTGACTCTAAGCAAAACTCATTGAAGGAATTGGTTGTTGAAAACTTCTTTGCCAATTTTATATGTTTTCTGGGAGGCTGAGAACAAGATGTACTAGTAAAGTCCTGCAGGAATTGCTCGTTATTTCTGTTTACTACAAATCTGGAAAGTTTACAATGAGAAACTTCTTTTCACAAGCTGTCATCCAATTGATATTTATTACTTATTATGTACGTCTTCTGACCTTTTTATTTAGCTTGGAAGAGTGCGGGCGGTACCTGGAGACCATTAAAGTTTATGAAAATAAACCTGCCGATCTTATTCAGGGCCAGATGGATATGGACTACATGTCACGGGTATAACTCATTTAATGGCCAGTGATCTGCTTTTTTGATTTAGAAGTACAAATTTTATCATTTTATCAAATTGAATTTCTTCATCTGTACAGTTGAACCATGCACTCACATCATTGCGGCATGTTAACAAGACAGATGTTGTTACTCTTGGGTCTACATTTGGAGTAAGCCTGTGATTTCTGCTTGGCTTTTCTGTTCTTTTGTACTAAACACGAAATTTACCCATATCAGTCTCTTTCTAACATCATGGATGCATCAATGGAAGATCTTGCCCGTTGCCCCGGAATAGGAGAAAGAAAGGTAGTCTCCAATGTTTTTCATCTGTTGTCAAGTTTTTGGACTGGTCAGTTTAATATTTGTCTGTGCCAGTCTCACTGAGCATTTTACGATGTAGTAAATTGTCCCCTTCTTTAATAGTTTAAACTGAAGTTCTTAATCTTGTATTTAAGGAATTAAGCCAATTCTTCAAACTTTTGTTCTCATGCTTTTCTTGAATTGCTGTGTAAATCTTGAACATAGTTCGAAGTAAAATTGCTGGAAGGATATCTAACTTGAATATTAGTATGTCTATTTTTACTCTTGCAAGAACACTGTAATGTAGTTTTACAATGAGATTATTGGTGTGCTTTTGCTTTGTTTTTTGGCCCAACAGACAAAAAGTCAAAACCTTTACAAGACTGCCTTTTGGCCGATTCTTTTGAAATCGTCAATTTTGTACAATTTTATAAGTTGCATCCAATTGACAAATCATGGCCAAAATAATAGAATCTCGTGACATTCTGGTTTCTTTTTTGGCATGAGGCTGCCTTAAGTTTTCATTACTATTACCCACTGTTGTTTTCTCATTGTTCTTCTGGAAGCATGTCAGGTAAAACGCTTGTATGATACTTTTCATGAGCCGTTCAAGCGTACAGTTCCCAGCCAAGCACCCATTCCTGAAAATCCCATGGATAAAAATGCTGTATTTGCATCTGAAAGCTCAAGAAATGATGGTGATGTTAAGGAAACACATGATTCAAACAAAAGGCAGAAGAAAGAAGAAGAGATCAGCGTCAAATCCGCCCTTAAGGCTGCATTTGCAAAGTATTCGGGTGCAATTGGTAGAAAGAGAAATACAGTGGTGCTCGATGAAACGGAAGAAAACACTGTCGACGAAAATCATACGTAAAAAGAGTTCCTTTAATGTTGTTTGTAGCCTTTTCAAACAAAGGTAGAAAACTAAAAACAATGTAGCTTTAACATCTCAAAATAATACCCCTTGAGTTATTACATTCTAATGTTTGTGGGGTATCCCATTACTATAGCAAAAGAAGTGGTTATGAATTATTCTGATTTCCTACTTAGTAGAGACTGATTGAAAGGTCTTGTGATTGAAATAAGTGACTTTAGATGACCCACATGAAGACATTGAAATAAATATTACGAAAAAATTCATATGAGATTGTTCACGGAACTCTTTATATGAGACAGAATCCCATATAAGTCGATGTGGGTCAACACTGGTCAACATATCAAATTATGAGTTAATACAATCATAAAACCATGAGTAATACGTTTAGACATAAAACAAATATTTATATGTATTACAAATACTCTCGTGATTAAATAAATATCAGATGGTGGCACCTGAAATTTTAAATTGGGTTACAAATATTATAGAAATTCGATTCCATTAAACTATATGAAAATCTCTAATTGCAGTAGTTGTTTTATCATTACTCTAAAATAATAATTAGATGTCATATTTACTAAATGATATTCACTGAGAATAAGTTGGGGGTGTGAAATAAAATGTTTTCAATGAATAGTTAAGGTAAAATAAAGAAAAATAAGAATAGGTCTTGAGTACCACGGACACCGTGCCCCCAAACACTTATTGTAATACCTTTAAATAATATGATTAATACCTTAATATGTAACAAGTAATACCTTGAATAATACCTTTTACTAAAAAATATATTTCAGTTATACACGTAATACCTTATGAATATGCAACTAATACCTTATCAGTATATCACTAATATCTTCAAGGATATACCACTAATACCTTATGAATACACCAATAATATCTCATGAGTATCTAATTAATATCAAACTAATAATATCTTTAGGGATATAGTGCACCGGGAGTACGCAAGTTTTTGTCGAAAAGTAAAGCTTTATAAATAATACAGATTTCTAAAGCACAAGTTCTACAAGTATGAATATTACTGATAAAATATTATATTAATTTGGTTCTTAATTCTTGTTTAAGCAACCCTATTACCTTACCCACCATGGACATATTTAATATGTGTTCATCACAGGTATCCAACATATTAATTAATTTAATTTTCCATATAATAAGGTGGGATCGATCATTATATTAAGAGTTGCACACCGTAAATATTTTAACATTTTCTCTTATTTGAGTACTTTCAGAAAAAACAAAACAAGATTTACATAACTCAAAATTAAACATCAGAAATGAATACATATTTACAAATCAAATATATAACATATATAAATGAAGTTCTAACATCAAACCAAATACATATTCCATATCAAATTAATAACATATATTTAACATTACTCCACTGACGAAGATAAGATACATGGCCCATAAAAGAGTGTGTTTTGAAAATGATAATATAATGAATATAAGAAAACAAATTAAGATTGAATCTTGTATAACACTGTCTCATGATCATGTAAGACGTGTTAACTCACAATCCACATCTATCCATTAATTTCACATATAAATTATGAATATAAATTTGATTCATGAAAACTATCCGTGAAATGATTTAATACAATTAGTTTTTGTGAATTAAAAATAATTGTTCCTTCTTATCGTTATGTTCGAAAAAAGCTTATTTGTTTATAGTGCAAAATAGTCCTAAATACATAAATATTATATTAACAAATTATGGCACACGATGTGCTTTTTATTTTTGATTTTTTAAAATAAAATGAAATATTGTGTTGCTAAAAAAAAAGACAAAATTTTTTATACACTGGTTGCACGAATCTGGGATCCATGCAACCGGGTTGACCCGTTCACGCGCCCAAAACGTGCTTCCACGAGTCTGCACGTGCTCCCACACGTCTGAACACTTGCGCTGAAGCTCACTCAAAATTCACTCCAACAGACCAACCTTTGTGTATAGTTAGACCAACCTTTGTGTTATGTTAAACATACCTTATGTAGGTAGGTCTAACTATATACAAAGGTATGTCTAACATATACAAAAGTATGTCTAAGTATACATAAAGTTATGTCTAATACAACGTAAAAGTATGTCTAACATAATTTAGTGGTATATGCCAAAATTCAAAAATCAAGCCAAAAAAGATAAAGTATGAAATATGAGCGGTATGATATGTTTAACATAGCTAAAAGGTATGTCTAACATAACCTATTGGTATGTGAATTTTTTCAAAAATTATACCCGAAAAAAAAAAAAGGCGGTCCACCAAATTCACAAGAAACTTACTCGTAAAAAAAGGTGTTATAGATTATGTGATCACGAAGGTTTTTATATATTTATATAAATAAGAGTTGTGGAATTTTTTTTAAAACGGGGGGTTAGTGGGACCCCATCCCTATGGTGGAATAATATAATGACAAAAGATAAAATGAATAAAAACTACCCTTGTTGAATTCTATATACATGACAAAAATGAATAAACATGCAACTACCCTTGTTGAATTCTATGTACATCATTTAATTCAAGAAATAATTTAATTTTGTAGCCCTTTATATATCAACCTAGCTTTCATTAATTACATTATCTGGATAAAATAAGTAAAAGATGCATGGTATTATAAACTCCAACTCACCACTAGCAATGAAATAAAATGATAATTCTTTTTCTTCCAAATGTAGCTCCACGTATTTTAACAAGAGTAGGTTTCTTATGCATTAGATGGTCGATTCGGATTCATGTCTTTATGTTTTGTTAGTCATATTTTTATATTATATTATTTATGGGTTAAATTCAATTTTAGTCCATTTAAAAATTCACTGTCCAATTTTCGTCCACCATAAAAGCAGTTTTCAATTTTAGTCCAAGTAAGTCAAAAATCGTCACTATTTGGTCCATTTTTGTCAATATTTCGTCCACCATGGAAGCGGTTTTCAATTTTAGTCCAATTAAGCCAAAAATGGACCAAATAGTGACGATTTTTGGCTTAATTGAACTAAAATTGAAAACCGATTTCATGGTGGACGAAAATTGGACAGTGATTTTTTAAATGGATTAAAATTGAATTTTCCCTATTATTTATACATTTATGTCTATATATATATATATATATCATATCCTTAGTGTAATACTTTAGCCTTAAAAAGAACTTGTTGATCCTTCATACTATGTTAGACACACATTTATATTATATTAGTTATATATTTATTTTATAGAAGTCATACCTTTATATAATACTTTAACTTTATAAAAAAATCCCCCAATTTTAGCACAATTTATACATGTACAACTTTATATGTGATATTACTCACAATTTTATGTGGTATTATTTATACCTTCATATCAACACATGATAAGGTATAGCTAAAAGTCCTAAAAATATGATTACTACAATATATATAAATTTCACAAAAACTCATGAGAATAGATTTGAATGGATTAGTGTCCTCTGACACAAATGGGTGGAGATTTCTAATGAGGCGAGTTGAGTCGAGTCGACTTGATTGTTTGGATCTATGGCTCCTGGATGTGACACAAAAGTTTTTGGCTATTAATAAAAAGTTTTTGGCTATTAGTAAAAGGTTTGAGAGTGGTTTAAATTGATGACTCATTATGTTATTTGATTGTTGGTCGTTGAATTATATCGTCTTTCCAACTGCAGAAAATATGGGGACCATTTACATTCTTTCCAATCAATACCAAATAAATATCACTTTAGATTTCTGATATACAAAACTTAAATTCAGGCAATTTTATGTATTATAATTATTTTCTTCTTTCATCATGTCCCACAAAAACATACATTATTTCTTGGGATTTTATCTATCCAGGTCCGAAAGATAATATATCTATCAACTCAGGTTATGAAAGATAAATCTTATCAATTCGGGATTCCAAAGATTGAAAACTATCCATTTAAATATCAGAGAAACACCGTTAATGTATTTAAGGTGTTATCTTATTTTATTTTATTTTTCTCTCAGCTGATGGTGTTATCTTATTTTTCTCTCAGCTGATGGTGTTATCTTATTTTTCTCAAGGTGTTATTTTTCTCAAGGTGTTATCTTATTTTTCTCTCAGCTGATGGTGTTATCTTATTTTTCTCTCAGCTGATGTGACTCTCAAAGAACGTTTACCTTGGCTCTCAAATCATGTTTACTTGGATATCAGGTCACACATAGATTAAAAAAAAGAAAACAAATATCATTTTCTTTTACTAGTTATTATATTCGATAAAATATTAAATTAAATACAAAATTTACTGATTTTTATATAATTTCAATACACATTCAATTTAATTACTGTTATAAATATTTAAATAATATTAATCAACAAATCTTTTATCATACACATATTTTTTTAATATATATTTTCAGCAAAAATAAATATCGTCAAGTTATCGATATTATATAAGATACAATATTACAAAATATTGATATTAATTATAGATATCAATATATATATATTATTGTGCATAAATTAATATCGAAAAAAATATAAATATATCAATATTATCATGTTGTTATTTGTCTATATATATTATTGAACAAAAATTAATATTACATATTATCATGCACTTATTTGTCAATATGTATTATTGAACAAAAATTAACATTACAAAATGTCGATATTAATTGTGGATAATTGATAGATATTATTTGACAAAAAATCAATATCACAAAAATGTCGATATTATATTGGTACAATATTACAAAATATCATTGAATATTATGTAGAGGTATATATTATATTGATACGATATCATAAGATATCATTGAATATCCACCTAAATTATTGAACAACAAACACAAATTTAATTTCAAAGATCATATCATATGATAACGACATACAATAACACATTTAAATAGATAATATATTTCATTAATAAATATCTGCCCACAAAAAATAATTTGAATAAAAAACCGAAGACATAATAATCTTGCTCCAAATAAGGTAAACACTTATTGAATATGTTTTGACAATAGAAGCATGACTCATCATCCTAATTATTCTCCTAAGATATCTTTTCCTGAAGATTGTGTTTGTCTTCATCCTAATTATTGTGTTGCCATATCCTCTTCCGATGGTTGTATTTGTCTTCCTAAGAAATCTTCATGATTGTGTTTTTGTGTTCCTGCACTATCCTCTTCCGACATACTGTCAGATGCTCCTAATATCAAGAAAATAAAAAATAATCATATTTATATTTAACAAAAAAAGGCGTAAGATTTTATATACAATAAAATAGAATTATGTAAAAAATAATCATATTTATACCTAACAAAAGAAAGTATAAGATTTTATACACAATAAAAAAAATATTTGTAAGGTAATAGATTTTGTTGATTAATATTATTTAAATATATATAACAGTAATTAAATTGAATGTGTATTGAAATTATATAAAAAAATCAGTAAATTTTGTATTTAATTGAATATTTTATCGAATATAATAACTAGTAAAAGAAAATGATATTTGTTTTCTTTTTTTAATTTACATGTGACCTGATATCCAAGTAAATGTAATTTGAGAGTCAAGGTAAGAGAGAGCCACATCATCTGGAGCACATCAGATAACACCGTGATTGATATCCATGTAAGCGTAATTTGAGAGCCAAGGTAAACGTTCTTTGAGAGCCTAATCATTGAAATCAGCTGAGGAGAGCCACATCAGGGAGAAAATAGAATACGTGGTGTTTCATTCTTATATCTTAAATATCAATCCGAGGTGTTTTCAATCCAGGAACCTCAAATTGATAAGATTTATCTTTCAGGTCTGGATAGATAAAATCTCTTATTTTTCTTTTATATCTTTATTTTGATAATAAATTCCATTTAATATACTTTATTACTTCTAAAATCCCAACTACCATATCATCCCAACTACCATATCATTACTTAATGTTGTTGTTTGAAAGATCTTAAAATAACACATCTAAATGACTTTTTGGACAGATCATTACTTAATGTTGTTGTTTGAAAGATCGTAAAATATACACTTCCATACGTTAATATCTAAATGACTTTTTGGATGAGAGAGTATTACGTTTAATTTTTGTGAGATGAATTGTTTCATGAATCAAACTCATTTTTATTAATTAATATGTGAATTGTGAAGTGTGGATTGTAGGTTGATTCATCTCAGATAACATGAAGAGTTACCCCCAGATTTCATACCTTTAGTTTAAAACCACTAAACTAAAATAACACGAAAGTAACACTAATATAACATGAAAGTAACGCTAACATAACATGAAATTAACATTAACATAACATGAAGGTAAAAAACAATGTTAATCATACATTCATGTTATGTTAGAGTGACTCTTACGTTATATTAGGGTTACCTTCATGTTATGTTAGAGTGACCCTTACGTTACCTTCATGTTATGTTGACACTAACATAACATGAAGGTGAGGTGACACTAACATAATATGAAGGTAACACTAACATGACATGAGGGTATGACTATTTGGAGCGAATTTTGGTGGGTTTGAGCGCCCCACCAGGCTCGTGAGGCACGTGAAAACGTGCTTCAGAGGTGCATTGGGCGGGTCGACCCGAATGCATGTCAGAGGCGCGTGGGGTGGGTCGACCTAAATGTATGGATCCTAGATCCATGGACCAGTTGCACAAAATATTTTGCCAAACATGAATCAATCAATCAATAATGGATATTTTGCCAAACATGAATCGTGTGACATCAATCAATCAATAATGGTTGTAATTGTTATGCTGGGGACTATTGTTCTTAAATCTGATTGGATTTTGTTCCCCTCCTATCTAAACCCTAAAAGCATTAGTTTCTTTTCTTTTCAAATTATTAAAGTAAAGGCTAAGGTGGGCTTAAAAAATAGATTGAGTGGCATTTCTTAAGAAATTTATTGAGGCGTTATTTTCACAAATTAAATGGTCTAAAGTGATAATTATTGAAATTTCCTAAAAGAAAAAAAAATTCATTTAGACACAACTAAAATATATCAAGAAATGATCAATTGTTTAATGTACATCAATATATGCCATTCAAGTACACAATGTTTCAACCTTAGCATCAATATATAAATCACAGATTAATTCTACAAATACAGAATTGATAAACATAGGAGGAAAAGAAAATCAACGACCCGACCCGGCGCGTGGGCCGCCTCCACGCGCACCCCTAACTAAGTTGGTGTGCACCCACACACACCTGATTATCTAGTTGATGATTCAGTGATGGGTATTACATGTATACCCTATAGGTATTACGCATATACCCTATAGGTATTACACTTATATTTCTTGAGATTTAATGATAGGTATTATGTGTTTACTCTATAGGTATTACATCTATACTCTATAGGTATTACAAACTTACTCAATTAAGGTATTGATTTTTTGTTCTATTTTTTTGTTCTATAGGTATTACATGTATACTCTTAAGGTATCATGTGTTCATTCAATAAAAGTATGAATTATTTGTTTTTACTTTTGTGTAGGTATCACATGTTTACTCTATAGGTATTACATGTATACTCTATAGGTATTACAAACTAACTCAATTAAGGTATGAATTATTTGTTCGAATTTTTATTCTATAGGTATCACATGTGTACTCTATAGATATTACATATTTACTCTATATGTATTACATTACTGTATGGTGAGTTTAATATCCATGTAGTCGGTCAGAGAGGATTGAAGAAGTGGAGCCACATCAGGAACTGCAGAAGTGGAGCCACATCAGGAACTACAGAAATCATCAGGAACTGCAGAAATCTTCTTAATTCCTGTGGTGATGTTTTCTGCATGATTTTCTACAAATCTGGGAAAAGGAAAACACGATGAAGATGTTAATACTCAACCGTGTTTTCTCTGTAATAATCGTTGGTTTTGGTCAATCCATATGTAATATATTTATCCCAAATAAACAGATGTCATCAGAAATCAGGGAAGACATTGAAAAAATCACGCTGAAATTGCTTCTTGATCACCATTTTCGTGTTCTTTGATGTTCTTAGGTACTGATTATGAAAAAAGTGTCATCAAAAGCCCTTAATCGATTCAAACCAAAAAATGCATCGAGTTATCAATCAACACCTTAGATCTTTATAAAAAACCACTTCATTTCGTAATTTTCACACCAAAACAGATCAATAAACTCTGAGTATTCTCCTCTCACTAATTTATTTTTAAGAAATTCACCTATCTATGAAGAACTGCAGTTCAATTTTCTGGAAACAAACAAAGAAGAAGAAGAAGAAGAACGCAAAAAAAAGAACGCAACAAAGAAGAAGAAGAAGGAAGAAGAAGAACGGAGAATAATAATGGAGAAGAAGGAATATGCGTATAGAAGAAGAAGAAGAAAAAGTAGAAAAAAGAAGGTAGAGGAAGAAGAAGGAAGAAGAGGTGTGGAGAAGAAGAAAAAAGAAGGAAGAAAGAAGAAAGAAAAGGTGCAAGAAGAGGAGAAAGAAGATGAAATGAAAAATTAGAGTTTTTATTATATATAGTGTATCCGGGTCGGGTTGGGGGCACGGATCTAAGATCCGTACCCCGGGGCACCCAAGGCCTACTCTAACTGTATTTAAAGTTTCACAAAAACTGACTTTAAAGTTTCACAAAAACTGACGTGAAAATGTCTCACGGGAATTTTCGTGGAACAGACCCTTCTAAGTCATGAATCAAATCAATTTTCACTAATTTTTATGTGACTCGTGAAGTATGAATTATGAATTTACCCGTCTCAAAAACTCACTCTTTAACTTTAAGTTTTTCTGCAATAACTGTTTAAGCAATTGGAGGTTTAATCTTTGCATTAAAATCTAACCATATATATTTGCTCATGTATTAGTAGTCCTATATATTTTAGGGGTTTTGGGAATCAGTAAAACGCCATGGTATTGCTGACTCATAGCTTTAATTAACTTTTAATCTACATATATATAGGCAGCTAGCTTTAATATTAATATTATTTAAGAGATTAATTAATAAAACCGTATATAGGTGGCTTCTTAATTCTAAAGTTATATAATTAAATTCGTACAAGAATCTTCATCTCAAGAGGTCTACTCATATTTAATTTGATGTAGATATTGATGAGTGACTTTCATGTCTAATAATAGTGTCTTAATTTTGTTTTCATATTAAGTGTTGTTTTCATTTTTTTTTTTTTACAACTAATAGTACTACATTCCTATTTAAATATATATCCTTACTATTTTCTTAGTTAAAATTTTGGAATTTGATATGATCAATTTTATGGAATTATTTTGATTCATGAATTTTGAATCCTGAATTATTTGATTAATTAAGGGTATACTTGTTCAATTTATTGTTCTTTAATTCATGACAATTTTTTTGAAACATCACGATGTCTATCTTACTTTGGTCTCAAATATATATGCCATATCTACTATACATTTACGCACAAGTAATGACATGGAAATAAGAGTCAAAAAGAAAGAAAAAAAAAAAAAAGAATACAGCAAAATATCAAAGAACTAAAATTACGATATTTTAAAAGCTATAAAACTTAATTACATAATAAACTGATTGGTATGAGACTGAAATTGTTAAGACTCAGACAGTTAATAGTCATTTTTGTGATTTTCCGTAGAAGAAATGTAGTTTTGCATGATTTGAAATGTAGGAGTTGTAGTTTGGTTAATAACTATTTTAAGTTCCCCAAATAAATTAGATATTATTGAGACAATATTGTACGTCTGAAGCTTTAACAATATTATTGGTCGAGAAAGTTTATGTTTGTAATATGTTTGACGGTTAATTAATTAATGTTCTAAAATTAATATTGGTACTAAGTCTATTGGGAAACGAGCATCTCCAAGGGGTTACTCAACCCCACACTCAAACTCAATTTTGTGGAAATGAGAGCTCCAATGAGGCCGTAAAATTGAACTCAAATTTGAGTTTGTGAACAGTAAGGGGCAAATTTGTCACTTACTATTCACAACTCAAATTTGTTTTCTTTTATTTTTCATTTATTTTATTCATTTACAATTATTTCTGTTTTTCTTTTTCATTTATTTTATTTATTTAATTCCACATTTTGAGTTATTATATTTTATGTATTGATTTTATATACTTGATATTTGGTATTTGATACATTATATAATTTATATATCTATAAGTATTGCATTATATTGTAGATTATATAATTTACTAAATATAAACATGAATTATAATTAATAGAAATCTAAAATTCGTTCTTGACATACGTTTGATTCATCCATTAAATTTTGAAACATTTTATTTTCTTATTCCAGGGATTCCATAACACGAGATGATTCTTCTCCTTTTTGGCTTCAGTGATATTGTTAGGCAAAGTAGAATTTGTGTCATTATGTTATTTATTTACATTGTGTTGTATGACTAGATTATTTTCTTTAGTATATTAATATGTATTTGTGATGAATTTTATAATATAGTTTTGGTATTTTTAATAAGATTTATAGTTCATAGATATTTTTTTATAATTGAAACCAATTAAGTTAATTTTTTTATGAACTAAAATAAATAAATATTTGATATTAAATAAAATTTGAAAAATAAAAATTAAGAATATTGTAAGAGAATATTCCAATTTGAGTTTAAAGGGTTGGAGATAGTGGCAAATTTGGTGGCAAAATCAAGATTTGAGTTTGGATTTGAGTAAAATGGTTGGAGATGGTCTAACCCTAACAACCCTATAAATTCACTTATTTTTAATTCTAGAAAAATAATTGCCAACCTACTCGACCAAAAGAGGTTAGTTAGAAAATCTGCAGATCGATCCATTCAGGATTTATTCCGTAGCTGAATTATTTTTCATAATATTGTGTGTATATATAGGTATATCATATTTATAGCATGCTTCTTTTACAATCTTGAGAAACAAACGTTGAATATCGATTGAAATGTTGGTTTTAGTAATTATAGCAAAATTAAAAGAAAATTTAACTAATTTCAAATACTTACAAAAAAAGTAGTGATATGTTCATGATAAACAAAATGTTGACACTAGCTAGCTAGTGTATTGGAATTTCTGTAATGATACAAATTAACCTTTTGTTTCAACTAATGTGTGAATTATAATATTCTCACACGGGCGGGGGTCATCCATAATAAAAATTTCGCCAAAACTTGGGTATGTTGGAAATACGATCCAAAATATTACTCCCTCCATCCCAATTCAACTTGTTTATTTGCCATTTTAGTTTGTCCCAACTAAACTTGTCAGCCCATAAATGACAACAAAAATCAAATATTAAGATAATCATCATAATTCATTTTTTATTACAAAAATGTCACTCAAAAGTAAAAATCAATTTTAAAAGGGACAGAGACCATTTGTATCACATTTGTTATAAATTAGGAAATATAAGACCTTCTATAAAATTTTATCCCAAAAATAACCCATTTCTTAAATTTATCCCAACTATACCCACTTTTGAATTTGTCAACTTATTAAAAAAATACACTGTATGACAATCTGACAAAAAAAAAGCCGCAACTTTTGACTGACTTTTGACTCACTTTTGATTGATTTTGACCAACTATTTCTCTCTCCTCATTTACACACTTTTCGTGTAGTTGGTAAAATTTAGGGCAACAAAATTTTTTTTTTCTCTCTCTCTTCTCTCACACTTGCGCCGCCTCTCTCCTCATTTACACACTTTTCGTGTAGTTGAGAAAATTTAGGGCAACAAAATTAAAAAATTCTCTCTCTCTCATCGCACAGTTTTCGTGTAGTTGATAAAATTTAGGGCAACAAAATAAAAAAATTCTCTCTCTCTCTCTCCTCTCACAGTTTTCGTGTAGTTATATTTAGGGCAACACTTAAAAAATTCTCTCTCTCTCTTCTCTCAAACTGCGCCGCAAACCCACTTCTCTCTCTTCTCCTCTTCTCCCTCTTCTCTCTCTTCTCCCTCTCACTCACGGCCGGCGCACCCCTCTCTCTCTATTTTCTCTCTTCTTCCTCTCTCAGGCGGTCGGCATCTTCACTGTTTCGGTGAAAGTTTTCGTGTAAGTTGACTCTCATCTTTTCGTGTAAGTTGACTCTCATCTTTTCGTGTAATTTTGTTTTCGTTGAAAATCGTCAAAGGTTGAATTTGACACACTGTGGGTTCGATTTTCAGATTGGAGGTTGTATTAGAAGCAGTGTTTGTGTTCGATTGTCATGGATTTCCAGGTATTTATTTGATTTTTCTGCCATGTATTAAAATTAGAAGAAATGATTTCTGCCATGTATGTGATTTTTCTGCCATCTATGTGATTTTTCTGCCATCTATGTGAATTTTCCAGTTTTTATTTGAATTTTCCAGTTTATATGATTTTTATGTGATTTTTCTGCCATTTATTTGATTTTCCACTGTGGGTTACAATTTATTTGAATTTTCCAGTTTTTATTGGATTTCCAATTTTTGAGCCCTGCATATTTATTTGATTTCCAAGTGTTGATTTGATTTGGTTGGTTGAATTTTCTGTCATGTTTTTTATTCGAATTGTCTTGTGATTTTTCGATTTTGTAGTGTAGGAAAACACTGCTATTTGTACACAAAAACCTTGCAATTTGTATAGTACACGAAAACCTTGCAATTTGTACACTACACGAAAACCTTGCTATTTGTACACTACACGAAAACCCTGGAATTTTTGAACTACACGAAAACCCTGGAATTTTTTGGACTACACGAAAAGTCTGGAATTTTTGAACTACACGAAAAGTCTGGAAATTTTGAACTACACGAAAAGTCTGGAAATTTTGAACTACACGAAAAGTCCTGATTTTGGGCACTACACGAAAAGTCCTATTTTGGGCACTACATGAAAAGTCCTATTTTGGCACTACACGAAAAGTCCTATTTTGGCACTACACGAAAAGTCCTATTTTGGGCACTACACGAAAAGTCCTATTTTGGGCACTACACGAAAAGTCCTGATTTCTGAGCACTACACGAAAACCCTGCATTTTTTGGCTATTTAGATTTATATAAATAAATTAGTTAGAAAAATTACATGGGATATTTGTTTTGGTAATGTATCGTTGCACATAAATTAAAGACATTAGTGTAGATAGAAATGAAAATAATACTTAGGCTTCAAATGATTGTAAAAATACCCTTTGTAATAGATGCCAAAAAATTTAAAGGGAAATATATTATTTTTCTTTTAATACAGTGGGAGTGGGTTCGAGTGGATTGTCAGCGCCAGAGCGCGTATATAAATGGATATACGCGGTTTAAGGTGTTGGGTGAGATTGGGACAGAGCTGAGAGAAGTGGATGATGATTGTGTATCGGATTTTCTCCGTACATGTTTCGGACACTTCTTGTTATGGCGGAACGAAGGAGAGACATGTAGGTCATTTTTACATGTCCTGATGAGTCGCGAGGTTCGGCTGACACATGATAGGACGGGAGACATATATTTTATGATCGGAGATGATCGATTATGCCGATTTGGAAGGAGAGAGTTCTTTCTTGTCACCGGCCTACGATTTGGAGACTCGGAGTTCAGTCCATCCGGGGTTCACGGTCCACCGTCGTCTGGTCTATACATTCGAGTCGCTCATGGAGGTAGTCCTCGCATTAGGCTACAGGATCTTCTATACAGATTTATTGCTGGGGAGTTTCGTGACAGCCGTCGGGACTCGATTTTAGTGGCGAAGATCCTCGTCTTGTATAGTTTCGTCCTGGGGAAAGATTTACTGAAGACTTACGTGGAGGATTGGGTGTGGACTCTGATCGACCACGATGATGCTTGGGAGACGTTTCCCTGGGGCAAGTTCAGTTATCTGAACCTGATGCGGTGCATGGATAAACTTCCTCAGAGCATCCCACAGCAGACTGGCCCTAGGCCTTACACGTATCACTTTTACGGGTTCTCCGCTGCTTTGTATGTGAGTAACGCTTTTGTATGCGTGGGTTGTTCGTAAATCTTAAATCTTAAATTGTGTAAGTGTTAAAACATTGTTGTCTTAGTCTGATTTGGGATGATTTTACAGATATGGGCATACGAGGCTATACCGGTTACCAGCACTTTCGCTGGCCGTCGCATTGATACAGGACACCAGTTTCCTCGCTGTCTGAGGTGGGCCACGAAAAGGTCTGACATCGATGTTTTACATTCGCTTGAGGGTCAGGTGAGAATTATTTTCAACACAGACAATCCTAGTTAACTATGTTACATATATATATATATATATATTTTTTACTTGATGTGTCATCTTTTATGTTAGGTTGTATGTTTTGGGGCACTTGAGCCGACCCCTGAGGAGCTTAATCATCCTCTTTGGGGTTTGACAGACCATGATCTGTCACACGGTGTTCAGCCAGTTGCCCCTTACACTGGACGGCCTACTTGGCCTAGCCGACAGGCTGGCCCATCTCGTCGTCAGGCTCATGGCTCGACCACTGAGCATGCTGAGTCCAGTAGGTCCACTGCCCGTAGGACTGGTCGGAGCAGGCGTTCTGATGCAGGTCCGACGCATGGGCCAGAGCCTCCAATCGCACCGGCGGAGGCTGAGCCGGTGCGTGTCAGACCGAGTCGTCGAAGGTGTGCAGACATTCCTACATCCTCGGTATCTCAGCCAGAGCAGCCAGCGTCATCTATGCCTCAGCCCACTTATCCGGACATTGATATGGGGGGTTACACTCCCAGTGTTCCTTATAGTCCGGGATCAGAGTTTCAGCATAGACCGGAGCCTACCCGTGAGAGGACGTCTTCCCCCACACAGATGCCCGAGCAGCATGGACCGCTTCATGACATGTTCAGTCAGCTCACCCTGCATATTGACAGACGTTTTGGAGAGATGCAGACGTTCATGGGTGATCGGTTTACGCAGTTCGATCGTAGGATCGATCAGCTGGATGAGAGGATTGGTCATCTAGATCAGAGGTTCGATCATCTTGAGTCCGAGATGCCGACCATTTTCGCTGAGCAGCTACGCACCTATTTCGGCCACGGACCACGAGATCAGTACGACCCTTCTCACGGTGGACCATGGGCGAGTTGGCCTGATGATGGGCCGTCGCACCGACATACAGACCATGAGCCATCCCAGTATGGTGACGCGCCTTCATTTCACGATGACCGGGGTCCAGATACGCATGGTCACGACCATTCAGAGGACGCCTGTGACGCACAGCCGATCACTATGATAGTGCCCTACGTAGATACCCATCGTGATCAGCCGTCATCTCATCATTCGGCGTACGTCGATCCTGGCCAGAGTTTCCATACACCTTCCCATGAGCCCAGACAGGGAGACGATGAGGGCATGCGTGACACTAGTGCTGGCATCCGCCATGTCCGACGTCGTCAGCCATCTCAGTACTTGATGAGTCCGTTCACTAACCTGAAGTGTAAGCGGCGGGTTGACGTGACCGAGGATGATTTTGAGGCGTGGCTCCAGCTCGGTGACATGGCCGATAAGTAAGTTTTTCATCACAATTTTTCCTTTGCTATTCTAATGTTGCACTTCATAATAAATTGGTCTCTCTAATCATTGCAAATAATTTTACAATGCAGGCGCAACGTTGGGGTGGACTTTGTAGTTGGGCCGGAGTTTTTCACCCCAATTATCGACCCGCATGGACAGTTGGACATTTTGGTATGGTAGTGTCTTTCATTTTGTAGTATTTGTTCACAGCAATTCGTTGCATTTAGGCCTAACTCTGAATTACATCTTAATTGGTTGTTCTGAACAGCAAATCGACGCGTACCTCGGCATCATACAGTCAGCACCCAGGTGGTTGGAGCTCGATCGTCCGTACGAGGTCAAAAAATGGGGCCAAGTTCTTTCGGCCTTTTTTAATGTGGGTACCTTTTGTATTCTGTTGTCCATTCACTTTTTTACACACCCAGAGAAGCCGATTATAAGATTGTAACGTGTATGTCGTTTGTAGGAAACTTGCAAGGAAATTTGGGTGGCCAAGCATAGAAATGATCCACCAGGCTTCAATGCCTATGTTGAAGAGGTCCGAGAGGAGTTCACCCCGCAGGAGCTAGACCGACTGGTGCCATTTGTACGAGGACAGATACCCGGATGGAGGCTTCTCAAGGACTGGAAGGTTATTAATCAGGCAAGTATTCTTTTTTTTTTTCCTTTGATGTTCACACATTGATATGACATCCGTTTGTGCTCATGACATCCGTTTGTGCTCATTCAGCTTTTTACAGTACTCAACCTCGACGGTCACTGGGTCGGTGCGAAGATTGATCTGTACGAGAAGTCAGTTGTGCTATTCGACAGCTTACGGCACACATGGGATAAAGACGTGGCCGACCTGCGTTTGAGGCAAACAATTCCCATCCGTCGGATCTTGCCCAGACTTCTGCAGTACTGTGGCTGGCATGAGGCCATCGAGATGTACTCATACTCGCCAGCCCAGTTCTATTGTCTCAGTGCGAAGCCTGAGGTGTGCTACAGACAAGAGGATCCTACCAGTTGCGGGGTCTACGCGTTGAAGGCCGTTGAGAGTGCTATGACAGAGATTTTTCCGAGGCCAGAGATCATCCACGGGATATGGGGCATGAGACGACTTGTTGCGATCACCATTTATAAGTTCTCAGCTGATCCTGAGTTTGATGATTGATGTAGTCCGATTCTTTGTACACTTGAAACAGACACTGAATTTTTTACATTACCACTTTTCATTCGTTGCATAACTCGATTATTTTACATACAGTCCTAGTGTTATCCTGAAACACCGTGCTTTTTACATAGTTCCACACACTATCTTTAAAAGACACACTGTATTATGTTTTTCACCCAATTTTAAAAATCAACACAGGATGATGCCTACTCATCGTACACGAAGCGTTAACTCTCTATGAAAATTGGACACTTTCGTTTCGTGTGGCTCTCAGACCCACATACAGAGCATTTTTTCTTTCTTCGTCGACTCTGCTCGCCAACTACATCAGGTGTGCTATGATCGAATGCCTCCTGCGCAGGAGGTGGACGTTGTCTAGAACTCACAATTTCGGCAGTGGATGGAATCCGCCTCCCTCTTGGACGACCAGCTTGCCTGGGCTTATCGGGAGGCAGACAACATGTGTTCAACGTCTCTTCAGAAACGACCCAATCAGCTGGGTCGGGCACGGGAAGCACCTCAAGTTCCCACATACCAACCAATGATGTCGTCCAATAGAACTGATGCACGTAGTTGGGTATTGACTCCTTCGCGTAACTATTTAATAGAGACATTGATTAGAAAGTGGCTTATAATAAACATGTACAATTACTATGTCATCTAGATTATGTACAGATCTTTACCTGATTGCAACACAAGCGTGAGAGCATGGTATCAAGTCGAGTTGGAAAACCCTGCAAGTGCAAGAATTGTTGGAGAGATCGACAATGAAATTCTTACCTTGATGGGTGATCTTGAACTTCTGTCGCGACAGCTTACTCACTTGCATTGCACGGCCAGCCTTAATTGCATCTTGGAGTCGTTCATGGACCGACTTTGTAAGACTGTGTTCGCGTTCCTCAGCAGCAGATCTTCTTTCATAAAACCACTTTTCGATAACGCGTCGAGCACATTCAAGAAACGAACAAACAGGGAGCTTTCGGCCCCAGATTAACCTAGAATTCCATGACTCGGCGGCATTCGAGGTCATGAAGTTATATCTTCGAACTGGGCACTTCACACGCGACCATCTTTCGGGACCAGCCTTTTTTAAGGCATCGATAGCTCCTGCAATGTTTGAGGATGCGAGAGTGTCCATATACCTGCAGAAGATTAAACGACAAAGTCAGAAGGAAAGATGATATAACAATTCACGTAAAACTTGGATACCGGGGTCGTACCTGTCGAAGTCCGTCGGATCATAACAATATGCGGCCAACTTGAACAGCCCAACCAGATGCTTTCCATACTTGGCCAGATTTTGCTGCAGATGATAACAACATAGTCCGTGCATGGCATCGGGGTATACGGCTCGCACGGCATTCGTGATGCTTTTATGTTGATCGGAGATAATTAATAGGTGGTCAGGGCATCCAAATGCTTCTCGAACTTGTGTTAAGAACCAAGTCCAGGACTCATCATTCTCGACACTACCTATACCGGTTGCTAACGGGAAAATCTGATCATTCCCATCCTTGGTAACAGCTACGAAACCGATTCCCTTATATTGACCTTTCAGGTGACAGCCATCTACGACTATAACTGGCCTCGCATAACTTTGGAACCCCTGAATAGAAGCTGCCAATGCGAAGAAGGCAAATTTGAACTTACCATCACAATCAGTACTAAAGGACGTGTACGTTCCCGGATTTACAGCCTTCAGCACCTCTAGATAAGATGGAAGCATCGAAAATGACAACTTCGGATCCCCATAAGCCCTAGTCATCGCATGCCGTTTTGCCCTAAGAGCCTTTTTGTAACTTACCTGTAAACCATGACGATCGTTCATCTCCTGCATAATGCCGCGAGCATTCAACTGGGCATTCTCATTTCGTAGTGTATCAACGAAACACTCTCCAATAAGACTAGCTGGAAGCCTTCGCGTGGCATTACTGGTCAGGTCCAACGAACACGAATGTTGGAGATCAATCTTCGAAATTTTCCAAATCCCATGTTTTTCAGAGGCATGCATCTTGAAGGGACAGGTTTTAACGGCACACTTTACATACCACCGGTGTTTTTCGGATCTCTCCACTTTGTAAGCAAGTTGATTTTCAAGATGGTACATGCCAACTGCCTTTTGCAATTCAACCTTGCTGTTGAAGCAAGAACCTTTATGGAGCATATGTGAGGCAGACACATGAGTGGAAATCTCAGAAGGACCGGCTGGATCAACAGCACCATGGGCCATCTCAGGGATAAACCACCAACGCTCTAAGGCACTGACGCTCGATGCCCTGTGACTGCTTTGAGCATGCCTTTCTGGTTCAATAACAGAAGACTCATTTACAGGGTCACGCCGTCCAATGTATGTCATAAACGCCTCACGCTCCTCAGTCTGCTCTTCATCCAACAGCGCTACAACCTCTGCATCTAGCTCGAAATCAGTATCTCCATGACAGCTCTCATTTGCCTCATTTTGTTCGATGCAGGTACCTACAAACATTACGGGTTCACATACCGTAAAACTTGGATGTATTGAGTATCATGAAAAATAATACACTATTTAAGTAGATTAAACAGGGGATAGCATACCGTCATGAATTCCTGGGTTGTAGTATCCATGTTCGGGCACTTCTTCCTGACATATTTCATTTTCTTCCTCCGGATGTGGGTACTGACGTACGGCATAATCGATTGGTGATTGGTTTAAGTCAAGAAAGTCAAATCCCCAAGCTGACCTATCATCAACCCGACCAGTGGATGAAGATGGGCCGTGCGCCCAGACATCTTGAGTAGGTAAACTCCATTTAGCATGAAATTCGTGGTCGCTTTGTAGCCCAACTGGAATGTTTGAACAGTCACCAAATTGATGATCGGTGTACTCAAATCCAACATTAAAACCTGAAATTGAGGAAGGATCATTGCCGGCGTGGCTCTGACCACCCGTTTGGAATACCGAGCCGGTTGATGGTCCAACATTTACACTTTTTAGTGTAACAAATACAACGAGAATGTCATCGATCAGTGACAATACACCAGCTAGATCTGTATCGTTCTTAATTTTCTTTCGTGTAACCATACCATTAATCTCAACTAATGAGTGGATGACATATCCCCACCACTCTTGAGCACGCACAACTTCATCAATTTTTTCAAACAACTCCTGATATGTTATTTTTTGAAGTTGAATCACTTTTCTTGATCCACTCTTGTACTCTAAGCCTTCCCAGTATCCACCAAACCATACTACAACAGTGCTGAAACTCATCTTTGCCACTACAGGAAAACAGTATATGGATACAACCTGGTTCCAAAACATTAAAAAATTCAACCTATATTCAAAATATTTAATATAAGATACGCATGGACATTTCTTCTTCATTCTTTACATAATACTAAAAAAAGAAAGTTTACAATCCTATCTATTTCTTAATCTATATGTGTTAGACACATTTCACATTTGAACGTATATGCTAGTTAAACTTTGAAAAATACGGCATATAGATAATATTTTGAAATAATTGGGTTACATTCTTCGGGAGAAGAAAACCATACCAAACGAAAACAATAAAAAATCAAATTTTTAACATGAAAACAGGAAGACTTTTCGTGTAACCCCTAAAAATTAGGGGTTACACGAAAACCCCATTGCATTGTGAGGCTACACGAAACTTTAAAGTTTTCGTGTAGCCCTTGCTTTGTCACTACACGAAAACCCCATTAAATATGAGGCTACACGAAAACCCCATTGCATATGAGGCTACACGAAAACTTTAAAGTTTTCGTGTAGCCTCATATGCAATGGGGTTTTCGTGTAGTGACAAAGCAAGGGCTACACGAAAACTTTAAAGTTTTCGTGTAGCCCTTGCTTTGTCACTACACGAAAAGTCCTGCAATTTGTATTAGTTTTGACTATGATTTCAACATGTAGGGTAACACGAAAACTTTTATTTTTTTCTTTTGCTCAAATTATCACCTCAACACATAATTTACGAAAAACATTATACTTCAAAAAATAACACATATTGCATGGAAGAGATTAAAATATAACACTAACCGTTACGTGTTTGACGAAAATCTCCAAAAAGCTTTTCCCAATACTTGTGATAATGTGAGGTAAGGATGAAATTTTTTGACAATAAAATTTTGCGATGTGCAGCACGTATTTATTAACAATTTTGGCATTACTGTGCACATGTGATAAATAAATTCAGCTTTTATTTCGGCTTTTTCATGCAACTTTTCGTGTCATTTAAAAGCATATATACACTTTTCGTGTGATTTTACAAAATTAAGTACACGTGTTAATTATACAGAGGAAAGAGAAAATCACTTTTCGTGTGATTTTGGGAGTAAGTACACGTGGAGGAAAGAGAAAAAAAAAATTCATTTTGCTGATGATTGGTGTCAGAGCCACTTTTGACTTTGGTTAAAAGTGGGTACTTTTGCCTCATTTTTTAAAAAAGTGGGTATAAAGGGCCCGAATATATAGTGAGGGTTATTTAGTTCTTCTTTTTTTAGGAAAATGGCTAATCATGGCCATTCTCTCTATATAAAATGTCACAAAATTCAAACACTCATATCCCCATATTTCACCTTATTACAAAAATGTCACTAAATTATCTTAAAAAACAATAGTTAACTATCTCTGTACCCAGTCAAACTAGACAAGTTCAATTGGGACGGAGGTAGTAATATTTTTTAAATATACTAAATTCAATTTAATTTTGTAATCCCGAGTATTACAAGGGTCCTATAATAGTATTGTTACCACGTGGAGAATATATGTTGTAAAATGAAGTTGGTTGTGACTAGTTGTAAATATTGGAAAGCTTGAATCTCTCTCTCTCTCTCTCTCTCTCTCTATATATATATATATATATATATATAGACATGTACACTAGAAATGAGAATAGAAGCTCGCATTCACAGACATGGAGCTCTCTGCAATCCTCCTCATCCTTTCTCTCTCTACACTGCTTCTCTTTGTAAAACAAGTCCTGAAGAAACGAGGCGAAGAGTGCTACATGCTCAGGTACGAATGCTACAAACCCTCAGAGGATCAAAAGATGGACACAGAATCCTCATGCAGAGTGGTTCTGAGGAACAGTAACATGGGATGGGAGCAGTACAGGTTCCTCCTCAAAAGCATAGTGAGTTCGGGGCTGGGCGAGGAGACGTACAGCCCGAAGAACGTGATAGCGGGTCGGGAAGAGAAGCCTCGTCTCCTCGACTCGCTCCAAGAGCTTGACGACATCTTCTTCCAAACGCTGGATAGGGTTTTCAAGAAATCTAGGGTTTCTCCGCAGGAAATCGACATTCTAGTGGTCAATGTTTCTCTGCTCTCACCGGCTCCGTCGTTGGCTTCTAGAATCATCCACCGGTACGGAATGAGGGAGGATATTAAGGCCTACAATCTGTCGGGGATGGGGTGCAGTGCCAGCCTGGTCGCCATTGATCTGGTCAGACAGATTTTTAGGACTCAGAGAAATAAGTTTGCCATTGTTGTCAGCACTGAGTCCTTGGGCCCCAACTGGTAATATTTCAATATATATATATCTATAGTGTCGTTTTAATTTGTTGAGTTAAATTCATTCCAAAATAAGTATGGTTTTTGGTAAAGTGCAGGTACTGTGGAAGTGAGAACTCGATGATGCTCTCAAACTGTCTGTTCCGATCAGGAGGGTGCTCCATGCTCTTCACCAACAACTGCAAATTCAGAAAGGAAGCAATCTTGAAGCTGAAGCAGATGGTGAGAACACATTTCGGGTCGAACGACGAAGCATACGAATGCTGTATCCAGGTGGAAGATGAGGAGGGATACAGAGGGTTTCGGCTCACCAAGAAGCTCACAACAGCAGCAGCTCAATCATTCATCATCAATCTCAGAGCTCTGCTGCCAAAGATCTTGCCGCCATGGGAGATCATTAGGTTTATCTCTGTGTCAGTGAGATGGGGTAAGGAGAAGAACCCACTTCTTGAAGCTGTTGGAAAGGGTTTGAATCTCAAATCTGGTGTTGATCACTTCTGCATTCACCCTGGTGGCAGGTACCTACTTACTTATATACATACATGTTTAACATCTAAACTTGTGTTAATATATATGAGGTTTCAAAGTTGAAACTATATATCACTAAAGGAAATTAATATGATCAATTTAATTTTGTTGTGTTAACTTTCGCTTCGGCCTTAATTATCAATTTTTTCTAATTTCAATTCTTTTTTTGTTGGAATAAACCAAAATTGCTAAGGTGGCTACCGAATTTTGATCATATTTATCCATTTTTGCCACGTCAGAATTTCCGACAGCCATAATAGCTATTTTGGTTATCCGACCAAAAGAGACTAAATTTTGGAAAAATTAATAATTAGGAGACCAAAATTGAAAAAGACAATATTAGTGCTCCAAATTAAAACTGGACAAAACCTAATTTACCCAACTAGCTAATAGTGATATTTTCCCTATCACAAAAAATCGAGAGAAATAAAGCGATATATATATATATATATGTAAAGCTAAAAGCATTTCTTATAACCTAAACCGCCAAACTAATATTTTAGGGTCCATTTGGATAGGTGGATTTGAGGAGGGATTTCAAATCCATAGTAGTAAATCCACCGGTAGTGTTTGGATGGATGTGGATTTGAAATCCATGGTTTTCATTTTGAGCTAATTTTGGAGTCATTTTGGTGGATTTCAAATCCACTCATTTCAAATTCAGGATTTCAAATCACTCTATCCAAACGGAGCCTTAGGGTTTTGTTTTGGTTCAAACAATTGAGTGGTCGCTGTATCGATCCCATTAAGGTGTTTAATTTCCGAATATTTGTCATGATCGATCCCTTTGTTCCAATAACAAAATGATATATATCCATATAGGGCTGTGATAGATGGAGTAGGGAAGAGCCTAGGGCTAACAAATGAGGATCTGGAAGCAGCGAGAATGGCTCTCCACCGGTTCGGAAACACGTCGGCGGGTGGGCTGTGGTACGTGCTGGGGTACATGGAGGCAAAGAAGAGGCTGAAGAAAGGTGATAGGATCCTGATGATCAGCTTTGGAGCTGGTTTCAAGTGCAACAACTGTTTGTGGGAGGTCCTGAGAGACGACATGAACCATCCCAACGTCTGGGCAGATTGCATCCACAGATACCCGCCGGAAAACATTAACAACCCCTTCACTGACAAGTATGGATGGATCAACGATGACTTCTTGAGCTTTATCAGACGTGAAGATTGCCACTTTCTCAATTCGCGCGATCATCTCCTAGCCTCCTGCTAAATCAAATCATCATTTCATTTGCATGGCTACTTCATTACACATCAATTGCTTACTTAATTTGCATCCTGCTTTCATTTCATGCATCATAATAATACCTACATATTGTTTAAGTAATGAATAATAATAATTGAAGTGTATTTTGATTTGTACCATGCATGTGTGATCAATATTAATTATTATCTATTACTACAAATAAAGTACCAATAATTTTGTGCTTCCACCATTTTTCGTGTGTATATATATACACGAGTATCGAGCACGTGACCTTTATGTATATATTGTAAGTTAAAAGAAAAAAAAAGTTTCAACACAATTTGTACATATATACTTTTATATATACGAGTATCAGCACTTGCGTCGCACGTAGAGTATGAATTTTTTAAATCAAAAATATTATATTTCTACTAACCTAAAATAATAATTTTTTATAAGGATATACAATTTATATTAAATTAAATTCAAAAAAATTTATAGTAAATTAAAGTCCTAATATAATAAAGTTCTATTCATAATAGAATTCTATATGATTTTGATTTAAATTCTAATGTAAATTTATTTAAATATGAAAATCGTAAATTACTATATAACCTTCAATAAAATCTTTAATAAGGATATATTAGACAATCCATATTTTGTAATAAATATATATACTTTTATATAGGTAATAGATATGAATAATTTTTATGTTATTCATATCTTTATATAGTATTACTTATACATTAATTATATTAATAAAGTCATACATTTATTTAATAAAATCAAATATACGTGGATTCAGGTCGATGACAATTTTTGTGAAAATTATATTTATATATATATATATATATATATATATATATATATATATCTTTTGAAAAGGAAACTAAACTATATATAGATGGGCCATTTGACCTTGTTATGTGTTAATTAATTATGTAGATGAGGCATCATTAACTATTTATGATAGGCGGCTTAGTCACAATTAAATGGTTTTTATTGCAAATTAATTTGGATTCTGGAATGACATGTATGGCCGTTTGTTCATTTTTCTTTCTTCTAGGAATATATTTATATAGATGAATATTGTTTATAAGGCTAGTTGTAAAATGATACATAATAATATCTCTATTTCAAAATAAATGTCGTTTTAACGAGCATAATTTGTGCCAAAATAAGGGTCATTATCGATCTTTAAGACATATGTTAATGGGTTAATTGCAATAAAAAACATAAACTTTGCTCAAATTGCAATTTTAACCAACTTTTTGAATATTAGCAAATATAACACGTACTTTCATATTTGTTGCAATTTTAACCAATATGCAGTTTTCGAATATGTTTATTTTTGAAATTAATATCATAGTTTCGATATAAAACAATGACTTTATAATATTCAAAATGATAGTTATTTGAAATTGTGAAAGTTATTGTCAAAATAAGCATACTTAAAATATGTCTGTTGGTTAAATTTGCAAAAAATATGAAAATTCATGTTATATTTGCTAATATTCAAAAACTTGGTTAAAATTGCAAATTAGGTAAAGTTTGTGTTTTTTATTGCAATTAACTCTATGTTAATCTACCAAAACTACTCGTATTTACTCCTACCACATTAAATGTGTATAAAATGATTACTGTAAAAAAACTTCCACATTGATTACAATTAAATAAGGGTAGATCCGTCCTTTTATCAACTTACTAAGTTCGTGTGAAAACTTCTAAAATGATCCTTATTTTGGACGAGGGTAAAGTATATAATTGACTGGTGTATAAATATGTTTCTCTGGCCATTAGAATAGGGTGTAAATTTTCTCATTTTCATTGGAAATGATATCTTCCATGGAACACCAATGCATACAACTTTTAGGTGACAGTTAATAGTACTTTTTAATGAAATGAAACCATACAAGGCCCTATTTTTAATAGTAGCTACTATATAAGCAAATTATTTTGTCATCCAAATAATTTATTTCTTAGCTAGTATGATAATTATTAGTATGGCTTAATCGATCGTTCTAGCACTCAAATATCCTCAAGCTATGTTATTAGCACGTAATTATTATTCCAATAACAATAAATGATGGTACTTTTTGTAGACACCCAATTAGTCTAATACCATCAATTACATGGAAATCAACATATCTAACCAAAAATAATAATAACAACAAAGAGAGAATAAGTAACCAATAGGTTAATAAATAAAATCAATACACATGTGCACACCACATGTTCTATGTTACGTATACAACTATTTTACACGTAAGAATTACATGTTGATAAAATAAAATATGAAATCCCATGATCAGTCCTTTCTATACAATACCAAAAAATTGTACAGAGGAAAGGCATGTGACAAAAAAAAAAAGAGGATTTGCAAAACCAACTCAAATACTATTATGTCCTCTCCCAAAATTAGTCGAGCAAAACTCGAATATCAGGGTTATTTAAATCAAAATGTACACTCACAAATTCACAATATATAATACATAGCCACACCTTATATGACAAAGGCACCATCATTGTTTTCCTCAGGGCTTCTTTGGCAGAAGTGGCTCCAAATAATTGGTTTCATCTTTTGCTGCAAAATTTTCCCCATTTCCTGCCTCCAACTGAGACAGAGAAGGATCATCTGGTCTTTGTTTTGGTAGTCTTTGGAAAATGCTCGATTTATTTTCCGGAAGTGAAGGTTGTCTCCGAGGGGAATTGGTTAAGCTCTGAACATTTTGCAAACATATTTGCACTGCATCATGTACTCGGACAAAGAACCATTCTCTGCCTATGAGATCAACCACCCCGGATCTTGTTAGTGTCAGCAGAACATCACGATTCGGATTGGCGACAGCAATCTGGAATTATAAGTGCGAGGGTTATAGTAGATAAATCTCTGTGATCATGATACATGTTAGACTGTGATGTCTTTGCCTGTATGTACCTGGATGTTCCGTGACTTGTATTCTTGATACAATTCTTTTAAAGCTTGAACAGCACTAGAGTCTATGTAAGTGACAGCTGAAAGAAAAGATTGATATGGATGTCTGAGTGAGATGCAAGCATAAATTGTGTTCAGAATTTCATAATCTACATGAACTATAACAACAAACGAAATAGTTATCCCACTATGTGATCTGTTGAAGTTACTATACCTATTCTATCTAAATAAAGATATCTGCACATCCATCTCAATATTCTCATCTTTGCTAACCCCATTTAATGTTCATATTTAAACTCAGTCATCCAACACCCGGATCCTCAAAGCATTGCTGGTCTTACTGTTGTTTTATAAATCTTCTCTTATTAATTTTAAACAATACCTTGAGATCGCAAAGTACAAAGGACACACTTCTCCATCTATTCCAACATATTTAAGTTTTAAGTAATATATTTATCAATTTCCCCAGTTTCTCCAATAACTTGTTCTAAATATACATAACTTCAGGATACATTTACTTCATGTGCATTAGCTTTTCATTTATCCCGCTTCTTTGATTACTAAGTGACATTTTGTAAGTTTAGTTTTCAGTCAACTTATGGTAAAACCTTCTCATCTCATCGATAATCTAGTTTATGTTTAGAAGTTATTTAACCCCATGCCCGAAAGACAAATTCAACTCTTAAGGACTAACAGAAAAACAATCATCTTGAGCAAAATACATGAATTAACCAGATGAAAGATCAAGATTGCTACTCACGAGCCATCTCAAGAATGACAAAGTGAACTCTTGTAACTTCAGGGCCACGTTTCATAGATCCATCAGCTTCAATTTCATATTCTCGAAGCCTTTAGGAAGAAAACAGGATAACAAAGTTATGAGAATAGAACAGGAATACAATGAAACTAGTTAACAGGAAAAGCTTATGCAATTAACTTAATGGAGAATTCTTTTCATCACCTGTCTTTGATGTAACTTGTATTTGCAAAATAGATGGGAGCATCAACCCTAACAATCACAATTCCATTGTATGTATATGCCTCTGGATACTGCTGGATGTTTCTATATACAGTAGTTCCAGGTAATCGACCCAAGATAGCTGCACAACAAATCATACTCAGCTCACTAATAACACAGTAAATCTGTAGAGTCCGAGTAGATACCGTTACTCTCGAGCCATAGTGGTAATGTTACATGTGAATGAGTTATTTATTTCTCTTGTTTCTCTTGAATTTTTTTCACTCTTCATTTCTGCACGTCTTTTTTCAAAGTCTACAGTCAATATGTGGCATAGGGGTTACATCTCGTACAAAATATAATTCGTATACCACTTCAACTAATAGCTCATAATGGTGTTCGCCCACAAGTGGTATATGAGCTCAACAAAGATGATTGCAATCAGAGTTAAGTTTACAGAATGTCACCTAGAAAACAACCTCAAAGTAAGGGCAAGCTATTAAAAGTAAAAGACAACTTAAGAGCGTGTCTAGTGAGCTTGTAAAAGCCATATGACGTATGAAACCTGTCAAGCTATTATAGATTATTTGCTGAAGTTTTAAAGTAGGAACTTGTAATTCACAAAAATATAATATTCAAGCTCATAAAATAGTAATGAGATTCCAATATATTGGTTGAGGGGAAGTAGGGAGAGGATAAACTCAGGATCGTACAGCTTGAGACTAACAAGTGCAATGAAAATACGGATGAAAAATCTTTCAGTGATAACAACAACAAAATCATCTTGGCATTCACGGGTAAAACAAGAGATGGGACACTTGAGGGGAGAACAGCAGCCACAGCCGCAGCTACGGGTCAATGAACGCATTTCTAGATCTAGAATCATGCATTCAAGTGATGGCTCTGAATACACAGTTGGGAGATACATATCATGTATGATGTGATCGTATTTATGTGCATGATTTTCACTATTTGGGGATAGAAAATCCTTGTAATCAGAATAAGACTTACCGATATGTGGATTAGCTGATTCATGGATGACAAAAGCAAGTGAAACACCAACCTAAGTACAAATAATGGCAAGTAATGAGATAAGAATAGCATATTGCAATTGAAAAGATAAGCTTAATTTAACATTCAAGAGCAAAAAAAACTGCTTGAATGATGTATTATATCTGTTTTTTTGGTTCTTTTCTGTTTTACAATCTTCTTTCCACTTAATCTGGTCTCTTCCTTATGGTAATTCTTGCTTTAATTGAGAAAACGAATGAGGGGGAAAAGGAAACCATAATTACAGTTCAAATTACTTTCTGGAAAATCATTACTATGAAACTGTACTTACACCAATAAGGACACCAATCTCTATGCCCAGGAACAAGGTAAATATGAAAGTAATGATCCAGAGGAGAAAGTCTCTCTTATCCACCCGCCATAAGAAAACAGCCTCATCATAATCAACCTGAAGTAATGAAGAGTAGAATTATAGATTCATTTGCAATCTGAAGAAACTAAACCAATCCACAGTTTTCTCCAATCTATTTGCATATAATTTATTGAAGAGGTACAGACAACAACAAAAATTAAAGTGATTATAGAGAGTCAGCAATTGTAAAAGCCTCAACCGCGCTGATTGAACTTGTGTCTGATGGAAATGGTGTATGTCAGGACACTGGCAAATGAAAAACTTCACCAAACTGAAAGCAGAGCATATTGTAACTGCTAGAACTAAGAAGATAGTGATTGCACGTTCCAATATCACACATCACTACACCTTTTAAAAGTTACAAGTTATCAAGCCAAAAAATTGTAAGCGAGCCTTTTTTTTTAATCATTTTAATTAGAGTGAAATAGCATTTTGATAGTCAATTTGACTGAAAGATTTCAACTTCTGATCAACTGATTGACTGTAAACACCTGCCTTCCATAAAGTGTGGATTCATACCTGACATTGTTCATACCAAAATAGAACAAATCTAGAAATAGTAAAAGGGATGGTGTTATTTCGCAGTCAATTCGTTAGAAGTTATCAAGTAATTTATTTGAAAATCAGATCCTTCATGCATTAACACACAGTTAATAAATGCATTCAATGTTCTGTATCAACTGTGAAATCAATGAAATAGTTAAATCTTAATACTTTTTTAAGATTTAAGTTTATGTGAACAAAATTCAATGAAATAGTTAAATCTTAATACTTTTTTAAGATGACAAACACATCAAAAACTAAAGAAGCCTTTATTCTTGCACAATCTTCTGTATCAACTGAGACGCTATGAGGTATGAAGGATTTGCAAGAACATAAGCCCATCAAGTTCACTCTTCGATAGATTATCTTGCTGCCTTATTATCATGAATATAGAAACTACTTTTAACTTCTTACAAACTCCTGATGAAAGCACATTATCATACAAGTAAATAAAAAACTCTGCAGGTCTACTTAATTACTATCAGAGAAAAACTGCCTTCTGCAAATGTACAACTCACCAGTCCAATAACAGCAGAAATGACAATGGCAGCCAGACCACACTGCACAGAGAAACCAAATGAAGGACAAAATGGAATTATTAGCAACACAACATATTAGGTTAAAATAAAAAATTAGATAGCTCTAGCTCCACTGATATCTCAAATATCCCTAACTTTAGTTTTCTTTATGTGGATTGTGAAGATGTAGTTTTAAGCACAGTGCCATACTAGGACAGGTTAACATAGTTAAAGAAAATTATGTAGTAGAGTGAAAACCTAGCAACAAGTTTAATGAAATCCACACCATTCATCGGGATGATGAACAAATATTTTCTTAATTCACAGCAAAAGAAGGTCAGGTAGAGTAGTCTTCCACAGATCAAGTTTGCACTTTCAATGACAACTATATTAGAGAAGAAACAATGTCTTCAAAACGTACCTGTGGTATGTATTCAAACAATGGGGTCAGAAACTGAAGCGCACAACCCATTATAATTCCCATAATAATTCCAGATAGGCCAGTTTTGGCTCCACTTTCATGATTCACTGCCGACCTGGAAAATGAACCTGCATCATGTATAATTGTTGATGTTGATTATAATGTGGATAATGCTTCTGAATATTCTAATAAATTACAAGTACTATCTGATAGGCCATAACTGGTTGAAGAGAAACTCACCAGTTGTAGGGTATACCGAAAAGAAAGAGCCAACAATGTTTGCCACACCAAGACCAAATAACTGCAAAAAAAAAACAGTAAATACCTATCCATAAGATCACCATGGATATAACAATGCATAATTAGGCAACTTCAAGTTGACTGCTATCTAGAAATCCTTTGATATGTTTGACCTAGTGTATCCCCTCCCAACTGCCTTAAGCCCCATGTCATTTACAAACTCAGTCCTTTGCAACTGAAAATGAGCCACTAAAGCCAAAGTAAAACTAAGATCAACGAGAACAACCTCTTGATTGGAATCCAGCTCGTATCCATTCTTTGCTGCAAGCGCTTTTGCTATCCCCACAGATTCCTGTACATATAAGAGGCACATTAAATCCCTCCTCCATGAAAGTGCGTATAGTATTAACATAACATAATCCCAAAACATAATACTGGTGAGACATATCATCAGTACTTCTCTTACCAAAATAGCCACACCAGTAATGAGAATTGTTGTAGAAATCAAAGATTCTGCATACTCAAATTTCTTTGGGACTGAAAAGCTTGGCAGCCCCTGAGGTATTTCACCTACCTAAAACAGCATCCAAAAATGTTAGATATAGTTAAATATACGATTCACTTGAGTTTCAAGACAGTAAGTGATATTTTGGATTATTCTTTACATTTCTACATATTGGCTATTCGGTAATTAATGCAATCTCACCAAAGATATTGAAGACGGATGAAATACTTTTACAAAGCCTGTACCCAGAACTACAGCTGTAAGCGGACCAGATGCTCGCAGAAATCGGAAAGATTTACTGGATTTTCCCTGCAAAAAACAAAAAAAATTAGTGTAAAGAGGTACAAAGGCTGAATGCTGGACACATGATTGAAAGAACTAACTCATACCAAGTGCTTCATGATTAGAAGTATAGCCAACGTGATGGAGCCCATGACGAAAGGTGGCCACAAGAACTACAGTGAAATAAAGAAACAAGAAACAATAAGTAAACCGGGGATAAAACAGAACACCAGCATCTACAAGAAATGAAGCATAAACAGAAAATCAAGGCAAATATTAACAAACTGAAACTGCATCAAGAGTTTAACAGTGGGTACCCATGCACCATGGAGAAACAAAAAATTTGAAGTAACTGCTTGAATATCTCATTGAGAATATATACCCACTGGTAACAAAGGGGCCTTTTTGGTTATTTTTTAACTGATTAAAGATTTTATTATGTAGAGGCTACTACTGCATTTGTTTACTACATATACTTTTAAACTTCGTTATGTTTTTGAGATTGTGAAGGTGGATAGAGTAAGGTTTATCATGAAACTTGATGAGAAGATGAAAAGAAAAGAGGATACACAATATCTTTTGGCTTTCTTCTCAATGTGGAAAAATTAGAGAAATTAGAAAAGAAGACAGAAACAATAAGAGCTTGTAATACTTTCTCTAAAGTATGAGAATTTAAGTTTAAAGTGTAATAAGAACCACACCCCACCACCCACCACCACACAAACATGAAAATGATAAATCAGTACATTGACCACTCTGATGAACGAATGTGAAAGACAGGTCAAATGCAGCTTATACGGAAAATCATTGAACTCTTACAGCAATCAGTCATGCAAAAGGCTCTACCTACGAACTTCTTGTTCTAGGAAGGAAGCACCACAAATAACAAAATGTTGATCCTTCTATTTATTGAAACATGCAGTCCAGATACAAGAACTATGATATTTTTATGTAGCAAAGACGGACTTGCAGCTCAGACATGAGGCATTGCAGAATAATCCTCTATTGTAACAAAGTTTCAGTTAGAGTGGAAATCACTACTATAAACAAAGAAAAACATAATGGCATAAGAAAATAGCCATATTTTACTACTCTATACTGGTGTACCGTGTATCATTACCTTCTGAGATGTAAAGTTCACAGAAACTCAGACATTGATTCTTGTATCGTTAGTGAAGACATACTTTATCTATAGATTGAAAACTGATATAACAAGATGTCTTGGAAGTGAAGATCAAAGGCGGTCCTCCAGGTAATATCAACATGAAATGTTATTGGTCAAAACAAAGTGACTCCTAGGTGGTTTTTAGTTACTTTAAATAAAATTTGAGAGTCAAACTATAATTCAGTAATTCTAGATTTCAATCTGCTTTCATTAGTTTTGACTAGGGAGTTTCTTTTTCCAATATGTTTTATACTTGCAAAGTCCAATAATAAAGCATTAGTTTTAGAATCAATTATTTATCGATATCCAACTTAAATTCCCATTTCTTTTATTGATGGACGCGTGATTTAGATCTATATATCTGCCTTAGTTTTAACAGAGCACATTATTCTTGAGGCACTTTTAATATTTTGTGTTGAATGTTCAAGCCCTTGCAATAATACACTATCCACATTATAAACAAGAGAAAAAATCATGCGTCTTGGATTTTTCCCCATATTCACACCACCAACCCCACTTATTTGAAGTGTTACACTCTGACTTTTCACAGAATTTTTCTCTCCCACACTAGGAATAGTGCTGTCTGACCATTAGTTCATAAAAACATGTTGAATATTTGTATGTTGTAGCCCAAAAGCCAAAAAAAATTCAAAGACTTGCATTTGAATTTTCCCTGTATGAAGGCTGGAGTTATGGGCCATACATTGCCCTTTTCTCAACTGGAAGCTGTGAATAGTTTGAGCATCTTGAACTGAGAAAGCGCTATTGCAAGCAAATTCATTTTTCTTGTGCCAAAAACGAATAAAGCTATCAATGAAATTAAGCAAGAGGATAGATGAATTTCAAGCTTTATAAACATAGATGAACTTCTATAGATATTCTTGACCAAGTGGGAACTATATAATGTAGTAAGTTTGCGCAGCCTCAACAGGAACTTAATTTAGCACTAAGTCGCAGTAAGAAACACATCTAAGATTGGAGTTATGTTCTGTAGCTTTTTTGTCTGTATTGTACGGGATACATGTAACTGCTGTACTCTTAATTTATTGAAATTCTTTGTTTTTTATTAGAAAACACAAAATAAAATAAATATCAGAGTACAATTGAATGCCCCTAAATCATAAGGCCAATCGAAGTCATCATTATTGATGGTCTGTTTCATTTGGGTAAATCGTCATCTTCTAAGCTTGTGTATAAGTGGTCCGATAACAAAAAACCCATAGTATAACATAAGCCTAGAATGACCTTTCCATTAATTTCCGATTATTTTTCAAATGAAACTCTATCTATTATAAATTAGTTGCATTAGTGGATTCCTCCAGATGATTTGTCTACTTTATATCAAAAACAAGGAGCAATAGTGAACCTTACTACAGGTTGTTATCCTTGCAGTAACATAAGTCCCCATGAGACTTTTCTTTGATACACTAAGTAGATGAAACGGTATAACAGGGTTAACTCACAAGTGAAGTTTATACATGTATATTTCTCAACCTACGTGACTTCTTTTGAGCACATGGAATAATGCTGAAGGTCTTATTCATCTTTGTATCACTCAATGGTATAATCATAAAAATGTGGCTAGTTTTAAGTTAATTACAACAGAGTTAGATAATCAATGCACACCATAAATACAAAATAATTTATTGGAGAACTAATCATGCTCCTCGCAGTTTAATAAGGATGAACAGACAGAGAAGTATAAATATTCAGCAGTAGCTATAAACATACCTGATCAGCTCCTAGAATAATGCTCTTCACCAGTGGAATAATCTCACTGCTGCGTACAACACTATAGCCCAAGAAATCTTTTGCCTGAGACAATGCAATTATAATGGCTGAAGCAGTAGTAAAACCAGAAATCACAGAATGGCTGATGAATCGAAGAAGCCATCCAAGCCTAGATACAAGGAAAATTAGTATAAGAATTTTTCTTGCTTAATAGAATGATGTGTACAAAAAGTTAAAATGAAAGAGCAAGGCTTGACAGTACAACACCATTACTGGAACAGTTTCTCAAGCTGCTCGATTTGTATTGAACTATGCAAGCAAATAGCTCACATAATGGAACACAGATTCCAGATTATCACTTGCTGAACGGTACATGATGATAAGGTTCAGTCCATTGAACAATGAAAATCTATGTTAGCTTACAGCATAGCTACCTATTCAATGCTTGAATCCATATATCAATTTCAAAAGCTAAAAAGCATTATAAAATATCCAGCCAGTATTAGGATCAGTAAGGACTCTATATAATGTTATGCATTCCTAAAATTTTTGAACAACGCATGCCTAGATAAGCGAATGAGCATATTCCTGTTCAAAGCAATAAGTTAAACGATAAAACTAATTTAACACACCAGATTCCATAAAATGATGTATAATTTGAAAAACAATCAAAGAAGAAGGAATCAAGATATTAGCACCTTAACAGCCCCATGATGCATTCGAAAACACCAACCATAAATGCCAATAGTATCGCAAGCTCAGTGTACAACGGTTCTGATGGGTTTACTATGCTCCCCAATATGTTAGACACCAGGAGGGATGTCAATGCAACAGGGCCTATAGCAAGCTGGCGAGATGACCCAAAAATGGCATACACAAATATAGGCACAAAACCAGAGTCTGGATTACACAAGTGCATATAAGTCAGTATGGATCGAATAAAACAATACGACACTCATGCCACTCATGCTACCAAACAATAGAAAAAACAGAACAATAACTCAGCAAGCATCATCAACAAGTAACATCTGACTGCATCACCTATTTTGGACCACAACGGCAGTATTGATTGCACACATAAACACACTAGGAAACAAACTTACAAAGTCCATATATGGGGTGAAGTCCAGCTAGCTTTGCATAAGACATGGACTGGTTTACACATCAACAACAAAAAAAGGGCAAACAAGTATTAATCAGCAATAATTAGAAGGGAAATGACATATCAGAACCAACAAAAAATAGCAATCGATAGAATTGAATTGTTTTCCGATACCTGAGGGACGAGCATGACACCGACGGTAACGCCAGCCATGAGGTCGGGTTGCAGATACTCCCGCCATTTGTAGGTGCGAATCCAGCGATAGCAGGGCAGAAACAGCTCAATCCACTCCGTCCAACTCATGCGCTTGATCTTCGCCCTCCATTTTCCGAGAAACGGCGACGACGGCGCACTGGTGGAAGCGGTGGCGGTAGGGTGCTGCAGCTGGATGATTTTGACGGGTCGGTTCGAGGTTGCGATGGAGGAGAGGTCGCCGACGCTGGGCGAGGAGTAGCTAATCCTCTCCATGGCGGTGGCGACCAACGGTGGCGCTTGAAAATCAGGTGTTGTTTACTAAAATAGAATCGTTGCTCTTGGCGGAAAAGATACACACACCAATCAATGGTTGTTATCATTTTGTGTTGATATATCAAAAGATTGTCAAATGAATTCAAAGTCTTATATTTCATGTTTTATTATTATTCTTTTACGGCAAAAACTTATATACCCCTGGGTAGCACAGATCTATGTGTTATATACATGTTCTTCAGGTATTATATATATACTCTATAGGTGTTATGTTTTGTGGTGTTACACATATACTCTTCAGGTATCATATTTATATAAGTATATATGTGATACCTGAAGAGTATATATATGATACATGTAGAGTATGTATTTAACATCAATATGATGATTAATTTGGGGACACCATGCCCCGGGACACACAAGTGTCACTCTTCTTTTACATACAATAGTTATTTTATAATAAATATATAATATTCAATTAATAATTATACTACTTTCAGCATAATTTTTAATTAGATAAAATCAAAAAGTGCTTCCAAGAAACATTCAAATACTTGTAACTAATATTGGAATTCAAACATTGAAATTTAAATGGAGAATATTATGCTTTCGCAAAAATGACGATCTGAAATGACTGTTTTCATGAGACGAATCATTTTAACTTGTAAGTCAAATCTATTCCACTAGTTTATATATGGAATGTAAAATATTGATTTTGGATTGATTTGTCTCACAAAATATAAGTCTCACTCTTTGGCTTTTGTGTACCACCATTCCATGGTTTATATTTATGTCATTATTTTTGCAAATGAATATATAATTTTAGAAATTTCATTTGATAAGTTTTTTAAAATTTAATTACATATTGAGTTTATTTAATTGAATTATAAGACTCTTCCTATTTTTCTAAATAGCAACACAAAAATATTAGAATTATTATATTCATGTTTTACAACCGAGATACTAAAAGACTTATATTTTTGCTCTATATGAAAATAAATTTGATTGTTAAGCATATGATATGAGTGTTTTAGGAATAGTCAATCTTTAACATGTAAATTCAATTTTTTGCATAAATAAATAGAGATATACATATTAAATCAACTTGCTTAAGTTACTTGATTTGAATTGTCTGAAATCAAATTCTTAGGGTACACGCAACTAAATATTAATAAATTCTACAATTTTTATGTCTTCATTTTTTTTTTTTTCAACTATCAAAATTGACAACCAAATCCATTTTTCAACCTACTTTTAGTAACTCTCCTATACAACAGATGTATGGATCAAATCCACGCACCTGGGTCGAATTTGGGTAGTCTGACCCACTTTTCTCTTTTTTTTTTTTCGTTTCTGATTTTTTTAATTTTGACACTTACATTTACGTTACATTAAACCTACATTTATGTTATGTTAAACCTACATTTCTGTCCAATTTTTATACATTCAACTTTATTAAAAAAAAATTAGGTTTGACACATTTTGTGCATGTATCTTTACGTTATAATACACATACATTTATGTTATGTTAAATCTACCTTTGTGTAATATCACATAAACGTGCAAACTAATATTATAGAAAGGTGTAACTAATATCACATAAAGTAAATATGTACAAATTTTGCTAAAATTCTTTTTTTTTTCTAAGTTGGAGTATATAAAGGTTACTACATTTGTACATAACACATTTATAATATAAAAGTCTTACACATACAACATAAAGGTAACAGTTTGAAGCAAAAAAATAAAATCATAAAAAAAAGTGTACGGATCCGGATAGACCCAAACTCCGATCCGAATTGTATGTACACCTTTTTTTATTGGCAAGTGTAAAAACATTTTTGCAATTTAAATGAAGTAAACCATTGGACAAGAATACTTATTTATTCCGAAAAAAAAAACACAAATTGACAAGTTTTATAGATATATATTTTAAAATATTAATATTACTATAAAGTCTTTTTCATTACGATATGGTAAAGCTCTTGAGAGTGATTTAATTAGTTTATTTTAAGGAGGAAAACTTTAACAATTTCTTTAAAAATGTATGAGTGGGACTTCGATTCAAGAGAAACAATATATCAACATCATTTAATATAGTTTTCTAATAAATATATAAAAATAAAATAAAATATTTGTTAAAACTAATCGGTTTATATAATAACATTGATTGTCGTATGAATGCACAAAATGTATACTTAATCTAAACTACAAAATGATATCAAATTCTTGTAATTTTAAGAAAGAAAACACAAAAATTTATACGAAAGTTTACGTGTTTCACCCTCCAACAAAATTATTTTTAAAAATTAATTTCTCTTTGTCTATTCTAAATTCATCTCTTGATTATCTTATAAAATTAAATTCATAAACCGATTTACAAAAATCTTACAGCAATCAAAAGAGAGATACAAAGTGGCAACAAAAGAGAAAATTATAGAAAGAAAAGAGGTGTCAATGATGAATGCTTAATAATAAAATAGTACCAAAGAAACATATCTAAAAACTTGTATTATAAATGTCATACGATATTAAGTGATTGCACGATGATAATAGAATAGAATGTGAACATAAAACTTGCATTATTTATATCAAATTTCTTATCATGGATAATTTCTTTAAATCAAATTTTTTTTATCCACTAATCCAAACTATATTTACAAATTTATATATAAATTACGAGTAGTCACGTTGTTTATTACATTATTGGGATAAGCAGAAGAAACGTGGAAGAGTGAAGATGTGATAAGCAGTCGTCGCATAATGTACATAGCCTTAAAAACGTCCAGGTTCGTTCTGATTTGATAGATACGACCATTTTTGCATAGCTCAACAAAACTGGACCTTTTTTTATTCTCATTTTCTCTCACACTTTTTAGGTAAAATAATATATATATTATATATATAGAGAGAGAAAATACCTCAATAAACCACAATATATATAACATATAAACTATTTTACCATGTACTATAAGAAACAAACTTTTCTACCACAAAATATACGAATTGATACTTTTCTATCACAATTTAACCAAGTCAATAAGTACAATGATTGAATGACTGAGTAATGAATGGGGGTAAAATTTTATTTTTACTTTGCTACATATTTACACATGCATTATTTGACCGAGTCCAACTTTACAATAATTGAACGATTAAGTAATTGAATTATATTTAGTTTTGAATTTCATTTACTTTTGGAATATTTTTTTTTTACTTAATTTTTGTACTTTTCAAATTGATTTGAACTATCATTCACGAGATGCACAGAAATTACAAAATTCATCTATTTAATGAGTGATGAAGATTCATTTGTTGCTCACATTGGATTATAAGAGAAAAAAAGTTGAAAAAATATCAAGTAAGCTTATTTTCATTTTATGTGGTTTGGAATTATTTTCGTAATAATTTTTACATCTCGTATATATAACTCGGCAAACCCTAAACTAGTTAAAATAAATTAGTCATGTAATAGATTTAGGGTATGCCCTGTAATTTTGGGTTAGCCATGTAACTAGATTTAGGGGTAGCTGAGTCACAAAATTATAGTTAGCCGAGTTACCAAATTAGGGTTAGCCGAGTTAGTCGTGGTCCAAAACTAGGGTTAGCCGTTTACCAAAGCTAGGGTTAGCCGAGTAACATCTTTAAAGGTTAGTTGAGTTAGCCGAGTAAAAAAGTTCAAGTTAGCCGAGTAACATGCTTTAAGGGTTAGCCGATTAACAGCCTTTGGGTTAGCCGAGTAACAAAGTTAAAGATAGCCGAGTAACATGTTTTAGGGTTAGACGAGAAACAAAATTAAAGTTAGCCGAGTCACATGTTTTAGGGTTAGACGAGAAACAAAGTTAAAGTTAGCCGAGTCACATGTTTTAGGGTTAGTCGAGTAACAATTAGGGTTTAGCCGATTAACAGCCTTAAGGCTAGGCGAGTAAAAAAGTTAAAGTTAGCCGAGTAACATCTTTTAGGGTTAGCCGAGTCTCTCCTTAGGGTTAGCCGAGTATCTCCTTAAGGTTAGCCGAGTATCGAAATTAGGGTTAGCCGGGTCACCTATTAGGGCCAAACCTCTTGAGTCACTCGTTCAACCATAAGGAGAAATTTGCTTAATAAATCCAATTCCATTTGTTTTTCAGATTAATAAAAAAGAAATGTCTTTCTCGATTGTGGTTTGGTTCGGAGGCCATTGGGAAGGTATTCAATATGTCAATGGTTCTCAAGAGTTGATTTATCTTCAAAGACTTATTTATTGGGATTTATTGACTACAAATGAACAGTGGGCCGGTCCGTCTTCAAATGAACAGTGGGCACCATGGGAATCATCATGCGGTCGTGTTGACTACAATAATCTTGAGTTTCTTGACTTGAATATACATCCCCCAGGGTGTGACGAAAGTGAAGTCAATCCAACAGAAGAACCGGCACATGGAGAACCCGATACGAGAGATGTTGATGATCAGATAGGTATTTTTTGTGTATTATCATATTCTTGCACATATCTAATTAATATATAATTAATATCTACTGTGTTTTTCATCATTTTGTTTTAGATGGCGAAGACGACTTCGAGTTAGATGAAGCCGATGATGTAGCGTTGGATGAAGAGCAACGAGCGGCATATGCTGAATTTTGTGAATACATTATGAGACCCGAATGGTATGTTCCCAATCTAGCAACATTTGAAGAACCAATATCCCAAGAGATTCCAATTCCACATGGTATGCAAAAAGGATCTACTTTTAATAGTAAGTCCGAATTGAAAAATGCAGTCGGATTTTATCATTTGGAAAATCAAGTGGAATATCGTGTTAATCATTCGAACAAACATAGATGGTTTGTTAATTGCAATCACAGAGGGATCCATTCGTGCTCCATGCCACCGAGAAGTATGATATTTGGAAAATTTCTAAGATTGTTTTGTCTCACAGTTGTTCGTATAACCTGAACACCAGTGCACCCCGCAGACTTCCATCTACCTTGATTAGTGACTACTTCATCAATCAAGTCCGGATGGAGAATTCCAATATCATTCCGAGGGATATAATTCGAGAAATGAACCAACGACATGGCTTGAAGATCAACTACAAGGTTGCATCTACTGCGAAACGACATGCAATGAGGACAACTTACGGCGATCTGAAAATTTCATTTTGTATGCTTCCACTGTACCTAGAAGTCTTGAAGGAAGCTAATCCTGGAACGTACACTGCCTTGGAAACACAAAGCAATGGTAAATTCAAATTCGTGTTTTTTGCGTTGGCAGCATCAATTCTCGGATTTCATACCTATGTCCGGCCTGTTATAGTAGTTGATGGTTGTCACTTGAAAGGCTCGTACAAGGGTATTCGATTTGTTGTAGTGACAAAAGACGGAAATGATCAAATTTTTCTCCTTGGAGTAGGATGGAAATGTTGAGAAATGATGAGTCGTGGACCTGGTTCTTGAAGCAAGTGAGAGAAGCATTCAGCTGCCCAAACGACCTACTTATCGTGTCGGATCAACATGTAAGCATTGGTAATGCAATAGCAAAGACGTACCCAGAGGCCACCCATGGACTATGTTGTTATCATCTCCAATAAAATTTGGCCAAGTACGGTGGGCATTTAGTCGAACTGTTCCACAGAGCCGTATACTGTTATGACCCTGCAGAATTCGAGAGGTAAGTTTCATACATTGTTCTTTTTAACAAAAGGCACAACATTTTTTCACCTTAGTACACAACCCTTATTATGTCATGTTGTTATACAGGTACATGGAAGCCCTGAACGAGAGTCAACTCCTCGGAGCAATTTCCACATTAAAGAAGGCGAATGACACCAGGTGGTCTCGCGTTAAATGCCCAGTAGGACGTTTCAACTTCATGACATCAAATGCAGCTGAGGTGTGGAATGCACGACTCATATGGTCAAGAAAGTTGCATGTTTGTTCATTCTTGGAAGTCGCTCGATGAATTATGGAGAAATGGTTTGTCGAGAGGATGCAGATGGCAAACGAGAGGGAACACCCTCTGACGAAGTCCATACACGACATGTTAATCGAGTTGTCGCGGCTTGGGAGACAAATGGGGGTCCATGGGCTTGGGAGAAGCAAATTTAAGGTCACAGATGGAAGAAAAATATGGATTGTTGATATGGGTCAATGTTTGTGCAGCTGCATGGAGTTCCAGAGCAAGTTGATGCCTTGCTCGCACGCGTGTGCTACCATCAGGTCCATCTTCTTTTCCCAATCCAATAACTTTTGTTAATTTTTGAAATCACATACTCATTATTTTCAAACAGTTTCACAAAGGAATCGGTGTTAAATTATGTTTCCAAATACTACACGACGGAATGGTTAATGGGGGTATGGACCGCTGAAGTTATGCCCGTTCTCGAGCCACAAGAGTGGGGCGAACGTGATGCCACAACACTTCAGGTGTGTATTGCGCCAGACCAACCAAAACAGGTCGGTCGACCGAAATCATGGCGTATACCCTCCACCAGCGAACAATCAACGCATCGTCCTCACAAAAGTCTTACATGCGGTCGTTGCGGTCAATCGGGCCACAACAGGCATTTTCGTTCAAATATAATACAGGCCGGGTGACCTGTACGGGGTACTTTCCACAAAGTTCACATGGATTCCTAGATGGGCTTGACGCCAATGATGTCAACACCACAACCCCTCAACCAAAGACAAGAAAAAATAAGAATTGTTCTGTTTGCGGTTCAGAGGCACACACTCGGAGAAAATGTCCTATGTATTTGGCAAATCAGAATATTCATGAATAATAATGATATATATTTGTATTGGAAATGAAGTAATTCTTGATGAGATATTACTATTAAATAAACACGGGTTTAATGAAAAATAAATGAGATAGTCCACAACCGATCAATCATCAAGAAAATCCTCTGCAACAGTGTCGGATAATGTGGAGTATCGAAACACTATCAGACACATCTACTTTCTGATGTTCTTAATTCCACGCAACTGTCTGACAGTGGGTCTCGGAAACTGGCAGGACATCAAAGTCACAACGGCCAAAAGTGCCCAAGCTCCACAGGAGACAGAATTCTTCTACTTGTAACATTTGTCGGGACTCATCGAAGAAAGTGTGAACTCATCTCGCCTTTGCAACCAAGGTGTCGGGTCGTCCATCTCCTCATTCCGCTCATAAAAGCGACAGTAATCCAACAGCGGTGGCAAAAGACGACGTAAGCACATTGTCTGTTGAAAACGCAAAGTCTCCCTTGCCTGGTCGTACTTATGCCTTTAGCTGTCAATTAAGACTATTGTGCCTTTATTCAGGTCGATGTTACAGCAACACCAATAACCATTAAGGTTCAAGATAGCAAGCACCTGAAAATGAATCACACAAATCAAACTGGTTGTAATTGTTAAAAATGATGGTTTTATTATTTATGTTAACGAATTAAACTGGGACTTACGCCAATCTGAAGTTCCCACCATGGTCGCATATGTCTCCACTTCGGCTTTGTACCATATACGTATGGTGCAAGACGCTGGAGATCCTCGACACTGAATTCCTCCCTCATTGGCCATCTGTACTTCACCTCATTAGACTCACCTCAATGTTTTTCTGTCCAAATTTCTTTGCAAGTCATCTGAGAATACATGTATTTCAATGTAGTTAATCACTCAAAGCATGTTAAAGGAAGATTAGTAATATATTTCGATGACAAGCATCAAAGATAACTCACCCAGAAACGTGTGTCCACAATCTGTGTAATATGATGGTTCTCATCTAGAAACTCCACATTTGCAAATTCTGGATCGTTTTGCAAAATGCCAAGGTACACATCCAGTTCTTATTATCATAAACGAGAAATCATAACTGATAAACAAAAGTTATTCACATTGTATTAGCATGTGTATATAACAAAATATAAAAAGAAACCTGAAAGTCCATTTCCTCGTCACAGTTCATGAAGTGCCTGAACCAAGCGGGTCCCACAGCTTCCCCAACCCTGATGTTCCGCCTGCAGACCAAAAACACTGATATTCACACGAAAGCACAATGAATTAAATATTTAGAAAGAAACATTAGCAACTGAGAACGTACTTCTCAACTTTTGTGTCATCACCCATAACATATTCCTCTAATGCGTGTAAGACCATGGACAGTCTTCTATTATCATCAGCAAGAAAGGGACTGCGAACGTAATGAGATGGCACCCTGTCTCTGATTGTACGGACCCCCATACTGGTGGAAGGGATATCTACTGGCCCAACAAATGGAACTGAAGTAATCTGGACCGTGCTCTCATAATGGAACGACATAGGTAAAGGACATGCTCGGTCATGTGGGGTCACATGCTCAGCTGGAGTCACCTCGGTAATAGGTGCACAGGTCTCCCATACTACGAGAGTCGCTTCTGTAACAAGTACACCTTGTGCAGGCCAAGGATCCCACTGCTGTCCTACATGAGACTGATCATATCCATACTAAGTCGGCTCATCTGGATAGAAACGGTTGTGATAGAACTCTCTCACACCCTCTGTACCGTAAGAATCATAACTGAACCTGTTATCCATATATGTTTGAAGCCGCTCAGACTCAGCATTTACCTCCTCATGGACGGCACGGATTTGATCACTCAGCGCATCAAATCTCCGATCCACATACATGCACATATGAGTGTACAAGTCACCACCCCCGTCCTGTGGAGGATCAGGGGTCGGAAGTCTCTGTCAAATCGGCGACGCTAAAATAGGATCATCCTCCACCACTGTCTGCCTCCGAGTCACCCTACTGGTGCGAGTAGTCGGCCTTCTGCTCGTAGTGGGAACACGAGAAGTGGAAGGACTGTCAACCTCCGGCTCCGGCTCATCAGGCACAGTCTGTCCACGAGCGCCTGCACCACTCCTTGGACCATGTCGATGCGTGGGGAGCTGTACTCCTATGGATATGTCGGAGTCGATGTCTCTCCAGTATGACTGGACCCACTCCTCAGGTGTCGACTCGAGAGTCTCAAAACACTGAATATCCTATAAAATAAAATAATTTTATGTGTATTAGTAATCATTTTTCATGCACTGAATATGAAATAAAACATAAATAGTCGTTTATAATATGATTTTGTTGGTCCCAAATAAGCTGGTAGTAGGCTTAGGGGAGGTGAATAAGCCTACTGTATTTTCAAACTTTTCTTTTTTTCTAACTGCTCATTTCTAGAATCAGTAACCTTTTGGGAGGTTACAGATTAAAGTGGTTGCAGAAGTCTTATTACAGAGCCAAGTATAGAAGATGTGCAGCTTATCATAGAATATGCAGGTAAAACAGTAAGCACATAGAGACGCATGATATATAGAGGTTCGAAGGTGGAGTAATCCTTCTACGTCCTCTCTGCCTCTTCTCAAGAGGGAACTTTTATTAAGCTAGTTGCTTTACATAGACCTATCTATTACACCCTCACTTAACAAGTAGCAAGCCTTCACACAGCTGCTTGCCTACTTTCCCCACTGACCCACACAGGATCCTATTCTACCCACCCAGGGTCCTCACTTTCTCTCCTAGAAAGTGGAAAACTCAGCAGGACTCTACTCCTCGCACTGAGTACTCCAAGATAGTCCTTTAGAAGGAATTTGTCTTCTTCTTCTTCAACTGGGTGCAGAAAGCTTGGTCTTCTTTTGCAGGTTGATCTGCTGAAGCTTGCTGCTGGACTGACTGACTGAGTATGCGTCTTTTGGGGTGTTGAGTGTTTGAGTTTTTCTTCTCTTTTCTTCTGCTCTTCTGAACACTCTCTTTTCTTCTATTTTGTCTTCCCCCTCTTTTTGCGCTTTCTTCTTATGAGCCTTCTCTCTGTTGAGCTCTTCTCTCTTCTTTTTGCGCTTCTCTCTGCGAGCTTGTATATTCTGTTGTGCTCGCTATCTTTTCTCTCTTGCACACTCACTTCTTTTCGTCAGTCTTCTTCTTATTTATAGATTAGAAAATCCACCCGTTGAAGATAGGTAGGTTCCCTAATCTATAAATGCACTGCACTCCTGACACATTCCAGCTTTTCGCTTTCCACGTGTCTTCTTCTGACTGGCTCCTCTTCTCTTCTCTCTACCGGTAACTTCTTTGTGTCTACCAGTAACTTTTAACTTTCTTCCCATGCCAGCTTTGTAGCTTCCTCCTCTTGCTTCACTCTGGAGCTTCCTTTTCTGGCTTGCTCCTTCAGGCGGCTTAAGGCTTCTGTAGTATGCTGCTCCTGCAGTATGCTTTTAGCATGGTCTCTCAAGTAGCTTCCTGTCTCGCTGCATTTTGCTTTGGCGAGGTCTCTTCTAGTAGCTTTCTGTAGTCATCTGTATCCTTATTAGTTCACCTGATTCTTATCCACCATTCTCTTCAGTGTCCTTCCTTTGATACTTTCTCTGTTCTTTTAATCTTCTGCAGTAACTCTGTTGCAGTAACATATCCTAAGATTGGTTATGCTTGTTAGAGTTACTTAAGGTTTTGTCTCATCAAAACATACTTCATCGTTTCCAACATATTTTGCACATACCTCCAGGTCGATAGCATAAGTAACATCAATCTCGGACCTCTTGAGGGACCACTTTAAACATCGAGACATGTGCAAATCTGTCTCCAGCCTGTGCCCCACAAATGTACACGTGATTGGGATCGCCTCAAAAGTCCATAACTGTTGACAAAACATACAATATTAAATAATTGGTTGAAACTTAAAAAATTGTATAACCAACTTCAATTTCAAATGGAGATGATCAAAGAAGCATACCAGTAGAACTGTCGAGAAACCATAAAAGTGATAATGAGGCACTCTAGAGCGCTGGGGCATGTCTGTCAAGAGATTATCCATGTGTCATAACAGGGTCCGGTACGAAATCTTGCCATATGGAAAACTCTCCAATAAGTCATCGTGCTCGACCAGCACCCAAATCCACGGTTCAACAATAGACTGTCTCGGGTCGACGCCAAGTAATATGCACTGTAATATCAGGATCTTTGCAATCTTGTGCGTATCTTGGGCATTGTCTGAAAATTCTCCAGCCTTGAATCGAGATATAATCTCAGCCACAGTCACGCTTAACGAATCCGCGTGAACTCTATAGTATAGTGTGCCCTCAGCTGGCTGGTGATCTCCACACGGGTCAAATGCCGAATCACCAAACCGCAATCCAGTGATCAACATAAACTCTCTCTTCGAAAAACGGCAAAGACGATGGTCTCTGCCAATATGGAACCATCTCTCGTCTACAGGAATGATCCCACCATGCACCTCACGTGTCATTAGGACATGTAGAAAGCCTTACATGACTCTCTATCAGTATCTCATACCAGAAAGTGTTCCAAAGTCGTCCCTATGAAGTCATGCAGACACCGACGTCCTAAGTGGCACAATTGTGCCTTGATATCATCAAGGACACTAAGACGAACATATCTAGTTATGTAGATGGTGCGTCCCTGTAGATTCTCACGGGCCCATACCAACTACATGCACAACAATTGAATATGAGTGGCATTATTGAAAATAATAAAGAAATTATAAACAATTTAATTGATAATTCACACACAAAATTTATTAATATATTTAATTAATATACAAACCATTTATTAAATAAAATATCCATTCATTAAATATAAATGTGCTACTAATTAATTTAAGAGTTTATTACTTTTTATGCCCCGTAAAGTAGGGGGTCTGGCAATCTCGGACATTATTATATCGGGCTGGCCAATTCGGACATTATTGTTTAAAAATTAGCAATTTATGCCCAATTTCAGCCCGAATGGCTTATTTGGGCTGAAATCGCACGTGCAGTGCACATGTGGCCCTAATTTCGGGCTTTTCGGGCCTGACATTGAATAAAAATAAAGCAAAAAAAAAACATTTTTTAAGAATTAAAATAAAATTAAAAAAAAAAAAGTCCCCCCAAAATCAAATCCACTGCCCCTCCCCCACCCCCAATCCCCATTTCCCCACCCCCTCCCCCAATCCTCCCCCCCCCCTCCGTTGATTCTCCCACAGCCGCCGCCGCCGCCACCGCCACCGCCACCGCCGACAGCTCACCACGACGGTTTATAGACGCTGGTTTTCTTCTTGGAATCATTGTATCGCCGGCAGCTTTGTGGATTTATAGACGATGGTGTTCCGAATCCATTAGATTGCATAGTCCACAAATCTGAAGACCCTTCATGGCCATTTTATTCGTGCTCGGAATGAGGTTCGGACAGATTTCATGAAAGAAATCAAAACTCCTTCCTATAATGAAAGAAATCAAAACTAGAAGAATTTCATTCTGTGTTCTTGATACAACAAAGCACTAGCTAATATATACAAGAAGAAAGAATCTACTCCTTCCTAGAAAAACGTACAAGGATCCCTACGAAAGAGCTTTGTGGCGGCGGCGGTGGCGGTGGGAGAATCAACGGAGGGGGGAGGACTGGGGGAGGGGGGCGGGGGATTGGAGAAGGGGAGGGACAGTGAATTTAATTTTATTTTTATTCTTAAAAAGTGTTTTTTTTTTGTTTTTTTTTTGTTTTTGCTTTATTTTTATTCCATGTCAGCTAAATTGGCCCGAAAAGCCCGAAATTAGGGCCACACGTGCACTGCACGTGCGATTTCAACCCAAATAAGTTATTCGGGCTGAAATTGGGCATAAATTGCTAATTTTTAAACAATAATGTCCGAATTGGCCAGCCCGATATAATAATGTCCGAGATTGCCAGACCCCCTACTTTACGGGGCATATAAATACATTTAAGTTCATTTTCCAGTAATTAAAAATAAAATATACTAGTTACCCTAACCGAATCAACCGAGTCACTACTATAAAATTAAACTAGCCAATAATAAGAAATTTAACCGAGCTGAGAGAATTACCCTAATATGAAATTAAACTAGCCAATAATAATTTCAGCCAATAACAAGAAATTTAACCGAACCCTAATCAAGAGAATTACCCTAATATGAAATTAAACTAGACTAGCCAATAATAAAAAATTTAACCGAGCCCTAACCGAGAGTAATCCCTAATATGAAATTACCCCAACCGAGAGAATATATGTGTGGTGACCGAGTAACTCGAGGTGGTAACCGAGTAACTCTAGGCTAGCCGAGTGACTATTTGAGCCTTAGCCGAGTAACTCGAGGTGGTGACCGAGTAAAAGTAGGCAATTAGCCGAGTGACCGAGTAACTCGACTAAGGCTCAAATTGTCACTCAGTCATCCTTCGAGTTACTCGGTCACCACAATAGTGTCTCGGCTAGGGCTCAAATAGTGACTCGGCTAATTGCATAAAGTTACTCGGTCACCACCTCGAGTCACTCGGTTAAGGCTCAAATAGTCACTCGGCTAATTTCCTAGAGTTATTCGGTCACCACCTCGAGTTACTCAGTCACCACACATAGATTCTCTCGGCTAATAGGCTACTTTCATACATTCACTCGGTTAATTTCATAGAGTCACTCGGCTAGTGTGTTATCAAATTCAAACTCTCAAATTACCAACAAATCACTTTCCAATACTAACATAAACTACTTTCCAATACTAACATAAACTGTAAAAATAAGTGAGACTAACCTCGTCACCCATCTTGATGAACAAAATCGACAGCCTCTTCAAAAGATTTCAGCAAAATTTTGATAATATGGTTAATAAAGGTTAATCGGCTATGGGTGTAGAGAGGTGGGATAAATTTTTTAGAAAAAAAATGGGAGTTAATCGGCTATGGGTTTCGAAAGGTGGGATAAATTTTTTAGAAAAAAATGGGAGTTAATCGGCTATGGGTGTAGAGGTGGAGGAACATTTGAGAGAGGTGGGAGAAATTTTTGAGAGAAAAATTGGAGTTAATCGGCTATGGGTGTAGAAAGGTGGAGGAAAATTTGAGAGAGGTGGGAGAAATGTGGAGAGAATCGGCTAGGGTTTTTGAAATGTGGGAGAAGGTGGGAGAAATTTTTGAGAAAAAATGTGAGTCAATCGGCTATGGGGGGTGTCACATGGGTAGGTGTAGGTTATTTAATTTTTTGATTTTTGGTTGTTGTGAATTTAAGGAAATAATAATAAATTGAAGAATTAATTAAATTCAAAAATTATAATTTCCACAAAATTGTGACAGACTGAAAATATTGAAAAGTGGCTGACATAATTTACTTTTTCAGAAATTGTGGTATATTGGGATGTTTTGTTATATTTTGTGGTACTTTTGTATAGAATTTTATATTAAATGGTATATTTGTATTGTTTTATATGAATTGGGGTAAATTGGGTTGCAACTATATATATATATATATATATATATATGTCTTTAAATAATATTATCATTATTATTAATTTAAGCCCTGAAAGATAAGTCTATTATTAATTAATTCGAGGCCTTAAGAATATTTGTTTTGGGACTTTTGTCAATAGCTTGCTAGTTAACTTGCTTATACAACAATTCATTGTCTTGCACATGTTCAAGTTGAAATTGGATCACTAAATCTGGCTCCTTTACTAGTCAAGAATGTCTTTTAGTTGTGATGTTCTTACTATTTTATCCACCATTGACACATTAATATTTGTCTATTCAGACATCAATTAATTTCATTTTTCATATAACGAGGGAATAAGATCCCTACATGTCAGTAGCAGACATATTACAAGCTACCCGCCGTGGAGATTTTCCTTGGATAGAATGTCAAATTTTACAAACAAAAAACAAAAAAAGCAAAGGGAAATCAATGCAATTGAAAGTACATAAATTGGATGTTAAATAGAAAGTATACATCTTTTCTAATATATTAAGGCACAAATCATAACTTTGTTCATAGCATTAAGCATGAGAATGAGTGAGTGAAGTGTATCAATGTAACACCCCTTCTAGTTGGGTTATTACCTCAACTAAAATATGATTAACTGTCATGACATATTTTTATTCTATTCATAAATTTGTTTTCAATAAACACCGAAAGTAAATTTTCTTAGGAAACATGCTTGACTTTTCAGCTAATGGAAACATTCATATAAATTCATTCTCTTTTTATTTTTATTTCTAAAAGCAATGGAAATTTAGAAAAATCCTAAAACCAATTCTGAGGTTCCGTTATCACCATCAATCACACTTCAGCGCTGCTACCTCCTCGCATCACATTACATTTGCCTTGATTTGCAGTATGAGGTAATACTATAAGCAAAACGCTTAGCAAGTACATCACCTAATCTCACAAAACATTTTTCATTCATCGCAACGTTTGGAAAAAACAATAGAAAGTTCAATCAATAAAATAAATAAAACTCTTATACTCGAAAATAATATACTGTGGGCCCAGACATGGTACCAATGCGCGCAACTTCGAAGAATTCGGGGTAGCTAGCCACCGAATCCAAACGGAGCAACTCGGAACTCATAAGGTGGTCTCGGGGCCCTTAAACTCTTCTCATGGGCGATCTCGGTACCCGGTACCAATCTCAAAAATATATAAAATAAAATTATACGTATATATATATATATACTTTCTCAAAAATATATTTTTCTCACCTTACATAAAACATGATTAACTAACTCGCATCTCGTACTTAATCAAAATTCATGGAAGCTCATCAATTTGTCAATCATTCAAGCATACTCACAGAAAACATATACTCATCACGTAGTCAATCATTCAGGCATATTCATAGAAAATATACGTTCATCACTTAGCAAATCATTCAGGATACTCATAGAAACATCAATAAACATCCACATAACTTTAACATCAATAGTAATCAATAAAAATAGAACTAACTTTAACATCAATAGTAATCAATAAAAGTAGAACTACTCATACTGCAGGTGAGATATGTACTTACTTGTACTCTCCAAAATTCACTCTACCTCTAGATCCTTGAGCACTTCTAAGCTTTCTCAACTGAATGTAAAACGTAACTAGTTCATAAGGAAAAAATTAATTAGAATTTAATTATCTAATACGCAAATTATTATTAGTCTCGTTGGTGGCATCTATACACTTACTTACTCTATAACTTGAATTCGGGTTAATTGCGCGAAACCCCCTCGTGTTATAAATAACTTGCATCGGTCCCCCTCGTATGAAATAAATTACGCGAAACCCCCTCGTGTTTTCGAAAAGTCGACACACGTCCCACTTTGACTAACGGGTGTTCACGCCGTTAATTTTCTTCCCTTGAATTCCCGTTATGTCCTTGACATTTAAGCCTTGGACCTCAACACTTACTGTTACTTACAGAAATTACTGTAGAAATGGGGTTTGCTGCAAAAGATGAAGACTTTATGCAAAAGATTGCTCCCTTCCATTTCCCTCACCAAATCCGAATCCTTCAGAAGCTCCTGCTGTTTCGGTTTCAAGAATGACATTCGAAGAGTTTCCCCATGGAATTTGGACAAATCTAGGGTTTCCATGAGCGTCGCCGTCAGATCGGAGGCCGTTGTTGTTGATGATTTGCTTTTCAAGGACTACAAGCCTTCTACTGCTTTTCTCTTTCCTGGTCAGGTCGGATTTTATTCGGTATTCGCGTAATTGATTTGCATTGATGCCGCTGATTGGGTTGCGATTGATGTTTCTACTCTTCGGTCTTGTTGATCGAATCGCAGATTATTGCTTCACTTTAGCTCTATTGGTGTTTATTTTACACTGGACTGCTCAACATTGTGCATTGAATTGGAGAGAGTGTGTTTTTTTAGCTCAAATAATGTATATATTTGTAGTAGATGTGGCTAAATCTTGGCGATCATTGAGGAAAAGCAGTTTTAAGATTTTCTTTAATTGCTGGATTGATAATTGTTGTCTCGTTGAAAGTTCTACGTTCTATAATGTATCTGTAGGTTTAGTGTTATGAACTATGACATGTAACAAATTGGTGTGCTTAAAGTTTTATACTGTTGGCAATGTATATTCTGTGAATTGACTGCCTTGGGCAGTCCTATGAGTTCAATTAGCTCTAACTGTATAATCAAATTTAATTAACTTTTAATGGTGATAAAGAATGAAAGTTATGAGTATAATGATCTCCCATTGGCTATGTAAAGAAAGCCAAAAGTCACCTAAGATTTAGATCAAATTTACTTATAGATAACTAGAGATTGAATTGCTTAATGTTTATGGTTATGGAATTTCTGAATGCTTGATTTAAGGGATGGCAGCTAGCAAGATATATTAATTAATAGTGCTGGCTGTTGGAGTTATATTTACAATTTTATTGTATCTGTACTTCTTTCTGAAGAGTGCCCAAGCTGTTGGAATGGGGGTGGAGGCTCAAAAAGTTCCTGCTGCATCTGAATTGTACAAGAGAGCTAATGATATTTTGGGGTAGATTCAAATATATGCTATAATATTTTGTTTATCAACAGTTCAATTGCTCAAAACCATACTTGCGCTTCATTCTTTCTGTTTTTCTTTTTCTTTTGTTTTTTTAAAATAATACATTTCTGAATGGCTATAAGAATCTGCTGCGTAAATTTTGACATTTTATTATATTAACATTTTTGGTCAGAAGTTACAGAACTTGTATCTTATACATCATATAGTTAAGTAATTCAATGCAGAGCTTGTATCTTAATTTAACATCATATGGTCAAGAATTTGAAACTGAAAAATGTGCTCCTTAGTAAATGTTGCTAACTTACATATCTTTTAGAGTCACTTGACACACCTATCTAGAGCTTAAATTTTAGTTGTTCTCTATTCCTTATCTTTATTCAGTAGTCCTTCACTACAATATTGATATATGAGAGTAAGGTGACTGGTATTCAGTTTATAGGTACTAATAGTATATGTTAAATATGAAAAGGGGTTAATTGCGCGAAATATTAAGTTAATTTCAGAATTGAAAATAAAAAAAATAAATATTAAACACTTACCAGATGCTTTGTGAGAGTAGTGAGAGGAGAGGGGTTTGATGCTATGCTATTTTTGGATGCACACACATATATAAACAAAAGGTAAGGGCAAAGTAGTATTTTTACCTGCAAAAAACGGTCAGAAATCAGAAAAAGTCGCAGTTCCGGCGCGTGAAGCACAAACCCGTGAAGTTTAACAGAAATGGGGATTTCGTGTCACATTTATAGAAACACGAGGGGTTTTCGCGCAATTTCTTTCATACGAGGGGGACCGATGCAAGTTATTTATAACACGAGGGGGTTTCGGGCAATTAACCCACTTGAATTCTATTTAATCACCATCAATAACTCTCACTAGGTGAAAACTAAATCGAAGAACATATAAGAAGTAGATATTAACTTCCTTTAATTTGGGTTAATTAAGTGGTATTATCTGCAAATATAATTCTAAAATCATCCTTACCGTTACTTCTTAAATCTAATAACTAATTAGACATTAACACATGGTATGCACCATAACTTGATTACGTCCATCTGAAAATAAAGAAGTTTGTAAACCAACTAAATCAAATAGATTATAAACTAAACCTCTAACTCAAGCTTCTTGATTAGATTGCCGAAGTACTAATATTGTTCTTTCTTTTATTATTTATAGAATAGAATGATGCCACTGCCAATCTTAGTTATTGGTTTCGTAAACATATTTATAAATATAACATTATATATATAACTTCTTCTTCTACCCACTCTTATTTATGTTTCTATCAAGGTATATTAAGAACACCTCAATTACATAACCACCTTGAATTTATAATTAACGTTTTGCCTAAAATTATTTATCACAAATTAATGACATAATTATAAAGACACTACAACATGATTAATTAGGAGATTAACAGGTTGATGACGGCTCAAAGTCAGACATCAAGAATGCTTCCACATTTTACTTCTCTCCTTTCTCTCCTAATCCTTGGTTTTTCTTCTTTTGCGTGTATGTGAATTAATTAAAACACTGGTGAAATTTATTTATATATGATCTTGATCTCTCATATCTGATCTTTAGTAGATGTGCTCCTCATATCTCTCAACCACTTCTTTAGTTTCTTTATCTCAACTAATTAATTAAACACAATTATTTCTATACACCAAGTGCATGGGTCATAACTCATGCAATCCGGGTCATATGACCCGGGAGGTGATTTTCACGCCCAAAACGCGCTAGAACGCGCCCCCACGCGCTGACACGCACCCCCAAATCGTGCTCAAACCCTAATTTCACTCCATGACCTTTTAATTATTTCGTCTAACCTTTTAGTTATCCCCGCCTAACCTTTTCATTATGTTTACATAACTTTTATGATCAGAGGCGGACGCACATTAGGGCCAAGGGGGGCACTGGGCCCCCCTGAAATTTTGCAAAAAAGGTAGGGGTATTTTAGTAATTTCACATTTTTAAATTAAAAAAACATATTACAGCAGCAACTCTCTCGCCTCTTTCCATTCCAGCAGCAGAGGAGCTCATCTCCATTTTCTTTCATTTTTCCCTTCCCACTCAACTCAAACCCTAGCATTTCCTTCCACCAATTACTATTTCTCCACTTGATTTCAAGGTAAATATTACATACATATTACTCTTATTTGCAATCTTCTTCATCATTATTGTTAATTTATGGTGTTTTAAATTATATATGTGATTTATTGATTAGGTTAAAAGATTGAGTTCTTTTCTTTTTATTTTGTTTAAAAATCTTCTACACTAGAAATTATGGTAATACTTCATTGTGGTAGGAAATGGGCAAGCTTATTTTATTAATTCCATTTTGATTTAGCAAGTTCTTGAACATTTAATTCATTTTCTAATGTATATTTCTAATTTTTTTTTATAGATAATAGATTATGGAAAGATATTTTGGAAAAATACACCCTAATGTGGAGACGTCATTCTCTTCGGTCAATGCACCCCTTGTTCAACCTCAACTACCCCCATGTCAAAATAACAATAATGAGGTTGATATGGAAAATCTTCCGAGTGACCCGGGACTACGACCTAACATAATGAGTTATCCACCTAATTAATTAATTGAACAGGTTCATAGAGCTTACTTACTAAAAGGTCCATGTCAACCACGTGAGCATGATTTTCCTCAAAAAGTAGATGGAAATCGAAAACGTAAATTTGTTGCATCTTGGTTTGATGAATTTAGTGATTGGTTGGAGTATAGTATATCAAAAGATGCGGCATTTTGTTTATATTGTTATCTCTTCTCTACGGGACGTAGTGAAAGAGGGCATGATACTTTTGTATCTGAGGGATTTCATGTTTGGCGTAAAAAAGAAAGATTGAGATATCATGTTGGAGATCATAAGAGTGATCATAATAAATGTAGGGTGGCTTGTCAAGATTTGATGAATCAAAGCCAACACATTGAAGTATCTTTTTCTAAGATATCTGAACAATCAAAGATTGATTATCGTTGTAGATTGAATGCATCAATTGTTTGTTTACGATATCTCATTGTGCAAGGATTAGCTTTTCGAGGAAATGATGAGTCCGAAGAATCGTTGAATCAAGGTAATTTTATCGAGCTTTTGAAAGTTATTGCTTCGTGTAATGAAGAAATCAACAATGTTGTGTTGCATAATGCTCCTGAAAATCTCAAGCTAACATCTCCGAAGATTCAAAAGGATATTATAAGTGCAGCTGCAATTGAGACTACTAATGCTATCATTAAGGAAATTGAAAGTGATTTTTTCTCCATTTTAGTTGATGAGTGTAGAGATGTGTCCATGAAAGAGCAAATGGGAGTGGTTATACGTTATGTGGATAAGAATGAATGTATTATTGAACGTTTCCTTGGTCTTGTATATGTTAGTGACACAACTGCAGCTTCACTTGAAAAAGGTATCGAATCATTGTTCTCTACTCATGGCTTGAGTATTTCTAGTTTGAGGGGTCAGGGATATGATGGAGCTAGCAATATGAGAGGTGAACTTCATGGTCTAAAAACTTTGCTACTAAAGAAGAATCCTGCTGCTTACTATGTTCATTGTTTTGCTCATCAACTCCAACTAACACTAGTTGTCGTTGCTAAAAAGCACACAAGTATTGGTTCTTTTTTCAATATTGTTACACGTGTTTGTAATGTCGTTGGAGGTTCTTGTAAGCGTATGGATATGCTTCGAGAGAAGCAAATTGCACAAGTCATTGAAGGGATTACAAATGATGAAGTCAAAACCGGGAGAGGATTAAATCAAGAGATGACATTGAAGTGGCCAGGAGATACTCGTTGGAGTTCTCATTATGGTACTCTCATTAACTTGATGCATTTATTTTCATCTATTGTTGATGTTCTTGAGTATGTTGGAGATAATGGTAATGATGATTCACAAAGAGCTGAGGCAATTGATTTGTTAGATATTGTGAATAAATTTGAGTTTATCTTTGTTTTACATTTGATGAGAAAGATTTTGGGAATCACACATGAACTATCACAAGTTCTTCAAAGGAAGGGTCAAAATATTGTTAATGCAATGAATCTTGTGAAAGTATCAAAACTCCGTTTGCAAGCATTGAGAGAAGATGGTTGGGAGGCTTTATTGACTGAAATTTCAGAATTTTGTAGTAAGCATGAGATAGTTTTACTAAACATGGATGACATATATGCACCTCGAGGGAGATCAAGGCGTAGAATTGAAAATGTCACTAATCTTCACCACTACAGAGTTGAGCTATTTTATTCTGTAATTGACATGCAAGCTCAAGAGCTTAAAATTGAACACTGAGTTGCTTCTATGTATGACATGTTTTGATCCTAGAGACTCATTTGCGGCATTTGATACAAACAAGTTACTTCGCCTTGCAAAATTTTATCCATCTGAATTTTCTGCAATTGCTCTATATGAACTTGAGAGTCAACTTGAGAACTTTGTTTTTTGATGTGCGTTTGGATAAAAACTTCTCGGAAGTATATGGAGTAGGAGGACTTGCTCAGAAGATGGTGTCTACAAGGAAGCACACTGTTTTTCCATTGGTTTACTTGTTGATTAAATTGTCATTGATATTGCCGGTTGCCACTGCCACAGTAGAAAGAGTTTTTTCGGCAATGAAGATAATCAAGAGTTCTCTTCGCAATCGAATGAGTGATACACTATTAAATGATTGTTTAGTTGCATACATTGAAAAGGATGTATTTAGACATGTTAGCAATGAAACAATTATGCATCGTTTTCAGAATATGAAAAATAGAAGAGAAATGTTGTAATACATTGATTTTATTGAATTGTAATATACTTTATGTTATTGATTTAAAGTTTTTGTATTATTACATTTCTTTTACTAATTTACTTGGACCCCCCTCACTTACAATCTTGGGTCTGTCACTGTTTATGATATATTCGTATAACATTTCAATCCTGATGGTTTAATATTTTACAGAGTAAGATAAATATATATTACCTTTTAAACCTTTATGTTATAATAACTTAACCTTAATGTTATAATAATTTAACTTTATATTATAATAATATAACTTTTATATTTTTCAAAGGTTATGATAGTTGTATATAAATGTTATATCAATATAACATAAATGTTAAGTTATAAGAATATAAAAATTTTCTAAGTATATAATTTTAAGGTTTTAACACACTGTAAACCTTTAAGTTGTAATAATGCAACATTTACGCGTAATAATATTAACCTTTATATTATATTAACACAACTTTTATGTTATTCTTTAAGTAAATAAAGGTTATGATATTTATATATAAAAGTTAAATTAACATAACATAAAGGTTAAATCATCACAACATAAAGGTTTTCAACTATATTATCTTACATTTTATATTGAAAAAAATATGAGTATATTAACTTAAAGGTTATGATATTTGTACAAAAAATGTTATAGTCATATAACATAAATGTTATATTCGTATAACATAAATGTTACCGCATAAATTAATAAATAAATGGGCACGGATCCGGGTTAAATCTGACCCGACCTGACCCGTGGGCGCCTAGATTCATGCAACTGGTGCACAAGAACAATACTCTTAATTAAAATTTTAAATCCTATATCTAATTTAACATGTTCATAACTTACTAATTATTAAAGAGTCCTAATCACACAAAATATATTATTTAAGCTATCACATAACAAATTTCACCACAAACGTCTCACTATAATATCATGATAACTAAAATTAGTCCATATTTTGATAATAGAGATTTGAGTAAAGATTGGGGTGTTACAATTAAGAACAGATCTTGTAATGGGAGTAATATGTAGGAAATTTTGATGTGCCCAACAACACAGCAAAACATCATCTCTTGCAACCAAACCAAACCAATCTGACAGAGCAGGAGTTTTCTAATGACATTTCATTCAAAAACCTTGATACTTAAGGCAAGGCTCAATCCGATGAAACAATGATAGAATCGAACTTCACCAACTACAGGGAAACCTATATCTCGTGATTTGTTTAACAGAAAATATCAAACCGATATAGCATAGAAAGAGAGGACAATAGAGCAAGGATGAGACTGATACAAATAAATCGAGATAACTTCTTGTAGTCGTGCACGGGAGTCAAGCTTCTAGGTGGCCAACTCTTAAATTGGACAAGGGCCACATTAAGGTTTTGGTGCCAAACTCCAATCAACAGTACAAGTATTTCTCCAATTAACGTATGGTCCCTGATCATACAAATGGAAGGAAGATTCATCAGCAAAGACAGATTAACGTTCGTTATGAGTATTGACTACTACTTATTTTCTTATAATTCAATTTATATGCTAATACTTAATGTAATCATCTTAGAAAACTACACACCTTGTTTTTCAGGTGCTCGTCCGATGCCTTGAATTCATTAAGCAGCACTTGTTCTGATCCATCGTTGGGATCCTTGCTTATCAAGAATTTGACCCTTAAAAAAAAGGCAATAATTTGGAGCCCCTAAATTAAAAGGAAACAAAACCCAAATGAGCATCATATAAACATTATGGCTGACAATGAGCTGAATTAAAGATGCAAATGCCAATATCACCATAAGTTTTAAGAGCTCAGTAGCTTGTTAAACACAAACAGAAGTATAAACAGAAATAAATCAACAGTAATGGACATATTTTTCTCTAAATTTTGACATATAGCACAACAGAAAAAGCAAACCAAAACAAAACAATAGTATACCTCAACAGAAGCAAAGATGCTAAGTAACTAGAAATCCTGCCTTATCACAGAGAACATAATATTTGCACTAAGCCAAACATACTCAACAATAAAACCACGGTTTGTAGCTGAAAGCTAATAATAATTAATAAAAAAATCTAAGTAGTAAACACCAACTTCTGTGGTTGAAGAAATGCTACGATGCCAATGTATGAAAACACTATTATTCTACCCACTCCAAGTTTAAAGCAATAGAACGAACCTCATGAACACCATTCACGAGCATTTTGAAACATTCTTAGCCACGGACTGGGGCCCTTCTTTTCCACGTTCCAGCTCTTTGGATACCAAGGATACTGCCACATCAAGAAGCATCGTTCAGGATGAGGCATCATAGCAAGATGCCTCCCATTCGGTGAACAAATCGCTGCCACCCCTACTGGAGAACCATTCATATTGAAAGGGTACACTTCCGTTGCTTTGCCATCATCATCACAATATCTCACCGGTGCCAAGTCAGACTTCAATATACTACCAAAAACACCCTCATCTGGAAAATAAGCTCGTCCCTCGCCATGAGCTGCCCATACACCCAATGTACTACCCTCCATGCCTTTGAACATCAAAGCTGGCGACTTCTCAATCTTCACACTAGTGAATCGACACTCAAATCTTCCGGATTCATTGTGAATGAACCTGGGCTGTGAAGGATCACCACTTTCTCCGAGAACACCTCCCACTTTGGGACCTGGGACCCACCCTAGAAGCGCCATAAGCTGACAACCATTGCAAACCCCTAAACTGAATGTATCTGGCCTATCATAGAACTCATGGAATTGATTCAAGAGAGACTTGTTGAATCTTATTGAAGCTGCCCAACCTTTGGCAGAATCCAGCACATCTGCATAGCTGAATCCTCCAACAAAGGCAATACCTTTGAAATCATTCAACGAGATTGCATCATTAAGAAGGTCAGACATGGTGATATCCCATGGTTCAAAGCCTGCAGCATGGAAAGCACCAGCCATTTCTCTGTCTCCATTGCTCCCTTCTTCACGAATGATAGCCACTTTTGGTTTTGAAGCTGCATTCATATATTTTTCATCTGTGTATGTAGGCATGAAGGACAGCTCCCACAAAGGCTCATGACGACTTTTCAGACCTTCTTTCTCAAGCTCCACACAAGATGCCAGCCTCTGGAATTTTTCAAGCTCAAAGCTGGTTTCTTCCCACAGGTCCCTAAGACGAGAAGTTTCTTCTTTCAAGTGGGTGATACCATCAATCTTTAGCTCAACTATTTTCGATGCAGTGACTTCACCAATGATCTCAACAGATATTCCAGCATCTGAAAGTTTATCTGTCACTAATCTAATATTCTTCTTGCTGACCTCAATGACAAGGCCAAGCTCCTCAGAGAAGAGTGTTTGTGAAACACTACAACTATCAGGAGAAGTCAGATTCAAGTGCATGCCACAGTTCCCAGCAAATGCCATCTCAAGGATAGCTACTAACAATCCTCCATCACTGATATCATGGCCAGCTGAAACCAGTTCCTCCTCAATCAGATTCTGCACTGCATTGAAAGCAGTTTTAAGGTAGGGGACATCATCAAGATCAGGGCAGTCATTCCCAACTTGACCAAATGCTTGTGCAAGGGCAGATCCACCAAGGCGGCGCTTCCCTTTTGCCAAATCAATATGAAGAAGAAGACCATCATCACCAAGCTTCAAATCTGGGGTCACCGTTTTAGTGATGTCAGGACAAGTGACATAGGTGCTGATTACTAAATTCCCAGGAGCCTTTACAACTTCTCCAGATGCATGTGCTGCCATAGAAAGACTATCCTTCCCCCCATCAATAGCAATTCCAAGTTCAATCATAGCTTCTGAAAGAGCTATCGCGGCATCATACATGGCCGCTCCCTCTCCATCCAATTTCGCTGCATACATCCAATTGCCACTAGCCTTTACATCAGATAGAGAAGTAACCTTAGCCCACACAAGATTAGTCAGAGCTTCTCCTACAGCTATCCTTGCCATAGCTGCTGGATCCAAAAGTCCCTTCATCGGCTGCTCCCCAATCGAGCATGCACCTCCTGTGATGTTTGTATAACTTTGAGCTATCACAGCAACATCAGAAAGTGTGATTTGAAGGGGCCCCACAGTTTGTTGTTGTGCAACAAGGCCTGTCACACACCTGTCCACTTTGGTAGTCAAAAACCGTTTAGAAGCAACAGAAGGAAGCCTCAATACCCTTTTCAGTGAATCCATAACAGTCGTCCCAGGAGCAATATCAAGTGGCTCCCTGGCATTAGTGATACGATGAAATTCGAAAGTTTTCTGGGGCATGTCACCAAGCACCTTTTCAAGCTCAAGATCAACAGCAGGTGGTGGTGGAGGTAGTCCATTTGATTTGCATCTTTCTGCAGCTAAACTGTCTACAAGAACAATTCGCCCTTCACCACTAATTGTTCCAATAACCGCCATTGAAACTCTCTCTCTTGCACATATAGACTGTAAGAAGTCTCGGGTTTCAGGTTTCACCAAAATAGCATCTTGCTCCTGGTATTCTGCTCCCCAAATCTCTAGGATTGACATAGTGTAATCACCTACTACCACAGCCCTGATATCAATAGTGGCACCCTCCGGATATATAATTTCTTTGACAACATTACAATTTCCACCAGCACCCTGATCATGAATGCTAACGATAGGGTTGTTCTCTCCCATTTCAACACAAGCACGAACAACTCTATACAACTTTTGTGCCATTTCTGCATCTCCACGCTGCACAGCATTGAAATCCAGCTCAGCGACATTTTGTCCACTAACCATGCTGGATGCAGCACCACCACCCATTCCAATCCGGTATGCTGGACCTCCAATCTTAACAACTAGCATCCCGTTTTTAGGCTCTCCCTTTGTTATGTGGATGTGATCAATTTGGCCAATTCCTGCACTAAACATAATTGGCTTTAACCATTCTCGCCTTTCCCCATTTGGGAGCCTCATTCCAAAAGTTCTTGTGTAACCCTGAATTAATGGCTCTCCAAATTTGTTTCCATAATCAGATGCACCATTACTTGAATCAATGAGAATCTGAAGGGGTGAAGCCAAGTTTGAAGGATATGTGAAAGATAGATCCTCCCATGGAGCAAATGAACCTTCAATATTGAGATTTCCAACACAGTAACCAGCGGTGGATGCTACAACAAATGACCCCCTACCAGTTGCATGTGTATCTCTAATCCTGCCTCCAGCACCTGTCTCAGCACCTGGGTACGGGGCAACAGCACACGGAAAGTTGTGTGTCTCAGCAGTAAACAAGATATCAAGGTCACGAGCACTCATGTCCAATGGGCATGTAAAACCTGGATGGATTGGACGTAACTGATTCACAGGAAACCCTTTGATAGCACTGGAGTTGTCCTTGAAACCAATAACTGAATTGTTCGGATTTGCCTGCAAAGTGCTTTTAACGATCTGCATAAGAGTCCTATTTACTGGCTGCCCATCTATAACAATCTTTCCAGTAAAAAACCAATGTCTGCTATGTTCACTGTTAGATTGAGCAATATCAAAGAGTTCAACATTTGTCGGATTCCGTTTGATATCTTCTTTGAAAAGCCTGGTATAATATTCCAAATCTTGTTCATCAAAGGCTAACCCCATTTCCTCATTTATTTCCTCCAATGCCTTCCGGCCCTTCTCCATTACAGGTATATAGCGGACTTCCTCAGGAACTACAGCCCTCTCAAAAGATGTGAGTTTCTCATAATAAATACATTCAGTCATTCTATCATGCACCAATGCAGCAACCTCATTAATTTGACTCTGCGAGAGGGACGCACTTCCAGCCCGAAGGAACAACAAGTACCTCCTCGATCGCTCCAATCTATTCACTTCAATCAAACTGCAGGCTCGGCAAATTGACACAGCATTGGCAGACCATGCAGTGGTGAAAGACAACCGGGGGCCAACTTCTATAATAACAGCATTTGAGCTCCCTTTCATCTCTTCATCAAGAAAGCTCTCAGTCCCCAAATTATCAGGCTCGTACGTTTCCCCCAAAAGCCACCTAAGTACATGCAGCTTCTCAGTGGCAACATCTCCATCTACCCCAATATTGAAACACTGCTCGGTTTTCAAACCTATTATTTGGTTTGAAACTTTGGTCTGAACCAGTTTCAGAAGTTCAGCTGTTTCATTATCTTGTAGTAATGGAATTCGATAAAAATGTACAACCTTCTCAGCAACCCTCCTAACCAGTTTTAGCTCCACATTTACACTCCTCGAGGCAACCGCTCTGATCTTCACTTGTCTTGATCCAACTCCTCCACGAGAGTTTCTCATCATAGGAGTTTGTCTTGGCAACCTATAGAACATTGCTTGCCTGAAAGAATGTCTAGGCAAGACTAGTTTCTGTCTATAGGCACCCTATAGAGACAACATAGATACATAGTAAGCCATCTTAACATACTTTTAACTAAATTCAGACTTGAAACTAAAAAAAGCAAATACACATACTTGAGCAAAGTCAGCTGCCGTAATTTTACAAGCCGCAGACATTGCTTTGTTCTGTTCACTGGCTGCTCTCTGTTTGCAGGGAAAAAAAAACAATTGGCATAAGTACTGGAAATCAAACGAACCAACGAAATAATCAAGAAAAATGATTCGAAAAATAGCTTAAACAAGTAAAAAATACTCATGCATGCCAAGTGTTTGATGAAATTCCTCAATGACAAAGCACACTTAAATGGAAATCTACTCGAATTGAATCCTTACCCATGCAACATACAATGACTATCTATCAAAATAAACGAAAGCAAGTTAGAAGAATCGTACCTTTTTGAAGAAAAAAATATAAAATACCCAATATAAATATGGCGAATTTCTTCACAAATCCTTCAATTCCTTGGATAATTTGCGTCAAAATATCGTGGGTGAAGAATTAAACGAAGCTTAGAGCAAAATAATTGGTGAAAACACTAAAAAAAAAAAATGGAAATTGGGATTAGGGTTTCGAATTTGGTGGGGAACTGTGGAAGAAATCCAGCCTCTACAGTGTCCTAAGACACGGGTCCACCGTGCGCGTGTGCAAATCTCAAATAGTCAAATTTCAGTTTAATTATTATTCTTGGTAATATTATTTCTATTTTTAAACTCTTTTTATTTTTAATTTTTACGAAAACTCATCGAAAATATTTAGGATTATTAAGAATAATCCAAATAATTAGGAATTAAAACATTAATAAGTCTTGAGTTGATAAAAATATATTATCATTCAATCCCAAACTATTAATTTACCATCTCAGTGTCCATCTCTAAAATGATTAAAGGAAAACGTTATTATTATTCTATTAATTAACAGCCCAAACAGAATGTATTTAAATTAATTATGTTTATCTAAGAATCGTACTCTATATATGTGTATGGAAATATGGTTGAGTCTTTTAAGTTGTGACAAGTGTGGTTTTAAGGAGCTTCCTAAATACGTGTTTATTATTTATGATCTTATTTCTGATTTTTGTAGTTTTTTTATTGAAATTTAGTAATCCAAACAAAATATTTTCATTTATGAATCATTAATATGTTTGGTGTTTATATTTAATCAAATTTGTTTAATCAAAGTATTTTAATTATCCAAAAAAATAAATGTTTTGCTAAAAGTCATGGTTCAATATTGTTAATTTGATATAAATATACATTATCTTCAATAATATGTACATCATAGAATATATACATATATATATATATATATATTTGTAATTGTAATTTCGGAATGGATAATTAGAGACTTCAAACATTATATTCCTCAATTTTGCATTCTCGTTATTTTACATCGTTGATATACTAATCTATAAGAGATGGCATTAATGACTAACGTCTTTTACAACAAAAAACTAAGATAAACGTTTAAACAAATTATTTTATTAAGCAATATTAACTTTGAAAATATTTTCCAACATGACCAAAATTTAATTAATTGAAAGAACAGTTGACCCGACTTTTTCAACACAAACAAAATTGAAACAAGCAAATTAAATTAATATGAAGTAGGCAAAAGCTTATCTACCTCTGGGGCACATAGGGGCACAAATTTAAGTATTATATACATGTTATTCAGGTGTTATATATATACTCTACAGGTGTTATGTTTCCTGGTGTTATACATATATTCTACAAGTATCATATATATATAAAGGTATACATGTAATACCTGAAGAGTATATACATGATACCTGTAAAGTATATATATAACACCTTATGATGATTAATTTGGGGACACCGTGCCTCCGGGACACACAACTTTATATATATAACACCTTATGATGATTAATTTGGGGACACCGTGCCTCCGGGACACACAAATGTTACTCTATGAAGTATATCATTTTAAAAGATGAAAACTCTTCAACATCCATGATTCATAACAGTATCATAAAATATTATTTGAAGACACCTTTTTTTTTTTTTCCCTAAAATAAAAGATCTACTAAAATTCTGTACATTGCACGGATGAAATTGTACATTTTTTAATTTTACATATGAACTTATAATTTTTTGAAAACTGTGTTTAATTAAAAAGAAAATATTGTATAGATATGAAAAATTAAATATTGCATTGAAAAATTAATCTAACGATATATTCATTTCTCATGAGAAATCAACAACATCATGCTACATAACATGATATAAACATTCCTAAATCCTGCAATACAAATGCAATAAATACATTCATATAAAAGCTTCATCAACCCATAAAACAAAATACATAATCATGTCAAATAACTCACTCACATGAAGACATGGATTATTGTTCGTATTAAGACGGATTCTAACAGAGTTTACAGATAAGAAACGATGTTGGCATAGCTTACAATGACGGCGTTCATGAATTAAGTCTGAGTGCCACGCCTGCGATAACATACTCTTCTGCACATTTCGTTTTCTGGAAAGACTCCCGTGAATAGAGCAACTGTCAAAGGAACAACAGAGCAGCCGATTTAGTAATACAATTTGACTAACAATTCTTCATCTTCAACACTTCAATCATGTTTACGTTGAAATTGGATCCGGTACTTTTGTTTGTATGTATTTGTACATTCATTTGAATCAAAAGCAGGTTCCTCTGCTTAGTGACCAATACATGTGACATACCGGGCCAGTTCCAATGTGAATGAAAGTATAAAACCATTGTCCATAACATGGTACAACGACTTCTACTAAAAGACAAATTATAATGCAATGCTAGAACATAGGTTCCATGTTAAAAATAGGACAATTATTTTGAGACCAGATCTGTAATGGGAATAAAATGTGGGAAAATTGATGTGGACCCAACACAGCAAATATCATCTCTTGGGAAAGATATTGCAACTCATCTGCATGACTTACTAAACAGAGCATCAGTTTTCAACTGCATTTCATTCAATAATTGAATGTAATCATTCCCCAAAACAAATTTTTCAAGAAAAGAAATATTTTAAGTTTCCTCAAACTTGGTGAAGAGAGGTTTCATCTTTCACATATATTCTATCAAATTAAAAGATTTCTTAGCAAAAGACCTTAATATACTTGAGGCAAGGCTTCATCTAATGAAAAAAATATGACTTTATTAGCTAATTTTAGCCAAGGGTGTAGATCAAATTTCATCAAATACTGAAAAATCTTCAGCTCATGATTTGGCACTCTATTTAAGATTTATCTGTGATTTAGGAGATCATTTTATAGAAAAATTCAGTTGTTGAAATAGCTTATTTTTAAAATTCAAAGTCTAGTCCTGGTAGAAATAGAAGAGATTTTGATCCTACATAACAACAATGTAACTTTAATTGTTCCAACTGTTGAACAATAAATATCAAACTATATAGCATAAAATAGATGAAAAGGCGGAAAGAAGAGATTGATTAAAAAAATTAAGATACCTTCTTGTAGTCATGCAAGTGAGTCAAGCTTTCGGGTATAGTCCAATTCTTAAAATGGGGAAGAGCCGCATCAATTCGGTAAAGTTTTGGTGCCAAGCTCAAATCAACAACACATATATTTTCTCCATTAACATATGGTCCCTGATCATATAAATGGAAAGAAAACTTCATCAGCAAAGACAGATTCACGCTCGTTAAGAGTATTGACTACTTTTTTACTTCCTTTGTAATTCTCTATTCAGTTAGTTAATGTAATCATTGTAGAAAACTCCACACCTTGTTTTTCAGGTGCTCGTCCAATGCCTTCAATTCATCAAGCAGCAGTTGTTCTGATCCATCGTTGGGATCCTTGCTCTTCAAGAATTTGAAACTTAAAGGCAATAAGTTGGAGCCCCTATAACAAAAATCATGCAAAAACCAAATCAATATCATAAAAACAATGTGTCTCACAATAAGTTGACTTGAAGATGCAAATGCCTATATCACCAAAGGTTGAAAACTCAGTCCCTTGTTAAAAGACAAATAAAAGTTTAAACAAAAATAAACCAATAGTGATGGGCATACTTTCCTCTAGACTTTTGACATATAGCGAGACGAAAAGCAAACAAGAATAAAACAACAGTAAACAGGAACAATTTCCCTCTAGATTTTGAAATATATAGCACAACAAAAAGCAAACGAAAACGAAACAATAGTAAACGGGCATACTTTCTTCAAGATTTGAAATACAGAGTGTCAAAAAAGGCAAGCTTAAATTGATCAACCCCAGAATCGTAACCTCCAACCGCAAACATGAAACAAGAATGAGCAAAGATCAACAAATCCAACATCACAGTATCATTGCATCAACAAGAGCTCACCAAGATTTTAGTACATCCAAGAAACACACTATACCATATCATAAAACAGAAAGGGCTAAGAATTTATACAGTGATGAAACTTCAGGAGGAGCAGAAAGAGAGGGATTAGGGTATTTTTCTTCAAGAACACCAACAATCACATCAGAATCACCAATCCATTGGTCATCAAGTTTTATCAGTGGGACCATCCCTTTAGGGTTCAAATCCAGAAACCTAAAAATCCATCAACAGAAAATGATTGAAAAGTCAAAATCAAAAGAAACAACAACATATCCGAAACCATAACCAACTACAAAACAAGCAGCGTCCAGGAATTCACCATTGGGGCTTCGCTGTGAGATTGATCAAATGCATCTTGTAAGGTATCTTCTTCTCTTCCAAAACCAATAGAACTTTGTGGACAAAGGGACCTGCGATATATGCAAACAAATCATGAGGGAGAAAAGAAACGAGGAAGACTGCACGAGTGCTTTTCGATTGAAGTGAGAAGTCATAGAAAAGCAGAGCAAATTACAGTCCCCAAGAAGGTGCGGAGCGCCTGTAGCAGCCTTGACGCAGATCTCCACAGCCATGGCGGATTGTGAGCTCTAAGTGTTTGCGAAATTGTGTAGCAGATATGAGAAGCGAAAAAAGACACTTATAAGAAAAACAGTGGCGTGGCGCGTTTGGGAATGTTACGTAAGCTATTATGTCAAAATTGCATCATAATTTTCAAAAAGTAATGCTAAAATATCACTTTCAAAACTATAAATGATTAAAAACTAATCATACAAGATCCAATACTTAATCAAAAAACTATGTGCACACGTGTATCTGTCCCAATTTTGCAAAAATAAATATCTTTATAATTGTAAACAAATATTGATAGGTGTATTGTGGGTGCTAGTCTCTTGTGCGCCTAGTGTACATGTAATTCGGATCGAATCTAGGTCAATTCGAATCTATGTAAAAAAAAATTTTGAATTTTATTTTTTAGGTTAATAACTTTATGTTGTATGATTATGACATTTATGTCATATAAGTGTGACTTTTATGTACACATGTAATGATCTTTATATATCCTAACTTAAGAAAAAGATGAAGAGTTTTAACAAAATTTATACATATTTACCTTTATGTGATATTAATTACACTTTTATTTAATATTAGTTGCACATTTATGTCATATATTAAGGTGCAACTGATGTCATAAAGGCTATATATTAAGGTGCAACTGATATTACTTAAAGGTATGAGTAATATCACGTAAAGGTACATTCATCTTAAAAATACTTTGAAATTTTTCTAAAAATCTTCATGTTTTATATGTTATGGATTTTAAAGGTCATGATATTTGTACATAAAGGTCACAAAAATACAACATAAAGGTCTCAACTTAAAGCGAAAAAATCTGAAAAAGTCATTCATTTTTTCATAAATTACTGTACATAAAGGTTACAATATTTATATATAAAGGTCATATTTATATAATATAAAGGTTACACCCTTATAAAATAAATTAACAGTTTGAAAGCAAAAAAAAATACATATTCTAAATGGATCATCCCAATTACATGGATTTAAATTCATACAATTAATGCATTTGTCATATGACTCATGTTATAGGATATTCATACCAATAAAATGTATACTTCAACTCCATCAAAACGTACGACGATTTCATAAGAAACCAATTGAAATTAATTTAGTTAAAATACTTTTATTTTATTTAACTTTTTTACAAAAACTAATGTCGGTATCAAACAAAATGTCCCACATGGTTTGAAGTCAAACTGTTTTTTCTTTAATCTAAAGGATGATCACGAAATTATAAGTAGTCTATCCTATAGTCTATCCTATAAATAATTTACTTTTATTAAAAAAATTATTAAAATTTTGAAATTATTATTTTTCTAGTTAAGAGAATATATTTAATTTGTGGATCATTGTATCTTTAATGAAATTAATCAGGTATCATCATTTTTCATGTCAAATTAGTCTATACTGTCATAATGCATTCTCGTACGATTTTTAGCGTACCATATACAATTATAGTGCACCTCATGCCTTGTACAATTATATTACATTCATGTTTCATCATTATTGTTGGCTCATAACATCATATCACACATTAGCACCCTTATATTGCACCTTAAATGTTAGAGGGTATATTGGACGAATATCGTTTATCTTGATTAAAAGAGAATAAAATTTAACATTAAAAAGAAAAAGAATGTTTATAAGAAAATCTATATATATATATATATAAAGAGAGGACCTTCTATAAGAATGACAAGTTTGATTTTTCCCGCGCTAAATACACTTACTATTTTTGGAAGGTTCATTTAATTATTTTCTATGTATTTTGATTTTCATAATTGATATAATGGGAAATTACATGAACTTTTTATTATATTTATAACCCTTTTGAAGAAGGGAATTTGAAAAAATTTCAAAAGGAAATCACGCCCGAATGACAGTGCAGCGTCTTTCCATTTTCCTAACCAAAAATTCAAAAATTCTGACATTATCATCATTGTACACAACTCTTCAAATTATTTACATTCTATTATAAATTCTCCATATCTACAGAAAAAACTTAAAGAAGATTGGAGTAAAATCCTATGAGGTGGTGCGCTGTGAAGGAGATGAAAGAGAGAGGATTGCCTTCTCAGTTTCACATAGTAAGATTGGGGAAAAAGGGCCGTAGAGGGGGGGGGGGGGGGAATGAGAATTGGACGACAAACAGAGATGATAAAGTGTCCTTGGTCGGGTTTGCCGAATTTTATCATACATCGGCGAGTGAAGATTAAAGGTCGCAGAAAGGCAAACCGTTGAGGTGGAGGATCACACACGAATGTTACCTCAAGGTAGGCCTCATCATCTTCCTAAAATGTCATATGTGAAGATCGATCTGCAAATAGACAAAGTAGGTTGGCGAAGGCGACGAAACATCAGTGCAGTTCAGCAAATTAGCAAAAGATGTAGACGATGGAGCCGTGGAACGGTGGTGAGCGGCAACAACCTTAGTTCTGCTCTAGGTTTTCAGACTAATTGGGCTGGTGATTTGGCACTCTTAAGATGGGCCTTAATAACATTGAGCATATTAAAGTGTTTTTTTATTTATTTTTTGGATATAAATTTTTTATTCTATTTACACTATATTTCATAAATTTCCATACGAATGCCAAAATTTTGGTAAGGATTATCTATTTGTATGATTAAATTTGTTAAACTACATTGGAAAGTTAAAATTGAGTGTCTATATATATATTTGAAAATTATTTTGGAAAATGTGAGAAAATTTTACACATGAAAATTATGACTAAATATATGAAAAAAAGGTTTTATAAATTAAAGAGCTATTATAAAAATCGTTCAGATAATAAGAGAATAAGTCTAAAATAATAATGTTGTTAGTAAACAATAATAAATTCAAAAATTTAAAAATCAAGAAATTAAATGATACTATAATATATTAATTATGAAAAGTATAACCAAATAATAAATGTTATATTAATAGGTGATATAACAGAGTATTAGTTGAAATAATTTGAAAAGGAAATAATATGATGATTAAATTTAAAAAATTGGATTTTGAACACACACATATACATGGATTTAGAATCTAAAATTGTTTCAAAAATCTTATAATAATTTTAAATCTATAATTTTTTTAAATATATACTAAATTCTCTAATCTTAAAAGTATTATCAGTATTCAAATAAAATAAAAAATATTTTTAAGAGATCTACAAACTAGATTAAATTTCAAACATTATTTCAACTATTGTTGTTATTTAGTAAATAATTTTATAAAAAATTTAAATTAATCACTTCTAACCATGTCATATATTGAATACAGATCTTTCAATTCATATTGTAAATATATTCTTTCAAAATAATTTAACAATCTTGAAATATACATTTTTAGCTATATAAATAATTTAAGATTATATTTAACTTATTATTAATATAAAATATATAAATTACAAGTCGTGCAATGCACGGGTGTAATACTAGTATAGATAAACATGAGGTTGACCCAAAATTTTGAGGCATGCAAATCAACATTTTCAGTGATAAAAGGTTTCTTTTTTCTTTCTCACCACAAAATATCCAATTAAATTAGAAAGATAAATATTTATATACTTCTAGGGTAAATGTATTAGTTACACATTTACAAGGTATTGATTGTATTAAAAAATTTTAATTTTGTATGCTGCATTTATCAGATTTTAAGTATTTTATCTTTCATCTTTTGATTTTTAGTTCTCATGTTTAGAAAATATCATTCTTTAACACTTTTACTTGTGATATATATATGATATATATATATATATATGACAAAACTTATATACATCTGAGTACAGATCTTAGATCTGTGCCCCCAACCCAATTCAGCGTGTGGTTAGATATATACTCTTCAAGTATCGTGTGCATACTCTTAAAATATTACTTTCCATATTAAATGATTCAGTGATGGATATTGGATATATACTCTTCAGGTATCGCGTATATACTCTTAAGGTTTTGCTTGCTTATTTACTAAAGGTATCATTCTTTTGTCCTATAGGTATCGCATGTATACTCTTAAGGTATCACCTACATACTCTTAAGGTATTAGCGTAATGTACTCTGTAAATTTCAAATGTAAATTTTTATATATTCTTCTTTGAATTTTTCTGCAATTGATCTCATATGACTGCTATAATTTCCTTTAAATGTCTTGAAATATTGTAATGAAACTGTGATTTGTAATCTACCATCTAAATCTCAAAGAATGAAAAATAAAAAAAATAAGATGAGAGGTTAAACAAATTGATTTCTAAGCAATATTAATTTTCAAAGTATTTTTCCTTAACATCCACTTAAATATAATCGAAACAATCTTTTTTTTTTTTTTTTTTGAGAGAGACCCAAATTTCTTTTCAAGAACTGCAATAGATAAATAAAAATTTGAAATAGACAAATTAAATCAATGTGAAGTATCTCAATAAAAAAAATGTTCCATTAAAAAAAAAACTTCTCAGTAAAACACTTGTATACATTATTTCATATTGGTGCTTACCATATTACAATTAACTCTCTTGAAAATTTAATTAGTTACGATAGTGTTGGTGGTTACCCAGTATTTTATTTTTACCAGGTTGGTGAGTACTACAATTTATCTATCATATTGGTAGATACCAACTATTAGTCTTGAACTATATTGGTAGTTGACTATTGTTCAAATTTTTGAATAGATTAGACTAAATATATATATTGGTAATATGAAGATTGAAAATTCATTTTAAGTATATTATCAACTTACATTTTAGAGCTCTAAATTTAAAACATTTAACTAAAACACATGAATTATTATTCACTAGTATAAAACCCGTGAAATACACGGGATTGCAATAATAAAATTAAATATAGTAATTTTTGAAAGAAAATTAATTTTTAATTATATAAGAAAATATATTAATGTTGTATTAGTTTTCTAATGTGAATGATATATAACTGTAGTTCTAAAAAAATAGGGTTATTTTTTCCTCTATTATGTAGAAAATTTAAATATTTTTGTATCCATTATTCAAACCATTAAAAAATTTAATGAATTGATACAAAAATTAAAGTCAAATATTTTCAAATAAATTTCATATATTATTTTAAAACACATATTTGAAAAAACTACATAATTTTAATAATTAATTAGTTTGAAACATCAGAATAATTTATTTCCAATCAACCCACATTTATTTTATTTTTTCATTATTTATTGATTTATATTTTATTCTAAAAATTTTAAATTAACAAAATTTCAAATTTATAAATCATTTTTGTGGTATGTGTTACTTTAACAATTTTTTTCAAAATTTATATTATTTACTAATTTATATTATCAATATTAATCTTGATAGCATTTAATAGTAACATTAATTAATAGGTTTTAAATAGATTCAATTTGTAAAAAGATAAATTAAAATGAGAAAATTTGTGAGATTGACAAGTGTCATTTATGGTTATTCCTTTAGTATATATAAAGATTAGATATAAATTAGCTAATTTAAATAAAAAATTACTATTATTATTAAAAATCAAAGTATATATGGTTACCATCCAGCACTTTATATGTTGAAAAATTAGGTGTACCAACTTTTCATACTTATATAGCCTATAACAAATTTCATCGATTTTGTCAACTACCATTCAATTTTTGGAAAATTAGATACATCAAAACAATATCTTTGAAGTTATAGTAGGAATTTTGATCAAATTGATGAAGAAAATTTGATAAAATATTGAAAATTCCGTTTAAGTATGCAATAAAAATTTATTTCATAAAATATAAATTGGAAAATTTTAATGGAATTAATTTTAACTAATCCAAATATATTACATTATTAACATCTAAAATATCTAACTCTAGAAAGAAGAATGAAATATTTGAATCAAAATGTTAATTAAATTGTGTTCAAACAGTAAAATGTCAACTTACATCGTATATGTATCTTTAGGAAAAACAGTATTATTTACATTACACAATATGACCATAACCTCAATTTAAGTAACATACATAATAAATTATATACATTGAAACACAAAAATTAAAATCTAAAAACATTTCAAATTAGAATGTACTTGTTAAATTTATATAGTGAAATAATCAAAATCTATTTCAAAATACCCACATTTAATAAAATACTTGTGAGAAAACATAATATTTGAAATTACAATAAAGAATTAAATTAGAAATAAAATAAAAACAATGCAAATTAAGTAATAAAAAATGCGTCCATCTTAAAATAAACAATAAACACAATATTATTAATACTATTAAAAACATTAAATTAATAATACCACGCCAACTTGATAGCTAGTACTCTCTAATTAAGAATTATTCATACTAGAGTCCGGCTACCCTTACCTATTATAGATACATTAACATGTGTCCACCACTGCATGTCAAATATCTAACATATCAATTAATTTTACTTTCCATATATAGAGAGAATGAAATCATTACACGTCAGCAATGAACATATTAAAAGTTATCCACCATGGACATTTTAGCATTTTCCATTTATATTATTGGACAAAAAACTATTTACAAAAACAAAAGCTACAAATTTATAATTAAAATAATATGTCTCCCTCCTTAATAATTGTTCATACCCACTTTTTGTGAATACATAGCCCACATTTTCTTTACACCTTTAACAACACATATATTAACTATTCACATTTATTAACATTTATATTTTAATTAATCACTTTTTTTTTAACAAATGTAGGTGCTCTTAGCATCCATCATAATGATATTTTAAAATATAATTTAAAGAATCTACTTTTTTTTTTCTAGAATGAAAAATCTATTATAAATACGTACATTACACGGGTCTCATCTAATCATATGAAATGATTAACTTTTTAAATTCAATATTTGAACTCGCAAAAATAAAAATCGTATTTACTTAAAAAGAGTGACAGTTCATACATATTTTTTAATTAATCCTAAAATACAATTATCTTTACTAAACTGGTTGTATCGTTGGTTAAACCAATCTGATTGGTTTAACCTTTGCTATTATTCACAACAAATTCTGAAAATAAAACAATTTTATATTAAGATTTCAAATAGAGTCTTGCATGGATTTATGATATATATACATTCCTAAATGCTTCAATACAAATGACAATAGATATTCCTATAAATGCTTCATCAACCTATAGCACAAAATACATAATGAAGTCAAATAACTCACCACTTCAAGACATGGATTATTGTTCATATTTAGATGGAGAAGGAACAATGCTGGCAGAGCTTACAATGGCGTTTCGTTCACACGTTAAGTTTGGGTTCCCATCCCGCGATGACATACTCTTCTGCAGATTTCGTTTTCTGGAAAGACTCCAGAGAAAAGAGCAACTGTCCAAAGGAACAGCAGAGTAGCCGATTTAGTAATACGATTTCACTAACAGTTCATCATCTTCCACACTTCAATCATGTTTACGTTGAAATTGGATCCTATACTTTTGTTTGTAAGAGTTAAGTTTTTGTACATTCATTTGAATTGAAATCAGGTTCTTCTGCTTAGTGATCAATGTATGTGACAAGACGGGCCAGTTCCAATGTGAATGAAAGTATAAAAACTCAGTTTTTACAAACAAATAATTCAGGGAACCGACTAATGCTAATGAATGTACAAACTCGATTTTATATAAAGAAAAGTACAATGATCAGAATTTTTCTTCTAAGATGAAAGCACAAGAATCAAATATACATCTTTTCCAACATATTCATAACAAGGGAATCATAATTTTGGTCATAGCATTAGGCAGGAGAAGGAGTGTGTGAAGTAACAAAATACATTGTCCATGATATGCAACGACTATTACCAAAAGACAAATTATAAGGCAACGCTATAACATAGTTTCCATGTTAAAAATAGGCACAATTATTTTAAGAACAGAGTTTGTAATGAGAATAATAAGTAGGAAATTTTGATATGGATCCAACACAGCAAAATATCATCACTTGGAAAAGATATTGCAACTAATCTGCATGACTTATTAAACAGAGCTTCAGTTTTCAACTGCATTTCATTCAATACTTGAATTTAATCATTCCCAAAAACAAATATTTCGAGAAAAGAAATATCATAAATTCCTTCCCACTTGGTAAAGGAGGTTTCATCTATCACATGTCTTCTACCAAATTAAAGGATTTCTTACCAAAAAACCATAATCTACTCGAGGCAATAGGATTTCTTACCAAAACACCTTAATCTACTCGAGGCAAGGCTCTATATGCCTCTATCTAATGAAAGAAAGATGAAGACTTTTAGTTAATTTTAGCCAAGGGGTGTTGATCAAATTTCATGAACTACTGAAAAATCTTCAGCTCATGATTTGGTACTTATACAAAGTATCTGTGATTTAGAATTGCATTTTATAGAACAGTTCAGTTGTAGTCTTGTAGAATTAGCTTGTTTAAGTGAAGTCCCGTAGAATTAGAAGAGATTTTGATCCTACATAACAATGATGTAATTTTAATTGTTCCAACTGTTGAACAATAAATATCAACCAAAATAGCATAAAAATAGAGGAAAAAAGGGGAAGGAAGAGATTGATAGAGATAAATCAAGATACCTTCTTGTAGTCGTGCACATGAGTCAAGCTCTCGGGTATAGCCCAACTCTTAAAATGGGGAAGAGCCACATCAATTTGGTAAAGTTTTGGTGCTAAACTCAAATCAACAGCACAAATATTTTCTCCGTTAACATACGGTCCCTGATCATACAAATTCATCAGCAAAGACAGATTAACACTCGTTACAAGTACTGACTACTTCTTAGTTTCTTATAATTTTATCTATATTCCATTAATTAATGTAATCATTGTAGAAAACTCCACACCTTGATTTTCAGGTGTTCCTCCAATGCTTTCAATTCATCAAGCAGCAGTTGTTCTGATCCATCGTCGGGATCCCTGCTCTTCAAGAATTTGACAAAAAAAGGCAATAATTTGGAGCCCCTATAACAAAAATCAAGCAAAAACCAAATCAATATCATATAAACAACATATCTCATAATAAGTTGACTTGAAGATGCGAATTCCTATACCACCAAAGGTATCAAAAACTCGGTAGCTTGTTAAAGACATACAAAAGTTCAAACAAAATAACTCAAAAGTGATCGGCATATTTTCCTCTAGACTTTGACATATAGCACGACAAAAAACAAACAAAAATTAAACAACAACACATATTTCCCTATAGATTTTGAAATATATATAGCGGTAAAAATAGCAAACAAAAATGAAACATTAGTAAACAGTCCCCTAGATTTTGAAATATAGAGCGAGAAAAGGCAAACAAAAAATAAAAACAGGCATATTTTGCTCTAGATTCTGAAATATAGAGTGACAAAAGGCAAGCTTAGATCAATCTACCCCGGAATCATAAACTTGGACCGTAATCACGAAACTAGATATGAACAAAGATCAACAAATCCAACATCACATTATCATTGCATCCACAAGAGCTCACCAAGATTTTAGCACATCCAAGAAACACAATATACCATAGCATAAACACACACAATAAGGCCAAGAATTTATACAGTGATGAAACTTGAGGAGGAGGAGAGAGAGATGGATTCGGGTATTTTTCTTCAATAACACCAACAATCACATCAGAATCACCAATCCATTGGTCATCAAGTTTTATCAGTGGAACCTTCCCTTCAGGGTTCAAATCCAAAAACCTAAAAAATTCCATGAACAAAAAATGATTAAAAGGTCAAAAAATCAAAAGAAACAACATATCCAAAACTATAACCAACTACAAAACAAGCAGCGTTAAGGAATTCACCACTGGGGCTTCGCGGTGAGATTGATCAAATGCATCCTATAAGGTATCTTCTTCTCTTCCAAAGTCAACAGAACTTTGTGGGCAAAGGGACCTGCATCATGCAAACAAATCATGAGGGAAAAACAAGGAGGAAGATTGCGATTGCACGTGTGTGTTTGCATAGTAGTGAGAATGCAGCAGAAAAAAAAAAAAGAGGAAATTACAGTCTCCCAGAAGGTGCGGAGCGCCTGTAGCAGCCTTGACGCAGAGCTCCACAGCCATGGTGGATCGTGAGCTGCAAGTGTTTGTGAAATTGTCTCGCAGAGGGAGAAATATAAATGAAGAAGAGTGAGAAAGATGTGTAGATACAGAAAAAGAATGACGCGTTGGAAATGTTACGTATGCTAATAGCTAATATGTCTAAATTCTAAAGTCAACTACACAATTGTTGTCAAGTCAAACTTTTTTTTTTTTTCTGTCTAACTGTTGAACAATTGAAGGCCTGCAAATCAACCTTTTTTTTTTCAATCACACCATAATATATCCAAAAATAATAAAAATATATGTTTCGTCCCTTTTATTTTTTTTATGATTCATGAGTGTGATTGTCAAAATTATATAATTCGATAACAAATTTAATTAACCTCCGTATCCATATAAATTTTCACCGTAACTCAAGGAGTAGAAATAAGATAAGCTTTCCTGTGAAACAAGTGTGATGAAACAGGTCCATCCGGCTAAATACGTTCAAACGGTTCCGAAAATCAGAACCGAATCGGTTCGAACCGCCGGTCAACGATTTCGGTTTCGAATCGGAACCGGGAACCGCCGGGAATCGGTTCGGTTCCGGTTCCATTTTTTACAAACCGGCGAACCACCGGTTTTTACAAATTTCTTTTTTTTTATTTTTTTAATTTTGCAACTTTTATGACATTAGGACACAAAAACGATTTAGAGGTAACCCTACCCAAGAGTTAGACTCTTATTTAAGTGCTACTTTTGAATCTATTGCTTTTGAGACTTCAAGTGATTTGTTGAAGTGGTGGTCACGAAGAACCACCATGTATCCTATTCTAACCATTATTGCTAAGGAAATGTTTGCAACTCCTGCCTCGACGGTTTCGGTTGAGCATGTCTTCAGTATTGAGCATGAAACTCAAGCTCTTTCATTTTTTTCCCCTTCTCTTTAGTCTTTAGATAGATTTTTGTAATTGTAATAGATATATTTAGTTTGTAATAGTCTAATAGATTAGAATTAAGATTATAAATTCATTAGAATTTCAATCATTAGGTTAGAAACTTAGAAATTGAGTTCTTTATAACTTGTAATAATTTTCCAATTTATAATGAAAACATTTGTTCACTTAGATTTTTTGTACTCTATTTCAATCATGAATTATATCGAAACAAACATTAAAAAAGAAATTCGGAGTTGCAAAAAAAAAACCGGAACCGCCCGACCCTGCCTGGCCCACTCATCTATTTATATATTTTTTTTCTTTTTTTTCTCACTCACCATACCCTAATCTGCATTCTTCTTCTGCACAAAGATGGTCGTTCTTCTCTTCTACACAGATCGTCGCCGCTTCTTTCCCGCTTCTTCTTCACTGCTTATTCGCTGCTTCTTCATCACCGCTTCTTCACTGCTCATTCTTTACCGCTTCTTCATTCTCCTTCTTTTTCTCTCTTTCTCCTGCGCAGAGAGAGAACGATACAAATCCTCCTACTGGCACACACAGCCGTATTCTTTCACCACGAGAACGAGTCGGCAAAGAGAGGCGAGAGCTCGTGAAACGTTGACTGGGATGCCAGGCCAGCGCAGTAGCTCCACTACCCCAACTCCGTCTGGCTCCTTTTCGTGTCTCTGCCGCCGTGCCGTCGAGTGATAGCGGATGAAAGGTGTTTGTCAGAGCAATAGTACACATGGCGTGTTTGTTCAATTGTTTGTATTTGAATATTTTCTTATTTGTACTCATGAGGGCATTGTTAATATAACAATTGTTGTCATTGCTTGGATGTTTGTTGTTTCTAGTATTTTGAATCCATTAATGATAGACAATTCTGGATTAGAATTTGTATGTATTTATGATATTATTTGTCACATTCCAATCAAACTCTTATGTTATGATACTCACTATAATGTAAATATATATTACCACAAAGATATATGTGTGATACCTCAAATGGATTTATGTAATACCTAAGGTAAAAATGTAATACCTTAAAAGGATTCATGTAATACATTAAAAGAGATACAATACCACAAAGGTAAAAATGTGATACCTTAAAGGATTTATGTAATACCTTAAAGGTAAAATTACAATACCATAAAAGTAAGAATGTGAATACAATACAACAAAGGTAAAAAATGTGATACCTTATAGAGATTTATGTAATAGCTTAAAGGTGCATACCTAATACCTTGTATGTATGCATGTAATACCTTAAAAGCATACATGTAATACCATAAAGACATAAATGTAATACCTTAAGAGTATATGTTGGAAACATTTAAGTATGTTTTGATGAGACAAAACCTTAAAGAAAGTAACTCTAACAAGCATAACCAATCTTAGGAGAGGTTACTGCAACGAAGTTACTGCAGAAAGATAAAGATCAGAGAAAGTGTCAAAGGAAGGATACTGAAGAGAATGGTGGAAAGGAATCGGGTGAACTAATTAGGATACTGATGACTGCAGGAAGTTACTAGAAGAGACCTTGCTGAACCAGATTGCAAAGCAGCAAGCTACCAGACAGCAAGCTACTTGAGAGACTATGCCGAAAGCATACTGCAGAGCAGCATGCTACAGAAGCCTCAAGCTACCTGAAGGAGCAAGCCAAGGAAGGAAGCTCCAAAGTAAGCGTGAGGAGGAAGCTACAAAGCAGGCATGAGAAGAAAGTCAAAAGTTACTGGTAGAAAGAAGAAGATTACCGGTAGAGAGAAGAGAAGAGGAGCCAATCAGAAGAAAACACGTGGAAAGCGAAAAGCTTGTGTGTGTCAGAAGAAGTGCGACGCTATCAATGATGGAAATCTATCTACCTTCAACGGGCAGATTTCCTAATCTATAAATAGAAGAAGACTGAAGAACTGAAAAAGAAGAAGAGCAGAGAGAACGCGCAAACAGAAGAGAGCGCAAAAATAGAGCGTAGAAAAGAGGGGGAATGCTACACAAAAGAAAAGAGAGCAAAGTGGGGAGCAAAAGAAGAAGAGAGGAAATAGAAGTTCAAACACCCCACACCCCAAAGACGCATACTCAGTCTCACAGTTGAGATAACAAGTTACAACAGTTCAACCTGCAAAAGAAGTTTAAGCCTGCTGCATCCAGTTGAAGAATGAGAAGACAAACCCTTATCTTAAGGACTATCTTGGAGTGCTCAATACGAGGAATAGAGTCCTGCTGAGTTGGCCACTTTCTGAAGAAGAAAGTGAGGACCCTGGGTGGGTAGAGTATGATCCTGTGTGGGTCAGTTAAGAGAGTAAGCAAGCAGATGTGTGAAGGTTTGCTACTTACTTGTTAAATCTGTGTTGTAATAGATAGGGCTATATAAACCAACAAGATTTAACGAATGTTCCCTCTTGAGAAGAGGCAGAGAGGATGTAGAAGGATTACTCCATCTTCGAACCTCTGTATATCCATGCGTCTATTCATGCTTACTTTCTTTATGCACATCTTATGTTAGATGCATGTCCTGCATATTTGGTCTTTGAATGAGAGGAAGCTTCCGCAAATATAACTCTGATCAGTAACCTCCCAAAAGGTTACTGCCTCTCGACCCAAAGCCTTGAAAGAAAAGAAAAGTTTGAAAATACAGTAGACTTATTCACCCCCCCTCTAAGCCTACTACCACCATTGTGGGACCCAACAGTATACACGCAATACCCCGAAGAGTATCACATTTATACTCTTAAGGTACTGCATTTTTATCTTTAAGATATTATATACATTCATTTTAATGTATCACAGTTTTACCACACTTTTTTACCTTTTTAAGTATTACATCAATTTCTTTTAAGGTATCACAATTTTATCTTTATGGTATTGTAAATACTTACATTATTTTTACCTTTAAGTATTACATAAATTTCTTTTAAGGTATCACAATTTTATCTTTATGGTATTGTAAATACTTACATTATTGTATTGCATGCATATATTTAAGGTATTACACGGTTATCTTCTTTTTAAATATGAAACTTGCAATCTGCTAATTATCAGAGAAGAAAAAAAACAACAAGGAAACCACAATAAACTCCAAAACATGAATCATCCAACCAATAATTAACTAATAACAATACAATGTAATCTCCAATCATCAAGAAGAAAACAAGAACATACGATAATCAAAAAACAAAATAAAAAACTGAAATTTTACAAAAAAAAAGGAGAGAAAAGAACAAATTGATTGGAGAAAGAAAAAAAGGAGGAAAATTAGAACAGATTGAGCAGCCCCGATGATGTAATCAACGCCCTCAATTTCTCCGACACAGAGTGGTCCAAATCCTCGATGACAATAGAGACTTGTACATGGTTTTGTAGCAGAATCGAATTGAGATCTGCTTCATCATCCTCCTATGTGACAAATTGAAGTTGTGTTTGATGAACTGGATCAGATTGAGGTGATACGAGGAGAATATCTCGACGGTGCTTAGAGGCGGAGATTGCTCCACTAGTCGACGTTGGGGCAGACACCAAAGAGGAGTGATGAAGAGCAGAAGAAGGCCAGATGAAGAAGGAGAAATGAAAGAAAAAAAAACTAGATTACGCAATAGAGGAGATGAAAAAAAAAAGAAAAAAAGAAAAGAAAAATATATATAGATGAGTGGGTCGGGTCGGGTTGGGGCATGGATAGCACACAAGGTTTTGCGTGTAAAAAATGGTAAACTTAAAATTACAATATCTTCTCTTACAATTAAAGGACAAATAGATTTGAAGTATTCAATTCTTTTTGGGTAATTCTATACACACGTCACTCACAACTAAACACACCCCATTTACTAAATACACCCACAATTATATCAAAATCTTTACACAATTTCTAAACACACCCCACAACATTACAATTATACACTTTATGAATTAAAAAAAAAACAAAATAACATAAAATACTTTATACACCCCACCCACACCACCCAAATCCACCACACCCCATCTCTACAAACGCAAGCAAAGAAAAAAAATTTGAATTTGAGGAACATCCAAGATTTGATCCAAATCTACCGAACATTTGATAGTGCGTACGGCGTGTAGTCGAACGGCGTGAAGGAGTTCGATCAATCCAAATCTACAACTTACCATGGATCCTAATGAAGCACAAAACCCACCAAGTAAGTGTAGTGTATTTTTTGTTTAAGAAATTTGTCTTATACTATTTTTAATGGGGTAAAATTGTATGAAAGTTGTCTAAAAATCATCTTTGGGTTATGGGTTTAGGGTTGACATAAGTTATGTGTTCAATTTGATGAAATTTGAGTTGAATTTGAGCCCGAAAAATTGGAAAATCGCGTGTTTCGATCTGGGTATGTTCGGCCCTAGTTGGTCGAACACTGTGAAGTGTGTTCGGCAACCAGCCGAACATGTGCAAGTGTGTGCGGATATCCACCGAACATTAGTGCGTTTGTTCGGCCGTCAGCCGAACAACTTTGTTGTTGTTCGGTGACCTGTCGAACACTTTAAGTGATGTTCGGTTGACTGCCGAACTCTCCTGCTTTTGTTCGGCTACCTGCCGAACGCTTGCGTATTTTTTTCATGTCATTTTTCTGTATGTTAAATATCAACCTTTCGACACTCGTGTTATTTAAGTTCACGTATCTTTTTGACTGATTGTTTCAGCTTTCTTTTGTAGTAGTGTATCAAAAGAGACGACCTACTGCGTCTAATAGAAGAAGACGTAAAGCGGAAGAAGAGAGAATCGAACAACCAGTGCCGTCTGAATCTGCTCTTCCTCTAATTCAGTATAATGTGGAGGAAGCAAATGTTGTTCCGAAAGTTCCACATGACGTGGGGGATGAGCATGTTGATGATGAAGGGGGAATGGAGGATGATGACGAGGCCGACGAAGAACTATTGACTGGTCCTTGTCCGGGTGGTCCTATTGATCATCGTTTGATCCCAAGTTTCAAGACGCATGTGTCATATGATATATGGAATGGGGTGGAGAGAGACGTGTTGAAATTTCATTGTCACACAATGAAATTGGAGACGTGGAAGTTTGTGAACATGGTGGATATGTTCAAAGATATGATCGAGCGAACTCAAATCCCCGACCTCGGATGAATTTCGTATAAGACACCGAACAAGAATCTGCTCTGTGCTTTCGTGGAACGGTGGCAACCAGAGACTAACACGTTCCACATGTCATTCAGTGAGATGACTATTACGTTACATGACATACATAGACTGACGATGCTTTCGGTCACTGGAAGACCATTTATGGTGGCCCAAGGCAGAAACCGGCCTGAAATTCCAATGCTTCTGATGCAGAGATTGTTGGGGACGAGCACCGATGAGAGCTATGAAGCCCTACAAGGTCACAGGGGTAGCTCGATTCGCTTGGAGTGGCTTCGTTCTCGCTTTGAAGCGGATACGAGCTCGCCGAATGAAGATGTGAGAACGGCTGCTGCTCGTGCATACGTCTGGTTCGTTTTAGGTTACACCATCTTTTCAGATAAGAGTGGTACTCTAGAGCGGATACGAAGATCTTACGACTGTTGGATGATTTCGATCGTATACATGAGTATGCCTGGGGTGCAGCGGCCTTGGCATTTTTGTATCCACAGTTGGGTTTGGCTTCGAGGAGTGGTGTGAAACAGATGTGTGGATATCTGACTTTACTTGAGGTACTACCATATTTGCTATCTTTTTATACTAATGTACGGATGTTTGGTGTCTTTTTATACTAATGCATAGCTTGGTATAAATTGTATTAGGCTTGGATATATGCGCATTTTCCAGTGTTTAGGCCCACCCAGAATGGACATTACCGGGTAGATGAGCCAATGTCACAAAAGTGGATCCAGAGAGCTCATGCTGGAGGTATCTTTTCAAGGGTACTTGAATCAACATTAAACTATTCTATTCTATATTATGTCTTTCTTTCTGTTCTGAAGGGCTTCTTGCTCTTCTTCAAATAGGCTTGATAGTGTGCATCTGTATGTGTCTCTCAAGCTTTTGCAGCAGCTATTCCGCCTTCTCTGATGAAATCAATTTCTTTGAGGATAGAGTGATGATGGATACGTGTTCCCACGTAGGTAAGTGCTCTACGCCGGCTAGGGACTTGCTAGGCATGCAGTGATGGGGCTTCAGCGTGTATTGGCTATACGTGAGGTGTTAGACAACATGACTCTGGTCTCCGCAAAGTGTAAGTGTATACATTTCCTTATGCATTTCATATAAACACGATTTTGAAAAAAATTGGACAAGTGATGCATATTATCATATGCCTTAAAATGTAGGTCGATTGGGATCCTTATAATGATGTTCGAGAATACTTCCTTCGAAAAGATGTGACTTTCTTCCAGGGGTGTATACGGGCATTCGACTGCGTTGAACCTTACTATCCCGACCGAGTGTTTCGTCAATTTGGCTACGTTCAAAGGATACCACTTGAACCACTTGTGCCGAGTGTAGTTCGACGTGGTAACAACGCTTTGAAGTACAAGGTCACTTGGGATGCTCTTGGAGCTTACTCTCGAGTATGGAGGAACCATGTGCTGTCCATGGAGGACCGTGGTCGAGATGCTAATCCACCATGGGAATGCGTGGATGAATACATGGATTGGTGGAACACGGTCTCGCACCCAGTGATCCAGAACCCCTTGAACGTGCCACCGGAGCACGTTCAAAGTAGCCGAATGAGAGGTCCCGATCCGTGGGAAATGATCGCTGATGCCCGTAGATATTTGGATCCCGTGTACCAGCAATGACTACAAAATGCGGATGGGATGGAGCTCTCCGGGGTCATGCCAGCGTTGGTGGTAGCATGTCATTCGTTAAACATTGAGGATCAACCGGAGAGCTCTACACGAGCGTCAGACAGGAGTCGTAGAGGTCGTAGATCATAGATTGATTCATGGTGGATTTTGTACTTCGCTTTAAACTTTTTTTGTAACATGTCAATGTACGTATATTGCATTGAACGAATTAGGTTTATTTGAATCTAAAGCAGAATTGCCTTGAAGTTATTATTTGTCTTTACTTCGATTATTCGTACCTATTTGCATGGCATCACTTATTCATCTCAAGTAGAATATATTATTTTCCATGTGTTGAATAGACTAACTATTTTCCACCGGAGCAATTACGGGTATCCAATGTATGAAGAAACAAATATAATCATATAACAATCCAAAAAACATGCATTGCATCAGTGGTGATCTCGTTTATAGCACTAAATGCAGCCTACAGCTTACTAGAATAACTGTGCCTACTGGAATAACGGCACAATCGTGCCTTCTAGAATATACATCTATTTACGTATTCTTGGATTATACATCTCAATCTATATACAACGTGTCAACTCCTACTGACGAGTGGCCACTTCGATGCTCCAATGCGAACTGCGTGATTCATTGCTTGTAAATTTCTGACCAACCGGTTGCACATTCACGCCGTTGCCCGAACCACCCTTCAATGATTGGAGGTAAGGGACACTCACCCTCTAAATTCACCTAACAATAACATTAAGCTTTTACATAATTGTGTATCTCCAATGTGAAAGCATTCAAAAAAGTAGAATCTTACCACAATCCAGTGGTTGTTCCCAACGAGTGTCATGCATATGAGGTTCGGATTTAGTAGCACTTGGGATCTCATTGGTAGAACCGTCACACAAAGTTGTGGAGACAAGTGGACAATGGCTGAGTTGTAAGCATTGGCGGTGAGATATGTCATCTCCGGGAATGCAAACCAATGATTCACATCATATGTGGACGGATCGAAGTAATGCAAGTTGTTGAGGATTTTTTAAGTCCAATCTCGCACCCCATTAATGCTTTGGTACAACCCTTCGTAATCTTTCAACTCCCGAATTAGCTCACTTCGTACTTGTGGCCACGAATTCTTGCCCAAACCTATTGCATGGGCGAGACATCTGAATCCACAATGACTATCTCCTACCGGGTTTTTGATACTCAACACATGACTGTGGAAGATGGACGAAAGTTGGGCAATGAGTACTTCATCACCAACCTTACGGACTGACCGACGTCTCACCAGCTCTTTTTTAGACTTCATCAGGGTGAAGATCGGTTTTCCAGGGTCCATATCCTCGAAATATACATTCTGCTCAATCGATGGGGAGTTGCTATCATGCAATGAGTTAATGATCTCAAACTTACTTGGGTTGCGCTTCGTGGAAGTTGATGCTTTGGATTTACTTTTGCTCGGCCTACCACGGGGACGAGCGACCTCGACTGGTTCTTGTAATGTACTCATTGTGGGCATCTTTATCTCACGAAGTCTTTTAAACAACAACAACTTTTCGGCTTTAGATGCATTATGGTACAACTCCAATATTTCATCAATAGTTTCAAATACACGATTAGTTGCATCTTCATCTTGCGTCTCCTGACTCCTTGAGGGCTCACAATCCAACTTTGTCCAATAAGGATCAATCATCTCAAGCTGGACGACTTGGTGATCTCGTTTCAACTCTGCAAGCTCATGCGCACAAGGTAAACCACAAGTCATCCTTAACACACAACCACACATTAGAGGGTCGACACCACAACTGTCAACCCCTTTCATCTCTTCAAACATCAAGGCAAGGGCGTGATGAGACACAAGTCCTCGAATGTTCTTGAAAATAGGCAAACAATATCGATGTGGCGCCACATTATGGCTCTGCTCGAATGAGGCCCTGATTTGAACATGAGATGTGATAAACAAATGATGTATCCTCCCCCAAGAAGTCTCAAAGTTTGATTGACTTGTGCCCAATTGCCTTTTCAGTTTCGCATGTGCACTCTCAGCCCTACGAATACATAACACAACATATTAAGTATTATCATAATATCAACTGTTGACACAATTAAATAAACAATGTAAGTAATATCAAACACATGACATACCTGTTGCTAGTTGTATTTTGATAATGCATAACCTTGTTTGTCCAACATAGCACAAACCTCTCCTTATATGGCTCAATCCAAGTCTTCATGCAATACATCACGACACGTTCCACATCTGCATAGTCAAGGTGGAACCTCCTCAGCAGCTCGTTGAATCGGGGTTCATCCTCAGCAGATATCAGAATATTCCATGCATGCATGAAACACTCCTACTTGTCGGCCCTACCAATGAGTGGTCGACATTTGGCCAAGACATTTTTATTAATGTGCCCCTACAAAGGAAATGTGTAGAAGTGGGGAAAGTAACGACAAGGGCATTCATGAGGGCAATCTCCCGATCAGTTACTATCACCTTCGGTACTACATCTTCGATCATTAGTCCCTTGAGTGTAGTGAGGGCCCACCGATAGTTATCCTTACGCTTCTTCTCCAAATATACACAGGCCACAGAAAACGTGATGTTTGTGGAGGTAACACCAACGATCTCTAGGAGGGACATTTTGTACCTATTAGTCTTGTAGGTACAATCCATTAGGAGCACACTCAGAAATGCACGCATCAACTCTACAGCTGTAGGATGAGCGTAGAAGAGATCGGTGACCCTATCTGTACCTTCGCATCTCCTACTCAAGTGGTAGTACTTACCATCCTTCAATTTCCCCAACAAGTACTGCATCTGAGTTCGTCCTCCATGCTCAATCACTTTATGCTTTTGACGAGCATTGTATAGTGTCTTCAGTGTAGACGCATTTTCCTTAAAGGATTGCTTCAAAGTGCTCAAGATATCTTTGGGCTTTGCTCGGTTTAGTGAAAGGTCACGAACAAGCTGATCCTCAGCAGGCGTTAGTCGACCTGCAAATGAATGTTTGACCAAATGTCTGCCCATTGGGTGATTATGCAAACCACACACCACCTCTAAGTTCTAATGTCCGAGCTCATTCACCTGCACTCCTTTTAGCATGAAAGGGCAGTCACATTTTTTTATGCCGGTGTTTCGTGAAGATACCGACAGCTGATTAACGGAGTCCACACTTTTTGAGGCCAATCTCTTCTTTAGTGGGCGATACTTACCACCTCGCTCACATCCTAAAAACACTCGAGCGCGCCTGCCACTTTCACCACTATCACTACGTCTAATAAGGACAACAGTGTTTAAACATATTCCAACCTTTTACGCCCAACTGACCATTTCCTCACGACTCTCAAATATTTCAGTCGTCGAGAACTCCTCTGAGAAATCAATAAATTGATACATGGGATCATCATTCGACTCCTGCAGTTCGTTAATAATCCTCATTTCCACCTCATCTGATTTTTTTTCCTATCCATATGCAAAACCGAACAACTACATAAGTATACTTTGCTCAATATATCAATTCAAATCAAAATTTTGTGTCATAAGAAGGTCGGAAAGCAAAAATTGGATCCGTTCGGCCAAAACAATCCGAACAATATGAACTGCATTCGGCCAAAACAGGCAGAACGCGCTTCAACTTGTTCGGACAAGCCGAACCTCCTTCAAAATGTTCGGCCAATCCGAACATGCAGTGTTTTGTTCGGCCGTCTGCCGAACACAGCAAGATATGTTCGGCGTGTTGCCGAACACTCTTCATGATGTTCGGCCTGTGCTAGCCGAACAATTGTTGAGTTCATTTTTTTTTTGGCTTCTTTTACGAAAAAATCAAACCGTATTAACAAATTTAAACACTTACATTGTCCAGATCTCCTTCTTCCTTTCAAGATGCTTCAGCTAAGGTATAATTTTTTTTTGGGAAACTTTGGAAGATTTTTGATTTGAGAGTATATTTAGTGATTTGAAGGTGATAGATATATATATATATATATGTAGTGTATGGAAGTGGGGTGTGTTTAGTTGTTGTAGGAAGTTGGTGTGTAGTAATTTATTATTTAGATTTTGAATTATTTTAATAATTGGGTTAGTAAGAGTAAATTAGTAATTGTGTAAATATTTTAATTTTATGTTATTTAATTGGGGTGTGTTTAGTTGGGAGTGGGGTGGGTAGTATTGGCCGTTCTTTTTTACAAAGAAGCAGCAGTTTTCAGTTCTATCCGTAGGTTGGCGCCTCTCTCTCTTCTCTGTCTTTCCATCTCTCTCTCACCTGTTCGGTAGAAGAAGAAGAAAAGGAGAATGCTCACATGGCTGCCTCACCACACAATTCTTCCTCTGCCCTCTGATAAAGCAGCTTCATGGACTTCCTTCTCCGCTTTCTCTTCTCAACCCTTTCTCTTTCATAGGTACACACCATTTCCCACTTCTCCTTCATTCTTCCTATTTCCTTTTCAGCTTCATAACATCATTTTTCCAAGTTTTTCTCATCTAATTTCTGAATAAACAGGTTTCTCAGCACGAATCCATCTCAATTTCACCATTTAAGTTTTGAGGTTCAATTCCTGGTTGTGTTTTAATTAAGAGATTTGAAATGTATTGATTTATTCCACCCAAATTAGACTCCAAAATCACTCAAAAAGTAGGTTATAATGAAAGTGATCAATTTAAACAACATCAGTCCTTTGTTTGTTTGTTCATTCGTTCTGAAACTGGGGAGAACTTACTGTTGGGAATTAAAGAAATTGCTTTTGAGAGTTTCGGATAATTGTAAGAGTTTGTATGCTTTGAAAATTTGAGAGAATTGAACTTACTGTAGATATTGAATCATGTTTGTAAACATAGGTGTGATTTTATTAATATATATTAGCAAAGTTGGTTTGGTTGCATAATCATACTAAAAGTAGTGGGGCTTCTATTAGACTGAATGATAGGTATGTACAGTATTTAATTATTTGTGTATGAAGAGTTGAGTGGTGGGAACCTATAGAGAGAATTTGGAAAACTGAAAACTCCTAGTGGTAGAACAAACGGAGCATAATATCTATGCTCTTATGAATTTCAAAGCCACCGCCATGTCCTTCAATCCACACAACTGTACTGATTTTGGTTTTTTCGTTTCATTGTATAACTTAGTGTTTCACAGTTCATGCAGGCGATGGATTGCCCAAAAGAATTACAAAGGTATTGTGGTAACGAGTGTGCTTGCTAAAGTCAAGAATTCACCACCGCCAAACCTTGATACACTGATCAAGGAACGTCACAAATACTTTGATGAGGTGATCATCAGTGTTCGGGCTGGAGATGGAGGTCATGGTGCCATTCTCAATCTTCCTAACCAGAATGCTCCTTCTAAGTCAGGGCGCAAATCTGAAAAAGAGAAAACAAAGAGAAAGATTTCATTTAAAAGGGATTTTGATGGTTCATACATCCTTCCTATGGGTGGGAATGGTGGTGATGTCATAATTTATGCGGATGAAAGCAAAGATACCTTATTGGAGTTTCACAAGAATAGTCGGTATAATGCAAAACGTGGAGGAAATGTTGATGCAATGGGCGTTTTGTCTTCTCAATTGCATAATGGGCTTTCCGCATCAGCACTTCGTATACCAGTACCTTTAGGTTTGTTACCCTCAGTGATCTGTCACATTGGTGCTTTTATTATCTTGCTAGTAAATGAACCATTGTCAAATCGAAGTTTAATGGTTTGATTGGCATTGTGGTGATTTTTATGATTTAACCTTTATTTGACCTCCAAGTAATAACTGACTGAATCTTTTGGTTAAACTGACAACATAACAAAATGGCCCTTCATTTTAAATTCTTATTTATTATTTTAAAATTTGCAGGTACTGTTGTGAAACTAAAAAGAGGAAAACTTCTGGCTGATTTAGCTCAACCAGGAGATGAAGTAGTTGTTGCAAAGGGTGGACGTGGAGGGGTAAGGATATGTTTTCTAGAACAATCCAGGTGTTCAACATTTAATCTTGTTGTGAGATGTGAGTAAAATGATACATGAGAAATATCAGCTGAGAGTGAAAGTTTTATAGCTGTTGTTGAGTGGAAGGGGAAAAAGGAGAAACACCCAAAGTGAATGATTTAATTTCATGATTCACCTAGTACATTAAAAGGAAATACAGGAACAAGTGTCTTTTAATTTGTTTCTTCTCAAGGCATACTTGCAGATGAAATATTATTGTTTCTACTTCAGCGTGCTTTCAACTAATTTGTATTTAGTATTTAATGGTTTTTGACAGATTAGCTTGTTGGAGATACCTGAGCATAGGAAGAAAAAAATGATGGCTGTAACCTCCAATGTAATGAGAGATGACAGTGACAAGGTAATGCTTGATGCTTTGATCCATATTCTATTAGACATTTGATTGTATACCTTTCTTCTTTGTAATATTATGTATTGGATTTGTATGATTGGATGTACAATATCTTATATCTGTTTTTTTTTTTCCTCCTTTTTTGTCAATTGAAATGTGTTTGAAACATACAGACTTGTGGTCAACTTGAAAATGATTCATTCGTAGATGGAAGTATGCATTTCCATGAAGCGTTCTTACTCTTGACTTGATTAATGTAGCTGCTTAAGATGTGCCTAGAATTGTGTTCTTGTGTCTACAGGAGAACTGGTATGATGATCCAATGGGGCATCAAAACATGATCAAGGCCATTGAAGGCCATTCAATTTGATAAGTTGATTTAGGAGTAGGACGAATCAGTGCCAAAATTAGGAACAATAAGGTTCATGCCATACTATCGGATAGTTTTGGTATATTTCCATATCTAAATTATATATCTCTCACCTGAGCTTCAACGCACTAACTCAAAATATTATTGAAAACCAAGACAAAGATCTACAAGTTTCATGTTCTGACTTCTGAGTTTTCCTATATTTGATTGCACCGTGGTTCATATCAGTTGGTAACCAAATCCTATGTTTCAAGCAGGTCTGAATGTCTTTACATCTTGTTTCTGATACTAAAGAATTCAAAAATAAAAAATTTGAGTGTGAAGTTGAGCTAGGATTTCCTATGTTGTTCGTTTTCAGTGAGTCATTCTGGCTGAGTTCCAGTGAATTAGACCAAGTCTGTCTTATGAAATTAAGTTTGTCATCTACATACTAGTTCTTTTGATGAATTTAGCTTTAACATTTGTGGCCTTATTTGTTGTTTCTGTTCTCAATCCAAATAATTCCAGGTCATGGAGTAAGTGGTTTGAATTTCTGTACATTGGTAGGTTTAGGTAATACAAATTTGTTCTTGACTATCTTGGGAACTATTATCATATAATGGTTGGGGTCTTGGAAGGTTTGTATTAGTTGGTGTATGTTCGCAAGCAGATTTAGGAAAACTCGTAACTTGGAAATTTGTTTGAATCATTGTGTTTGGAGCTCAGACATGATAGCTAAAAATTGAGACACGTTAACATGTCAACATTATGGTGAAATCATATTTAGGAAAATGAAATTGTAGGTATCTGTCTTGGCTTTCCATAGCGTTTTTGACTTGTCACAATTGGAGCATCGGATGTGTGAGATGAAGTCAAAAAATGAGAAATGTGAAACCTGACAAGAATATGGCATTAACCTTGTATGTTTCTAATGTAGACGCCTTGCATCCAAACTCCCTCATCCATCCTTTGAACCTTTAGTTGGACTTGTTTATGTTTTGGTACCCCTTGAATCATATCAAGAACAAGGTAAAAGAATTATATGAAGTTACTTGGTTCAGATTTTCATGCAGCTAGTCTATGTAAACTTCATGTGCTTTTCAAAAGTCAAATTAGGACATTTTCTAGACTTGGTCTGGTATGCAATAAAGCATTATGATTTTAGACATCTCTTCATTTCATCTTCCATTGATGATTGTGAAACCATCATTATAATGCCTTAAAATGGTATCAGGTGATTGCTGTTAAGGTTTTCATTTGCCTTTACATGATAGAATGTGTCTTTGATTTTGTCATTTGCAGGTTCTAGTTCTTGGTCAGCCTGGAGAAGAACTCAGTCTGCAATTAATACTAAGAGTTGTAGCTGATGTTGGCCTTGTTGTAAGTATTACTTATACCAATCATATCAGTAAATCTAATGCATGCATTACGTAAATGATGCAAGAACTTTTCAGCACATCCATATGTAGAACTTGTATGTATAGGTTATAGGGCAAACACACTCTACCATGCATATGTAACTTAGTCAAGTTTACATGCAAATAAATGAAATCCTATAAGCTGTTGACCACCTAGTGGCTCAGTTTAATTTTTCTTATTTCTAAATTTTTTGTAGCTTTTCTTTGTTTCTGTTTTCCCTTTCATAAATGGATTTCATTTCTATGAAGTAGCTTGGGAACTAAATTTTATGATGCAATGCGGAAGCTCTAATTTATAAGTAAACTGACACGGCTGTGTTTTGAGTAAGGTGTTGGTTCTTGTAATTTTCTTTCTTAACTGGCTTTGGAAATTTACCTTTTCAATTAGGTTATCTTTTCTAGGCCATCACAGTTTGTCCCATACTTATTTGGTCTTTGTATGCAAATTCTCCTTGTGCACTTGCACTATGAAGTGTCTTCGCGAATTTGAAACTCTTGAGGTTGCAGTCCTTTCTGGTTACATTGTCCTAGTATAAACAGAAATCAATTGGTAGGTTTACCAATAATTCTTTGAATGTTGAAGGCCCTATCTGAAATGATAGATATGGAAATTGGAACTGTTTCGAAATTGTTATTTAGAATTGGTACAATGTTCCTTCTGAACCACACTATTAAATAACATAACATGTACATCTGCTATTCCCTGCTCGTCATTTTTTTCTATGGACTGTATTACAATGAGTTAGAATATAGGTCTAGATTATTACTCTGTTAAGAATACCAAAAACTGTGGCAATGTTTAATTGTAATGATCAGAACAAAAATTAAGCTTCACTATCAGCGGGTGCTTATTGTTTGCCTTCCAATTTGCAGGGGCTTCCAAATGCTGGAAAGTCTACCCTATTGGCAACTGTCACACTTGCAAAGCCTGATATAGCTGATTATCCTTTTACAACCTTGATGCCAAATCTAGGACGCCTTAATGGTGATCCCAGTCTAGGGCCTGGGCAATTTTCATCTGAGGCGACATTGGCGGATCTGCCTGGCCTAATTGAAGGTGCACATCTTGGCAAGGTACTTTATATTTCTTTTGTTTGAGTGATCTTTCAATAAAGCTTGTTCTTTCATGTTCTTTATCACCCATTTATTAACTTATTTGTCATGAACTCTTAAGTTATACATAACATTTCCATTTTTTTGTAGGGTTTAGGTCGCAACTTTTTAAGGCATTTGAGGAGGACTAGGCTGTTGGTGCATGTTGTCGATGCAGCTTCGGAGGATCCTGTGGGTGACTACAGGACAGTGAAAGAGGTATTCCCTTAGTTTGCTACCTAGTAGAGGTTTATTTTGAGCTTGATTGTTCTTGTGATGTCCAACAATTTGAACTTGTCTTTAATATGTGGCCCCCTTGGTAGTTCCCTCTGCCAAATGCAACATGATTTTTTATATTTATATACGTGTAAAACTATGGAACTCATAAGATTACTCTCGCAGGAATTGCGGATGTACAATCCTGAATACCTTGAAAGACCATACATTGTTGTTCTAAACAAGATTGATGTTCCTGAGGTTTGTCTTAAAGTTTTTCTTCTCGTTTGTCAGTGCCCTTTATGAACGGGAACTGGAGCCTTCTTGTTGCATGTTATTTTCAGTTAGTCAACTACTTAAGCATGATAATTTCTTTTCCAGGCACAGCAAAGACTTCCATATTTAACTGAAGAAATTAGGCAGATTGGAAGTGATAAGGTGGACTTGGGGACTGATGAGAGTACCTCTGAAACGGCTGATATTCCGTTGGAAAATGATGATATTGTTCCTCATGAGAAGAGGGTGAAGGAAATTGAAGAATATCCACGACCCTTGGCCGTTGTAGGTGTCAGTGTCCTGTAAGTTTACCATTCTTCTTCATTCATGTTACATTATTCTGCTTTGATATACTCAAGAACATGCATGTTCGTCTGCAGGAAAAGCATTAGAGTTGATGAAATGCTCAAGGAGATAAGGGCGGCCTTGCGCACTTGTCATCAAGGTATTCAATTGCGGTAAATTTGTGCACAACCACGACGAATTAAAAGAGGTGAAATCGTTGTCCTTTGAAAAATGTTTCCCACCAATGCGAAAAAAGTGAAAATGATGATATAGTCCCAGGTGTGGAAACTGATTTGGGTAGTGGTGATGTCAACTAGTAGAGATGTGTCAACTGGTATATATGCTTAGTCTAAAGTGGTTCACTTGTCCCAATCTGTACAGGGTTGTGATGAGTCACTTATTTGTCTCCTCAAATCCTCAAAATGGTCACTTACCAAATGATATGTTGTATCGATGATGATGTATTTGATCTTGAACGCAATAAAATATTTTGAATAATGCCAATAACACCCTTGTTACAATAAACAGGAACATCTTTTGCAATTATATTATAGTCTCTCAGCCTCAACTATTATCTCATTCATGGAACAAAATATCATCCTCAGGTGTGAAGGTTGATTGAAGTCCATGTTTCACCAATTTGGTGTGAAGAATAATTGCACAAAATTTGGGGACACATTATTCCATCATACCAAATTTAAAAATAGGGTTAAATGTAAAATAAAATTTAGTATATATTTTCTTCAATTTGAAAGCTAATCTATATTTTTTCTTCGATTGCAATCCAATCTTCTAAAATTTATCTAATTGTAAATTTTCCCACAAAATAGAGATCACATAACTCATGTGAACCCTTACTAATATGGAGCATGGTGTTAATTAATTAGTGTGGGTATGTTTTAATGTGTGTTTTTTGTGTAATTTTAATGAAAAGCACTAAAAACTCCCACAGTATACGTGAAACTGTGAATGAGAGGAGAGAGAGGAAAATCAATGTTAATTGATGTAAGAGTATCTTTATCTTTATATATATAAAAACACAAATATTACCTAAAATAGTAAGACAATGATTTTCCCACCCAAACCTCATCCTAAATATAGAAATTAGGAAATAAATAAATAAAAATAAAAATTGTAAAAAAAAAGGTGAAAAAAAGTAATCAAATTTGTGATAAATTAGGAAAATATAAATGTTTCCTTTAATCTAAATGTAATAATACCAAATTATGGTAATTGATTGTAATCAAATATCAAAATTATAATTTATGAATTAACTTAATTCCATAAATAAAGGTTTCACAACCTTATCAATTATGAATTACAATTAAAGATTGATTTACTGTGTCTATATATATGGTAATACTGTAATAATTGGATATTGATTTATTAGGTATATATATATATAAAATAAAATTGTAATTAGTTAATTATTTAAATATACTTTTTATTTATTTATGCTCTCTCACTCACTATAAATATTTAATTTTGGTGATTTGACATCTCAATTCATATATTTATGATATTATTTAAACAATATGTGTGTGTGTGTATATATATATATATGATTTATTGATTTACATCATATATTATCATAATCATAATATCATATAGATAACAAAACAATTATTCCATTCAATGATAATATATATATATTATATAATTTAATATGCATGTAAAAAATATATTATTGATTTACATCATATATTATCATAATCATAATATCATATAGATAACAAAACAATTATTCCATTCAATGATAATATATATATATTATATAATTTAATATGCATGTAAAAATATCATTATATTTATTTATTCATTAAATATTTAATATATATTTAGATTAAATATATAAATACATATATAGTCAATGTGCATATATACATGTCAACTATTACCATCAAATATCTTTTATTTATTTTAGGAAAAGTAGAGCATTATATATTCTTTGGAAGAAAAAAAAAACAAAAAATCCAATTTAATTGACTCAAAATCTTCTATATCCAATTTTATTATACTAATTCACTCTTTTATGTCATTCATCTCCAACAATTTAATAAATGTCATGACCATAAAATAATAAAAACGGTAAGCCATTTAAAATATTAAGAAGATTAATCAATATAATTATTAAGAACAAAAATCACCATTGGAATTCTTTCCAAAATTTTCATAATTATCAAATTTGAAACTTATATAAAAGATCTTATAATTAATTTGAGATTCTCACCAAAAAGAAGAAAAGAAGAAGGAAAAAAAAAAAAACTCAAATTTACGCAATCATAACAACAATCAATTATGTCTACATGATCATATATAATACACTAATTTCATATCTAAAAAACATATTATCCACTATTAATATGAAGGAATTCAAATTTTCATAATTATCATATTTAAAGATTACAAATGTCATTATATGGAAACTTATTTATTTACAAGAATCAATTTATTATGTCATATTATGGATGTGGAATGTTAATTAATTTGATCAAGATGATATAATATTGTATTAAGCTAAATAAATATATTTTTTAAAACATATATAGAAAATCTTAATTTGAAATTCTAAAAAAAACCCCCAAATTTTTTCAATTACAATAACAATCAATTTTTTTTTGCAGTTTGTATCGACAAGTAATAATGTTGCCTTCACTTTTGAATGATTCAAACTTTTATTGTTATTCATATTTGAAAGAAGATCATTGTTTACAAGATGTAACTTTATTTGTACTGTATACTAATTCTTCTTATTGTTATTTAATATTGTATTGTTTTGCCTATTCTAATTTCTTTCTTTTTTTTTTTTTTTGGCTGCATGAATTCGAATTTAAGAGTCCTGATTCTTATCATTATATTATATTGGGATGATTGCTCTATAATATATGAAAATCATGTTTCATAATAAAATTTGTCTCTTCGAATTCACAATTTTTAAAGAATAGAATGTTTAAATCAAAATATAATGAAAAATATTGGTGCTTTGAAAATATTATATAGCTAAACTTAAAATAAATCAAGTTTTTTCACATTTGAATTGATTAATTGACACAAATAATATTTTTCAAATTATCATTTGGTTTAGAAGTTTTTTTTTATGAATTTTTGTATTAAGTAGATGAATCATATTTGTGAATATTTTATTTTTTATAATTTAAATCAAATGTTGATCTTTATTAAATAATTTCCAATCATATACATAATTTGTATATCTGATTGTTTTTATTTCTCAAAGAGACATAAATATAACTTTTTATCATACTTTCTATCGATTATTTCATTTTTATGAAATGTTAGTTCTCATAAGATGATTACATTTGAAAGTGTTTGAGAAAAATGTCAAGTGAAAAAGTGATTAAACGATAAATATTCAACTTTTATCAAAGAGAAGAAATTAAAGATTGTTGTCAACAAAGAACATGATTGGAACTCCTAAGAAATAATCTTATGGATATATATTGACCTTTTTTTTTTCTTGCATCAAGAATATTTTGTCGTTTTAATTTCTTTTTTTTTCTTTCTCTCGTTGATTTCTTGGTTTAAAGATCTTAACATGTGATAAAGAAGTCAAGTAAAGGAACATCCTCACAAATGTTGTTTATAAAAAAGTGTTACAAAAAATTTAATTTATGAATTTGGTTGATTTTTCAATATCATCCATTACATAATAATAATGTCCACAACCTTATAATAAAAATATATAATAATATTTATTTACAATATATAAAATTAATCTCCATTAATTAAATATTCAAAATATTTAAATCACTTATTTTATGTTATTAAATATATATATATATATATAATTTTTAATTTCAAATATTCTAAATATAAATAAAATTATGATTTTATCTTTAAGAAAATTTAATTCTGTGCATCACACGGGTGAAAAACTAGTATTTATAAAAAGGTAATATTTTTGAAATTGGGTTAGGTAGTTTATATGAGGTTTGATGCAGATACTCAGGGGTAATTGCGCGAAACCCCCTCGTGTTATAAAAAACTTGCATTGGTCTCTCTTGTATGAAGGAAATTGCACGAAACCCCCTCGTGTTTCTATAAATTCGACACGAAATCCCCAATTCTGTTAAACTTCACGGGTTTGTGTTGTATGCGCCGGAACTGCGAATTTTCCTGATTTCTGACCGTTACTTGCAGGTAAAAATACTACTTTACCCTTGCCTTTTGTTTATATATGTGTGTGCATTGTCCAAAAATAGAATAGCATGAAACCCCTCTCCTCTCCCTACTCTCACAGAAAATCTGGTAAGTTTTTTATAATTTTTTTAATATTTATTTTCAATGCTGAAATTAACATGTTTTGTACTCAAAATGTTGTAATGTACAATTTTTTTAGGATACATGTCTTCCACGTATAGGCCATCGATATCAAAAAATGAAGAAACTTTAGATTTACGATACACCTACAAGAAGTGTTATTGTCGTAGAAATGCTGAAATTAAAGTAGTGGGCCCGTCCAAAGTTACAGTTGGCAAATTGTTTTGCACGTGCTGATTATCTCAATGTGGATTTTTTGCTTGGTTTGAACCCATATCGATTGGAATGAAAAAATATTTGACAGAAATGCAAATGTCGGATTTGGATGAAGAAATGACTCTCCCGTGAATAATGATTCTAAAGAAATGCTCTCCAAGTATGACGATCTCTCAATGAAGATTGAAAAGCTTGACAAATCCCAAGCAACTATCAAACCGTTTATTTTCATAGTTTTGGTGTTTCTTATTATTGTAATTTTAAAGTAGTAGTTCAACTATTATTTTCACTTAGTTGTGATTGTTGTAACTAATATGTTGCTATTTTCCTTAATTAACCAACTATGAACTAGAATTTTTCAAGTATTACTTCCCTGTTTTCATTACTATTTTCACTTGAACCAACAACAATACCACTTGAATTTAACACCCCCTGCCCAATAATTTTCAGCAAGAAAACCAACAACAATTTTCATGAAGAAAGGCAACAAACAATTCTTAATGCAATAAGAAAATACTGGCCTTCTGCCCAATAGACATTAATTTTAGTGAACATCATCCAATACATATATCAAAGTTCTGAAAATTTCTATCCCAACATGTACAAAATACTTAAATCTTAAAACAGCCAACTGCATCAAAAAAGACAATATTCATAGGTTGCATTGTGTATACCAAAATATACCCAACTATTTCAGAAAACTATGAAAAATATACCCCATATGCACCCAAAAAGTAACCAAATATTCACCCAAGCACCACAACAATTGTTGGCTGCACAGAATTATCCAAAATACCCATCAATTTCCAAAGATGCTTCACAATATTTACCAAAATGTACCAAAATAACTTGCTGCTTTTACTATGTCATCCATTCATTGTATTTTTCTTCTTTGGGGATTCTTCTGCTTCCTAGAGGCCTTTACTAAAGGAGCTATAGTATTCTGCCCCTGTCATAATAAGAACAAATGGCTGCTTTTACTTAATTTTACATACATTAGGGTATGGATATATGAAGTAGAAAAATAGGGTTGTTATGTTACCTCATCTTATGCAGTAGAGTGTTGTGTAGGATTCTCAAGAGTTGAGGCTTGTGTGGACTGCTGCTGAGAAAGGTTAACAGGTGGTTGTTGCCAATTATTAGAACTTTGAGGTTATGATGAATCATGAGCAAGAAATTGGAGTTAGGGCAGTGTTTACCTGATCTTGATGGAGAGCCCATCCAAAAAGCTGTTGAAAATCCTGATCAAAGACAACATCTGGATCCATTTCAATCTGTGGATCCATTTCAGTTTGCTCCTAGACAGTAGAAAATGAAATTAAACATGTGGCTAAAAATTCAGATTTCAAACTGAAATGGATGCAAGAATGGATCATACCTGATCTTCTGTGGGAGGTGCAGAGGTTGTAGCATCAGCCTTAAAGGGTCTGTTGGGACAACATCTTTTGTTGTGCCCCAGTTGCTTGCAAATAGAGCAAGTGTGAGTTAGCCCCTTCCTTGATCCCTTGACAGCTTATGGTGCATCATTCCCATTAGGCCTTCTTTTCTTCTTTGGTCTGCCTCTCTTGATTCCCACATCGGGGAGAATGGGGCCTAGATTACTCTCTTCAAAGTCATGCATGCCAGGGACAGGATTGATGTTATAGTTATAGACCCTCAGATAAGCTTCTTTTTTGAAGAATTGATCAACATAATCCTCAATGTTCAGCCTATGGAAACCTATGCAAGCTATTGCATGACAACAGGGGTACCCACACATTTGAAAAAAATCACAAGTGCAGTGTTTTTGACTTAAATCTACAATGTAATTTTCTAAGAAATGCATAACCTCATATCTTTCTTCCCCAGGCCAACTAGGAAAACAGATCCTACTCACTTTCCTTTGGTTTTCAATTTTTTTAACAATGTTTGGGCAGATACTCTCCCCATATCCCAACATCCCTGCCCTTTTCATTTGAATCCTAGTCATGCATCTAAGTCTTATCCACTCAAACATGTCTATGATGGGAAGATCCCTAGATGGTAGGATGAAGGAATTGAATGATTCAGATAGATTGTTCACAATGACATCACACTTTGAATATGGGGAAAAAAACATCTTGCCCAATGCCTACTGTCAATCCCATTTAACCACTCATATGCAGTGGTTTCATCACCCTTTTTCACACTGATTCTTTGATTTTCACTCATGACCTTTTTATGCCCCCTAACACTATAAGATGATGCAGCTTTCTATGAGAGTTTTTTGATCTCTAGACCCCTAAATTTTCCCTTAAAGTTTTTTGATCTCTAGATCCTAGATTCGTGCATCCAACCCGCTCCATGAACCGACCCTAACCCGTAAACTTAAGTGTGTATATATATATATATATATATTTTTTTTTTTTTTTACCCTAACTCTACACACATGCGAGCTTGAGGACGCGAAGAGAGAGAAAAAGACATATATTCTTCCTACGAGCTGAGGGCACGAGGAGAGAGAAAAAGCATACATTCTTTGAGCTTTCAACAATTTCAGACGAAATTACACAGATTTCTTCCAACAATTTCAGAATTCCTTCTCCTCTCCTATTAATCGATTCAGCTTTGATCTAGGGTAACAATACCTAATCAACAGATGGATGATGATATGAATGAGAAAGAGCATAAATACGATTTTGATATTTTCAAGTGAATAAGATAATGATAATGTTGCAACATCAACTTTTCTCAATCAAATCATTGAAATGATAAATGAAGGTATTAGCTTATTTTCCTTTACTTATGATCTTCTGCTACATAAATGAAAATTTCTTATTTTTGAATGAGGTATCACAAATGTTATCTACTGGTACTACAAGCTAAATAATAAATCTTGAATTATAAGCTGAATAGTGATCTACGAGAATATTGAAAAAATATTTTTTGGGTGTTGTAAGTTTCCTCTATAGGTATTACATATTTGTTCTAATGGTATTATAAAAGGATCCCTCTGTATTCTAAAAAAATATTCTAAGGTATTACTACTATGTTCTAATGGTGGTTATAGTTACTTCCAACGGTATTACAATTAATATATTGCAGATACTGATTATAGTACTTCTCTCATTGGGTTGACAAGAAACACATTTGATGATTTGTACAAACAGTACTGCAAACGTGCCCGATTGTTAGGATTTTCAGTGCGTAAATCAACCACACGGTATTCACCAGATGAGATATCTAAGGAGATAGCAAAACTCTTTCTATGCTCTTGTGTTGGATTAAAGAGACAAACAACCTCTACAAAGCATACCAAAAAAGGTCAACAACAAGAACAAACTGTAATGCTTTAATGTGGGTAAAGATGAATGATGCATGTTTGTCTGAAGTCGTAGAGCATGTAATATCACACAATCATCCATTGACAAGACCAGAATTGAATCACTTTTATCGTTCAAAAAGAAAAATTGATAAGGAAAAGAGCAAGACAATTGAGCACATGGTGACCTCGGGTTTGACACCATCGAATTCTTACAAGTATATGGTACAAGATGCTGGTTGTGAGGAAAGTCTTGGACACACAAAGAAAGTTCACATGAATTTTGTGAATCGGTTGAAAATGAAAGCAATTGAAGGTGGAGATGCACAGACCGTCATTGATATGATACAAGAGCAACAAGCAAGTGAAGAATACTTCTTCTATAGAGTTCAATTGGATGATGAGATAGATTAAGGAACATCTCTTGGAGGGATTCAATGATGAAAGAGGACTATTAAATATTTGGGGATGTAATGGTTTTTGATACAACCTACAGAACAAACAAATACATTCTCATCCGTGCTCCTTTTGTTGGGATTAATAATTATCAAAGAAATGTGATGTTCGGTTGTGCTTTCTTGACCAATGAGAAAAAACAGAGGCATTTGAGTGGTTTTTTGAGGTATTCAAGAAGTCAATGTCATGGAAATGTCCTATAACTCTGTTCACAGATCAAGATCTAGTTATTTCAAATGCATAGAAAATGTAATATTTTTTTTACCAATTTTATCACTTTATATTATACAGTGTAATACCATATGTTATATAGTGTAATACCTTAAACAACAGAAATTTATACCTTACCATAATACAACATTATCTACAGGTTTTCCCTGAAACAAAGCATAGGCTTTGCCTATGGCATCTCCAACAAAATGCAATAAGTAGATTTGCTGAGCTAAAATCAAATAATTCATTCAAAGCAACATTCAACAAATGTTTATCGGGTGTGTTGATGAGAACGAGTTTAAAAATTATTGGCCATCAATGATATCACAATATGGTTTAGAGAGTCATACTTGGTTCACAAGATTGTACACCTTGAAAGAAAATGGTGTACGACGTAAAACAATGATTTCTTCTCAATTGGAATGTTGTCATCACAAATAAGTGAGAGCACCAACAATGCTATTGGGTTCCATGTAAAAAAAAAAAAACAACAAAAAGTTTGACAGTTTTTTTCAAAATATTCAAGGAGACAATTCAAATATGAAGACTCAATGAGCGAAATGATGAATTCCAGTCCACAACAACAAATTCAGAATCTACCCTACCTATGATTGGTATGTTAAAACATGTTTCAAATGTCTGCACACGCCATATTTTCAAAGATTTTGAAGGTGAGTTCATCAAATGCATTTCCAGTTCTTCAACAGTTGTGCTGTTTGAAAACAACACAATGATTTATAATGTTTCATCTCATGATGATATTGATCATATGCATCAAGTAATATTTGACTTTGAGACAAAGCTCACAACATGCACTTGCAAGAAATTTGAGGTATATGATATGTTGTGCCACCATTGTTTGAGGGTACTACATATCAACTCTATACAAAGTATACCAGATACTTATGTACTAAAGACATGGACAAAGTTTGCAAAATCAGAAGTTTGGGACAAATTTAAAAGTTTGGCCACCACAACTGATAAGCTGCCCGATAGTATTCTTTGGAGGATATGACACAAAAATACTACAATCATATGTTGAAATGCCAAGAAAATGAGCAAGCAAGGATAATTGATGAGGAAAGTTATGAAATGGACATTCTTGCTATTAATGAATTAATATCTGAAACAGTCTCTGAACAACAATCTGAAACATCAATTCAATCTAATGTTGTTCTTGATCCAGTCCGCTCAGTTCTAAAAGGACAATGACAGAGGATTAAAGGTCATTTTCAGTAAAAAAAAAAAGACCAAAGCTACCACTTCAAATACAACAACAAAGGAGTTCAGATTCAAAACATCATCTAATAAATTATTTTAGTTCATTTCTCAAGTTGTAATTCCATAATATTGAATGGTTGAAATTGATATTGAATGATATTATATATTTGGACATTCTTATGCTTTACAATTTATATTTATGAGTGTAATACCATAAAGACATTCGTGTAATACCTTTAAGGTATTCACATAATACCTGAAAGATACATTTATAGTAACTATATTTTGTGTACTTATATGAATTATCCAATAAGAAATTATCTGCTTACGATATTGAATGATATTATCTGCGTACGTTTGCACAATCTTATTGTAGAAAGTTTGTATTGAATGGCTTGTGTTTCTCATTGATTGCAGTTGTATAAATAATACAAGATTATATATGTACAAAGATTTACAAAACTATATAAAGGAAATAAATCAAAGATTTGATATACAAAATCATTGCCAAGTCAAACTTTCGATTTTGTGGGGTCTTCTCTATCACCCCCCTTCAAGCGCGACGTGGGATTGAAGAAAACACGAAGCTTGGATCGAAATAGTGTGAATAGTGGTTGGGCAAGACTCTTGATGAAAATATCAGCAACTTGAAGCTCAGATGGAATATAATGAGTGGATAACCGATTTGACATCACAAGTTCCCGAACGAAATGATAATCAATATCGATGTGCTTAGCGCGCTTGTGTGCAACTGGATTTTGACTGAGAAAGAGCGCACTCTTGTTGTCATAAAGAAGCTGAGGCGGATCATGAGAGACGTGGAGCTCACGAAGAAGATTAGTGACCCAGATAATTTCGGAAGCTGTAGAAGCCATGGCACGATATTCAGATTCGCAGCTAGAGCGAGCAACAGTTGGTTGCTTCTTGGCACTCCACGAAACAAGATTGCCTCCCAAATAAATGGAGTATCCATACGTTGAACGACGAGTTTCTAAGAAACGGGCCCAGTCCGCATCAGAGTATCCAATGAGAGAATACGAACTTCCCCGAGAAAAAGATAGACCATAGGACAAAGTCCCTTTAACATAGCGTAGAATTCGTTTGACAGCTCGAAAATGGTCAACTGTGGGAGCCTGCAAGAATTGACTTACATGATTTACAGCATAACTGATATCAGGGCGAGTAATGGTCAAGTATTGCAAGGCGCCCACAAGAGAGCGATAACGAGTGATATCAGAGAACGGAGTTCCCTCTGAAGAAAGAGAGTCGCCAGGCGCCAGAGGAGTGGCAATGGGTTTGCTATCAAGCATGTCTGAACGAGAAAGGATGTCATGGGCATATTTAGCTTGCCCCAAGAATAAGCCATCATCAGTATACGAAACTTCCAAGCCTAGGAAGTAATTGAGGGACCCAAGATCTTTGATAGAAAATTCCTGTTGAATACGACCCATGAGGCGGGCAATGAGAGCTGAAGAATTACCCGTCAAGATAATATCATCTACATAGACAAGTAGATATAAAATAGAAGACCCATGCTTATAAACAAAGAGAGAAGTATCCGAACGACATGAAGAGAAACCAATAAGAAGGAGAAAGTCATATAACCTCTGAAACCAGGCACGAGGGGCCTGCTTGAGCCCGTAGAGAGATTTCTTCAGTCGACAAACGTGATTCGGAAAGCGCGGGTCAGAATAACCGGGTGGCTGCTCCATGAGGACTGGTTTAGATAGAATACCGTGAAGAAAAGCATTCTTCACGTCCAGTTGATGTAAGGGCCAACATTGCATAACAACAAGAGCAATAACAATGCGTACGGTGGATGCCTTAACCACTGGACTGAATGTGTGAGAAAAATCGAACCCAGGTATTTGAGAGAATCCCTGTGCGACGAGTCGTGCCTTGTGACGATCAATCGTGCCATCAGCCAAGAGTTTGGTGTGAAAAATCCACTTTGAGCCAACAATATTGACACCAGAGGGTCTAGGAACGAGATCCCAAGTGTCATTTTTGCGAAGTGCTTCCATTTCTTCATCCATTACAGCTACCCAATGAGGGTGTTTGGCTGCACTCTTGAACCCTTTAGGAACTGTCGTTGTCATGAGGGCATGCAGTGTAGGAGTGTGAGCAATATCAGCAAAATGACGGGGTTTGAAAATTCCAGAACGGGCCCGCGTGATCATGGAGTGTGTCGAAGTAGATTGCCCGGGATTTTGTGGAACTGTAGGCGGTGGTGGAGGAACTGCTTGTGGGGCAGGCAATAGTGGAGCCGGAGCAGTAGGCTGAAGCTCAGCCTGGGGTGACATCGAAGCAAGTTGTGGAGGGGACTCATTTGGACACAGACTGCAAGGTGCAAGGGCCGAACTTGAAGATGACAGCGTCGGAGAGGCCAATTTTTGTGGCGACGGGCAGGCCACAGGAGGCTCAAAAAAATCTGAAATATCACCCGGAGTGGAAGAAGTCGATGTCCCCGAGAAAGGAAAAATGGTTTCATCAAACTGTGCATGCCTTATGATGTAAATTCGAAGCCCTTGTGTTTGCTGCTATACCCAAGGAAAATGCAGGCCCGACTGCGCATAGAGAATTTATTATCTGCATAATCACGTAAACATGGATACACAGAGCAGCCGAATGGGTGAAAATTCGCATAATTAGGTAGTGTATGATATAACAACTCAAAAGGAGACTTTCCCTTAAGAGCAAAAGAAGGCACTCAATTGATGGTATAGACAGCAGTGGCAAAAGCATCAGCCCAAAGACTAGAAGGAGCATGAGCATTGAACAACATAGTTAGCCCTGTTTCAGTTATATGACGATGTTTTCTTTCGGCCCTACCATTTTGAGCAGGAGTGTATGGGCAGGAAATATTATGTTGAATACCACGAGTCAGAAAAAATTCTTGAACCTTGGTATTAGTAAATTCTGTGCCACCGTCACTTTGGAAAAATTTAATTCGACGTGATAATTGATTTTCCACCAAATTCACAAATTGCAACAAGTTCACATAAAAATCAGACTTCGCCACCAATGGAAATAACCAAGTGAACCGGGAATAATCATCAATAAATATGACATAGTAACGAAAGCCATTTGAAGAATGAACTGGCGCGGGGCCCCATAGATCACAATGAACCAAATCCAAAGCACGAGTAGCACGTTTATTATTAATATCAAAAGGTAAACGTGAGCTCTTCGCAAGCCGACATGGGGCACAAAGCGAAGGCTTAGGAAGCAAAGCAGTAACACTTAAATGACCAAGTTTGTTTAAAAAAGAAATAACATCATAAGAAACATGTCCAAGACGGGCATGCCATAACTCAAACGAAGCACGAAGCTTCTTATTCCGCAGAGTAGCTGCCAAAGCGGAATGACCATCTTCTAGAATATATAACCCATGCTTACGTCTGCCTCGGGCGATTGTGTCCCTGGTGTGACGATTCTGAATGATAAAATTATGATCAGTAAAAGTAACATCCACGGGAAAATCCGACGTGAGCTTACTAACAAAGAGTAAGTTCTTTGTTATGTGAGGAACAACCAACACATCCTTTAACTTGATAGAAGATAAATCCAAATGACCAACATGTGAAATATGTAACTGATCACCATTACCAATGAGAACAGAATTATTACCAGAATATGGCTCACAATCATGCAGAGACGAAGGAGAGGCAGTCATATGAGCGGAGGCGCCGGTATCCAAATACCAATCGGAAGCAGATGAAGGGTTCACGTTGCAAGCAACTTGGAAAGCCTCTGCCAAGTTGGCTGTATTCTGCGGAGGAGGATGGGAATAACGTTCACTGCATCGGTCGGCGTAATGACCAGGTTGCCGGCAAATTTGACATGTTGGTGGTCGTTTGAAACCACTCCCAGAACCGCGACCTGTACCGGAACCAGTGGCAGAATTACCTGAGGATGGGCGGTTTCTTCCAAAAGACTTAGTACCAGTGGAATTCGACGTCGAACGGTTGGACGGCGCGGCCACGAAAGTTGCCTGAGAAACTCCAGATTGGTCAAGAGAGGCTTGAAAGAGAGCAAAACTTTCTGCTTGAGAAACAATATCATGAAAGGGCGGGAATGGCGTGATGGCGAGTTGAGAGGCAGAGAAACTGGAGAATGAAGGACCAAGACCACGCAAGAACCAGTGAGCCTTGTCTGTGTCGTCAACCGGGCGGCCAATCGCGGACAATTGATCGCATAAGCCCTTAAATTTTAGAGCATACTCAGTAACAGATTGAGTTCCCTTTTTCATCAATTGCAAATCATCTTTAAGATGAATTTCACGGGACTTCGAGGCATGACTGAAAGCTGCATCAAGGGCAAGCCATACCTTGCGAGCGGTGGGGCAGCCGATGACATGAGGCATCGACTCCTCGGTGAGAGAAGAGTGCAGTAGGGCAATGATACGCTGATGGTGTACATGCCAGGAATCGAAATCGGGATTGGGAATGTTCTTCCCATCTTTATCGACGGTCGTTTCAGCAGGAATGGGAGAGGAGCCATCGACGTGGCCGATGAGATTTTGGCATGAAAGGATAGTAGTCAATTGTGTTTTCCAGAGAAGGAAGTTGGAGGAGGTAAGTTTGATTGTAGCCATGTGAATGAGAGTGGCAAATGGGAGGGTATTCGAGGAAGAACCCATGTCTGGCATAGAGGAGAAACCGTCGGCAGAGAGAAAGAGTGGGCGGCGGTTAAAAGGGTTTTCTGGCTGATACCATGTAGAAAGTTTGTATTGACTGGCTTGTGTTTCTCATTGATTGCAGTTGTATAAATAATACAAGATTATATATGTACAAAGATTTACAAAACTATATAAAGGAAATAAATCAAAGATTTGATATACAAAATCATTGTCAAGTCAAACTTTCGATTTTGTGGGATCTTCTCTATCACTTATGATTTACAATTTATGCTCATATAGGTAATACCTTTAAGGTATTCTTGTAATACTTTTAAGGTATTCTTGTAATACCTGAAAGATACATTTATAATACCTTGAAAGTTGACTAAAATTTGTATACTTATTTGAATTATATGATAAGATATTATATGTTTCTATTATATTTTTAAAATCACTGTTTTTTAAAAACGTTGGAAAAGAAATAGTTTCAACACAAGTATATGATACATTTATTCAATTTTTGAATATCGTATCCATATCTTTGTAATACCTGAAAGATAAAACTATAGTACCTAAATGTGTTGTTTCAATTTCATGCCAAAAATGTAATACCTTAAGGGTATGAATATGACACCTTATATATGCACATGTAATACCTTCTAAAAATAATGCCTCTAATTCATTAAGTCAACACCTTCATGTACCAAAATATTAAACATCAAAATATAAAACATTGTATCCAACAAAAAGTTTTACTAAAAAAACTCATAAAATGACCTAAAACTATATAAACAGAAATTGAATATTGTTTGGAAACCATTCTAAAACAATTTAAGTACTAAAAAGAAAGTGTTTTTGAACCCATTACTTCGTAACTCTTTTTGTTCGTGGTCTATATGTCTTTAAAGTCTTCAACCTTTTCTTCTTCAATGTCTCAACCTTCTCCATTGTTTCTTTCTTCTTTACTTCAATAATCCTTGTTTCACCTCAGGCTTGCTTTTGTAAAAAATATGTACTTTTTTAAAAACATCATTCCTCAAATCGTTCTTCTTCGACAACACAAGTGCTGCACATATTTCAGCCTTGATGACTCGTCTCACAGCAGCCTGGAAAAGGGAAAAATATTGTAAATTACAAAATGATAAGAAAAAGTCAATTATAATACAAAAGAAATAATTTACCTTAATCATATCTAGATAAACATATGCAACACCATTGAAATGTTTTATATGGTGCATCGTATATACACCACAGTTCAGATCAGCTTTTGTTGTTTGCCATTTGAAGTTCACATTCTCAAACTTATAATATGTTGTCTCTGCTGCTTTTTCATGTTTCAGCTCACCTAAAAATTTCATCATTTCATGTCTCTGCACAACATTCAAAAAGGAAAAAAAAAACAAAATATTAAATTTAATTTCATCACAAGAAAACAACTTATTAAACAAAAAAAATTCATTTAGTAAACCTTATCAATATTTCAGCAGCTTGGAAGAATGCATTCCCATCCTTGTATTTTTTATTATCCAAATATTGATGATAAGATGGAGCAAATTAAGTAATGAAAAAAAAAACATTTATATAATACCATACAACTTACATGTATCACTCTATATGTATGCTTGTAATACTTTTAAGACATCCATGTAATACCCTATATGTATAATTGTAATATCATACAACTATACATGCAATACCTTTAAGACATACATGTAATACCCTATATATATAACTGTAATACCATACAACTATCTTTGCTCCAAATACCTACAGTCTCCTCTTTATCTTTGCTATTCGAACTAACGGAGTCCATGACATCATTCAACTCCCTCTCTGAAGAGACATCCTCATGAAAAGTATGTTCTTCCACTAGCTCATCAATTGATTCTTTGTATTTTGAAGGTTCTAGTGTCAAGCTCGAACAAAGGCATTTCATCAACAGCTAACATCGTCAATATATTTGTGAAAATTCTCATCTGAAAAGAACTTCTGTAATGACTCAAACATTTGAGTTGTGGGGCTGCTTCTTTGATTACTTTCCATTTTTTCTTCATGTTGAGCAGCTTTGTCATATGGTGATTGGAAACAACAAAATGTCTCTTTGGTAGCACAGAAATGCCTCGTGTATTTCCTGCAAATATATATATATATATATAATACTTTCAAACATAATAACACTAAAATGTCAAAAATTACTTACTATTTTAGAAAGACATGTACATCTCTTGCAATCCTCTTGATTTCTTTATCATCCGGCTCTCCTTCCGATAAATCAAATCATATATGTTTCTATCATCTTGTACGTTTATCACTCTTCAAAGGAATTCCCTTATCCACCACTTCGTTTCCCTTCTAAGCTTCACCCTCAACATTCATTCCAACAACCTTACCCATTGATGAAATAGAGTAACCCTTAAGAATAAACTCGTCCTAACTAAACCAACCAACACAAACCTCCTCTCAACATCTTTTTGAAAGTTTCTAGTCAGTCCAATGCTGGATGAGAGGCAATGTCATAGGTGCTGCAACCCCCTGTCATTTCATCCTTTGCAAATATAAGATTTGGAGTAACACAACACAACCACTGACATTTTTTGCCCTTGAATGCACCAACAACATCACACAACTTTTCCAATACATATGTACATCAATCATACCTTCTAATCATACTAACATCAACAACTGACTCAATGCCACTCATACTTAAAAGACGGTTTGTTGAAGGGGTCAGAAAAGAAGACATTGCATACAATACACAAATCCTTTTAAAGTCATCACCCCCATCGAGCAAACGTGTCTAAATAACATCAACAAGTGCCCGTAAGGGTGATCTTGACCCAATCCCGTACAACTCACCTAACCTCGCTAGCATATAAGGGATCTCGTCACCCCTAACAGGTTTTGGCTCACTACAACCTTCGTTCTTAGGTATCATAAAAACATTGTAAACATCATCCACTGTAACAACAAAGCGTCGATGATTATCAATGTTTAACATCCTACTCTTACAATTAAAACTTTCAACCAACCACCTCAACATCTTCAGGTTGCATTTTGTAAAACTTAAATGCAACAACCCACCAAATCCAATACTCCTAACATCTTCTTTCTGTTTATCATTCAAAGATTCAAACAAACCATTAGGCTTACTATAAAATTTTAATTTACAGTAGACCCAATTACAGTGGTCGGTCAAGTCGGTTTCGGGGGCATGGATCTTAGATCAATGTTACTCTGTGTAGGCTTAATAGTCGGTTTGATCTTGTGCAATCTTTAAATGATAAACAAAAAGAAGATGTTAGGAGTATTGGATTTGGTGAGTTGTTGCATTTAAGTTTTACAAAATGCAACCTGAAAATGTTAAGGTGGTTGGTTGAAAGTTTTAATTGTAAGAGTAGGATGTTAAAAATTGATAATCATCGACGCTCTACTATTACAACGGACGATGTTTACAATGTTTTTATAATATCTAGGAACGATGGTTATAATGGGTTAAAACATGATAGGGGGTGATGAGATCTCTTCTATGTTAGCTAGGTTAGGTGAGTTGTAAGGGATTGGGTCAAGATCACCCTTATGGGCACTTGCTGATGTTACTCAGACATGTTTGCTCATGATTTTAAAAGGATTTTTGTATTGTATGCAATGTCTTCTTTTCTGACCCCTTCAGTAAACCGTCTTTTAAGTATGACTGAAATTGAGTCAGTTGTCGATGTTAGTATGATTATAAGGTATGATTGGTGTACATATGTATTGAAAAAGTTGTGTGATGTTGGTGCATTCAAGGGCAATGATCAAGCAAAAAATGTCAGTGGTTGTGTTGTGTTGCTCCAAATTTTATATTTGCAGAGGATGAAATGGCAGGGGGTTGCAGCGCCTATGACATTGTCTCTCATCCAGCATTGGACTGATGAGAAACTTTCAAGAAGATGTTGGGAGGAGGTTTGTGCTAGTTGGTTTAGTTAAGACAAGCTTATTATTAAGGGTTACCCTATTTCGTCAATGGATAAGGTTGTTGGAATGGATGTTGAGGGTGAAGGATAGAAGGGAAACGAAGTGGTGGATGAGGGAATTCGTTTTAAGAGTAATAAACGTACAAGAGGACATAAACATATATGATTTGATTTACCGGAAGGAGAGCCGAATGATAAAGAAATCAAGAGGACTGCAAAAGATGTACATGTTTTTCTAAAATAGTAAGTAATTTTTGACATTATAGTGTTATTATGTTTGAAAGTGTGTGTGTGTGTATATATATTACCTATATAAAAGTATGAAAATTTCTTACAAAATATGAATTGTCTAATATATCTTTATTAAAGATTTTATTTAAGGTTATAATAGTAATTTATTATTTTCATATTTTAATAATTTTACATTGAAATTCTAAACCAAAATCATATAGAATTCTATTATGAGTAGGACTCTATTATATTAGGACTCTAATTTACTATAAAAAAAATTATGATTTTTATTTAATTTAAATGTAGATTGTTATCCTTATAAAAAAATTAATTTTTATTTAATTTATGTTTTTTATTTAATAGTAATATAATAATTTATATTAAAAAAATTCATCTTCCACGTGCGACGCACGTACTGATACTCATATATATATATATATATATATATATATATATTGCAGGAAATACACGAGACATTTATGTGCTACAAAAGAGATATTTTTGTTGTGTCAAATCATCATATGTCAAAACTGTTGAACATGAAGAACAAAAATGGAATGTAATCAAACAAGCAGCCCCACAACTGAAATGTCTGAGTCATCACAGAAGTTCTTTACGGATGAGAAGGTTGACAAATATATTGACGATGTTGTAAAGAATTTTCTGATGATGAAGAAGTTAGCTGTTGAAATGCGTTTGTTCGAACTCTTTACACCAGAACCTCCAAAAATACAAAGAATCAATTGATGAGTTAGTGGAAGAACATACTTTTGATGAGGATGTCCCTTCAGAGAGGGAGTTGAATGATGTCATGGACTCCATTAGTTCGAAGAGCATAAATAAAGAGGAGACTTGAGGTTTTTGGAGCATCGATGAAGATATAGGGTATTTGTTAAGTTTTTCGTGCATTCAAAGCAAATTTTAAAGTCAATGGATCAGAAGCACAAAGAGATTGTTGACTATTGCTTCTATGAAGATCGATCTATCAATTGTAATAAGTAAGTTTATTTTATCTAATTTTTTCATGTGTTAGATGTATGTCTTAAAGGTATTACAGTATACCTTAAAGGTATTACAATTTTACATATAGGGCATTACATGTATTCCTTAAAGGTATTACATGTATACCTTAAGCGTGCGTTTACTTCAAATTATTAATTAGACATGATTGTATCCAAGTGATTAGGAATTGTCATTAATACATGTGATAAACTATCAATCCATTCTTATGGGTAGCCATATCACAAGATTTGGTGATATATTACCGGTCTCTTTTTATATCATGGGCTTTTATTTTTCAACCAAACAAGTTAATCTTGTTGATATGGTATATATCATCCCTAACAAGGGCAAACAAACACATCCTAAAGGTATTACAGTTTTACATATAGGGTATTGCATGTATGCCTTAAAGTTATTACATGTATAACTATACAATTATACATATAAGGTACTAGATGTATGCCTTAAAGGTATTACATGTATAGTTGTATGGTATTACAGTTATACAAATAGGGTATAACATGTATACCTTAAAGATATTACAAACAGACATATAGGGTGTCACATCTATAATTGTATGGTATTACATAAATGATCTAGAATCCGTGGCCGAGTGCACCCAAATCTCACTCTATTTCTTTTGACGTACAAGGCTCAGAGATCATAAGATATATTTAATGAAATGGGGTTGAACCCAACGTGCTCTGGAGTGAACATGTATTGGAACTTTTTCATCAAATTTAGGATTCCATTTGTTTTATTTTGGAACTCTCTCTCTCTCTCTCTCCCTCCCTCCCAGCAGAAAACCAATAACTGATATTGGGAAGAATGAAATGACAACATATGTTCCAACCATAGAGTGACGTAGTGGTATCAAATGGAGAATTTTACATTATTACGGAGGCATAATTAGATGGATTCTTGCATAAAACAGCAAGGTGGAACATAGTTGCATACTCTTATGATGTAGGTAGAGATTGCAAGAAGCTCACGGGTTAACTTTGCGTTCCCACCCTGCAATCACATATTTCTTAGCAGCCTTTGTTTTCTCGAAAGACTCCCGAGAAAAGAGCAACTGTAAGAAAAGAAACATAGAAATAACATCAGCCGGTTGGTTTAATAGATGTTGACTGAGAATATAATCAAACACATTTCAATGCATTTTGCAGCATTCATTTACTAGTGGTATAGTGACGCTTGGTACATGCAAAATATATTAAAGGCACAAAAAGAGAATCAATGATTATAACTTTGTATGTAAAATTAGGTCTCTAACATGAGTTTGAAGTGATAAGCAAGGTATCTAGTTTGTGAATTATAACGTCTTTGAAGTGACAATTGATAGAGAACTGAACATGTGAAATCAATTTTAAATATCAAAACATGAAGAAATGAACACATGAACAGAAGCTTTTCAACATGATGCTTTTGCTACACTAGAAAATAATTAAGGCATCAAAACAAGTTAAAAGGGGTTGAAATTGTCCATCATGAAGAGAATGCAATCACTTAGTGGGAAAGATATTACATTTAACCTGCATGAGATTACTAAATCAACACGTTTCTGCTAAATTACAGATAAGAAAACTCGACATAAGCAGAAGCTCAATTTCACAAATTTTCTTCCCACTTATGAAGATCGTCGATAATACAAGATCTTCAAACCAGAACACTAACAAACTTGAGGCAGAGCTTCACCCAAGCGAAAATAAGATGCAGACTTATTCAAAGTTGAACAAACATAATGAGTTTGAAAGAGGAGACAAGTCAATCAGAAATAACTATAACTTAATCTTTTCAGCTCTTATTTTAATCAATTTGAATTAAGAGGGTATTAATCAATTTTCATGAACCACTCTGTAGTTCATAATATGGCTTTACTTGAAGTTGTAATACAGTATGATATAAAAGGTAGACAAGACAAAAAGGGTTGATATTCAAAATAATAGACCATAATACCTTTTTGTAGTTGTTCACATGAGTCAAGCTTTCAGGTATAGCCCAACTCTTGAAGTGGCCAAGGGCCACTTCCAGATGGTAAAGCTTGGGGGCCAAACTCACATCAACAGCACAAATGTTTTCTCCATTAACATACGGTCCCTGATCATACATACAGAAACAGAAAAATGTGAATTATGAGTACCTCGATGTCCCTTGTACTTTACTTTGAGTTAATCTACTCCTAAAATAGGAGTTCACACCTTATTTTTGAGGTGCTCCTCCAATGCCTTCAATTCATCGAGCAGAGCTTGTTCTGATCCATCAGTGGGATCCTTGCTCTTCAGAAACGTGACAAAAGTAGGAAATATTTTGGAGCCCCTATAACAAATATTCAATGACAAAGAAAATTATTATCCCACACAATAAATATTGCAAGAACTAGAGTTCTAGGCAAAGATGCAGAAACTTTTATCACGATATTTCCAAAAAGAAAGAAGAGTTTTGCTAAATATACAGAAGGTTCAAATAAAGCACAGTTCTGAAATAATATTCAACTACAATGGGCGGCACATTTTCCTCAAGAATTTGTAACACATCACCTCAAACCATAAACATTAAACAAGAATTTCGACTAAAATCATCAAATGCAACATCCCTTCTCCTTCCTCACCAGTAAAAGCTCTCCAAAGTTACACAACGTTCAATAATATTACTAGATGATAAAACGTGCATAATCATGAGAAAGAAGAAAATAAGGTAAAAGTTCATACACTGATGAAAGTTCAGAAGGATGAGAGAGCGAAGGGTTGGGATATTTCTCCTCAAGAATACCAACAATCACATCAGAATCAGGAATCCACTTATCATCTAATTTTATCAACGGCACCTTTCCTTCAGCGTTCAGTTCCAGAAACCTAAAATCCCCAAAAAGAATGAACTCCATTTTCTCTTCTTGAAGGAAAGAAAAACAACAACATATCCGAAACTAGACCAGCAGCAGCTAGGCATTTACCATTGAGGCTTTGCGTCGAGATTGATCAAATGCAACTTGTACGGCAGCTTCTTCTCTTCCAAAGTGATCAGAACCCTCTGGGAAAATGGACCTGCGATTGAAAACAAAGCATAAGAAAAACACAAACGAAAAAGGCGATTGTGTGTGGTTATCAATTCTGCGTGTGTTTCGTGAAAATCGTAGGAAAAGGAAAAGGGAAGTACAGTCTCCGAGAACGTCGGGAGCGCCGATAGCAGCCTTAACGCAAATCTCCAGAGCCATGGCCGGATTGTAGACAGAGAGAGAGAGAGAGAGAGAGAGGAGTGGCAAAGTAGAGAAGAGTGATAAAGATTAGATAGAAATCCAGACCCTTCCACGCGGTAACAAATGCGAGAAAAGGATGCTCACTTTTTCCCTTCTTTTTTTATTCCAGACATAATATAAATTATAATGTTCGGTTATGATTTATCATAATTTATAAAGTTATTCCCATTTGTGTCTCGTGTTTTGTGCAATGACAAGTTCATGTACGGATTTCATTACGTGATACGGGTCAATTTAATTCGGTCAAAAGTCAATTGTTAAAGTTAAAGTTAAAAGTCAATTGTCAAACGTCAACGTCGGTCAATGGACCAACAATATTACATATTATATGTAAAAGTAGTACAGACATACATAAAAGTATTACATTATGAATGTAGTACTTTTATTTTTATAAGGTATAATTTGTATGTGTATCATGTGTTATAAAGTTTGAGAAATTATGTAATACTTTTGTGTATTTCAGGTATTATTTTTCAATATATTATGTATAACTTTTGTAAGATAGTATGATTTTGGATTTAGTTAGAGTGTATGAAAATATGTAATACTTTTATGTGTAGTAGTTAATATTTTTCTATATATCATCTAATACTTTTGTAATATATTATACATTATATGTATATAATACAAAAGGTATTATCTAATCTATAGAAAAATATTACCTAATATACATGAAAGTATTACATTATGAAATATTAGATGATATAGAAAAATATTATCTAATACGCACAAAAGTATTACATTATGAAAACATAACATCACATAATACTTTTATGTGCAACATATAATACTATTGAAATCAACAAGTAATATTTTAATGAACATCATATAATATTTTTATGTGTAACATGTAATACTGTTGAAATCATCAAGTAATACTTTTATGTGTACGTAACATGTAATACTATTGAAATCAACAATTAATATTTTTATGTGTATCATGTAATACTAAGAAGTATTAGATGATATATAAAAAAATATTGTCTAATACACAAATGTAGTATTTTTATGTACAACATGTAATACTTTGAAATCAGCAAGTAATACTCTCATAATGTAATGATTTTGTATGCAACATGTAATACTATTGAAATCAACAAGTAATATTTTTATGTGTATCATGTAATACTTTTATATGTATTACGTAATAATAATTAAAAATATCACCTGATACAAATAGAAGTATTATGCGATTAGAATAACAAAATTACATTATAAATATAATACTTTTATATATGACATGTAATACTTTTATGAATGATATGTAATACTTTTTTGTTAACGACGTTGACCAGTCGTTGACTGGCGTTGACTGACTGTTAACCGTTGACAATTGACTAATGACTTTAACTAAGACTTTGACCATTGACTTTTGACCGGGTCGGGTTGAGATGTCTCAAGGAATATGATCCGTGAAACGGTCTCACACAAGACTCACTCTTGTGCAATTTGGGTCGGTCTAAATCGATTTGGATCCGTATTTTTCTTTTCAATTTGGATGTTAATTTTTATATTATATTAATGTGATTTTAATTTTATGTTATTAGTATTGTCTTTATATATAAGTAATACTTTTACTTTAAAAAAAAAGAATTCTACACAATTTACAATATATCTTTATGTGATATTAATCATACATTTATACGATATTATTTATATTTTATATTAATATAGTCATTAATGTATAAACGTGTAATTAACATCACATAAAAATATAAGTAATATCATATAACTACAAACTTGTAGTTCAAGTGGTATTCATCTTATGGTAGAGATTGTGATGATACGTGGAGCTCTTTTCTAATTTATATCCCTCAATTATTGAGTACATCCATCATCATACATTTACTATTACTAATCACAGGATTATGATAATTACATTTAAAAATAATAATTAAATAAACTTTAACTTTTGAAACATAATTTTTAGGACAAAAATCTTGTTTTGATATATGATCTTTTTATTTTCGAAGTATGTATATTTTATAATCTAAAATCAAAATATGTTTGGATCACAAATGTGTTTAGGGCTAATTGCAAAATAAATCACAAACTTTACTTAATTTGTAAATTTAACCAATTTTTTGAATATTAACAAATATAACATAAACTTACATACTTTTTGCACTTTTAACCATCAAACAAAATTTAAATATATTTATTTTGAAAATAACTCCCACCATTTCAAAATAAAACAATGACGTAATCTACAAAATGATAGTTGTTTTGAAATGGTGAAAGTTATTGTAAAAAATAACAATAGCTGAAATTTGTTTGTAAGTTGAAACTGCAAAAAATATGAAAATTCATATTATATTTGCTAATATTCAAAAAAAAAAAAAAAAGCTTAAAATTGCAAATTGAGTAAAGTTTGTGATTTTTTTTTCCAATTAACTCATGTTTCTATTCAACTAACAAAAGGTCATGGGTAACTCTCCTGTGCAACTGGTGTATGTATATAATGGCGGTTTGGGTCGATCAGAATGTGTGAGTTTTTTTTTCTTTTTTCGCTTCAAGTGTTGACCTTTATGTTGTATTAAGTGACTTTTATATATTAATATAATCTTCATGTATAAGTATCTCAACATTTATGTAATATTTTTACTTTAAAAGAAAAAAAATATTTCAGCACAATACTTATGTACCTTTAAGTGATATTACCCATATTTTTAAATGAGATTATTCATGTAAAATTGTTAGGAATTGTATTAGTTTCGATGAGATAAAAACTGTAGAGCTTGTTAGGACTAGTAACAACTTTGTACTTAGTTTTATTTTATAAATGTGTTGTATCGTGAAACAGATCTTTTTACTTACTAATCCAATTCATTATCATAAATTTATATGTGAATTGTGAAGTGCAGATTGACACGTTTCATATAAAATAATCTGTAAAACGGTTTTATATAAGACTCACTCAAAATGTTAATAGACTGATTGACAAATATTTGTGAGATGCTTTAAATAGATTTTTGTATTGCATACTAAATGCTAGACATGCATGGTTGAAATTGAAACGAATTTAATTCCTAATTATCGTAAAGAATAGTCCAAAAATTTATCGCTTTCTGTCACAATCCAAATTTACTTTAGATATTTGATTCTGTATTTTTGTCCACTTTATATATGTGGTCGCTTTCAGCTACAGCCCCACTAAATTGCTTTAGACTACTCACATCGCACAAGGTAGCACCCATTTAGGGGAAAAGATAAAAAAAGTTAAAAAAAAAATGAAAATTGAGGTTGCAATCGAGGGGACACTCCTCAATCAAATCCTTACATTTAACTTGGGTTGGTCAATCATTCAATGACACATGTTATTTTTTAGAATGAGTCTTCTGTACACCAGTTGTATAGATTTGAGATCCATGAAACCTAGTCACACGCAGGTCGGCCCATCTTGCGCCTCTTTACTTTTTCGTGTATTTTGGTCGTTACCTTCATGTTATGTTAGTGTTACCTTCGTGTTATGTTAATGTGACATTCATTTCCAGATTTCATACATTTAGTTCAAAACCATTAAACTAAAATAACACGATGGTCAGACTAACATAACATGAAGGTCACACTAACATAACATGAAGGTAAAAAATAATGTTAATCATACATTCATGTTATGTTACGTTAGTGTGACCTTCATGTTATGTTAGTGTTACCTTCATGTTTTGTTACTGTCCAAATTTCATACTTTAATTTTTATTTTTTTTTAAACCCTACATTTGACACATGTACTTACGTTGTATTAGACATACTTTTATGTATAGTTAGACATACATTTGTGTTATGTTAGATCTATCTACATAAAGTAGGTATAATATAACACAAATGTAGGTCTAACTATACATAAAGGTAGGTCTATTGGAGCGAATTTGGGTGAGCTTCAGCGTGAGTATCAGGTGCGTGAAACGGCGTGGGAGCGCTCTTTTGGGCATTTTGACCAGGTCAACCCTACTGCATAGATCTAGTTTTGTGCAACCGACTCATATAAGTTTTTGTCATTTAAAATATAGATATATATATCAAAATTCGTATTTTTTAATTCTCTATAAATAGACACCAATATTGACAAATTTTGGAACACATTTTAAATTCTCTATTTTCTCTTATATTTTTTTATCATTCATCTCTCAATTTCTATCATGGATCTAAAACATCCTAATTATTTTCCAAACTCCCAAGATTATCAAAATTCTCAAAATTATCCAAGTTTTTAATCAATTCTTTAACTCTCAATATTTTCCTCTCTTAGAAGATTATCTAAACTATTATCAAAACTCTCAGGTCTCATGTGTATCCAAGCTATTATAGAATCAGGTCTCATGTGTATCCAATGCATCCACGTTGGTTTCAGATCGCTTCAGTTCATAATTTGTGTGTGCATATATTATCTTTTTTTAGTCATATTATACTATGTTAGTCATGATTTTATGTTATATTAGTTATAAATTTATGGTATATTAGTCATGCATTTATGTCCAAATTTCATACCTTTAGTTTAATACTTTTTAACTTTATAAAAAATCATTGACCTTTATATTATTTTAGTCATATGTTTATGTTATATTAGTTATATCTTTATATACCAATATCATATATTATTGGGAAACTTTAACTTTAAAAAAGACCCTAATTTCGACATAATTTGTACACATATACTTTTATGTGATAATACTTATACATTTATATGGGATTACTTATACTTTTATATCAACATAATCATACATTTATGTAATATATAAATGTAAAGCTAGCATAACTAAAAGGTAGGGAAAAATTCATTTTACGTCCACTTAAAACCCTACTGTCCGTTTTTGGTCCACCAATTTTTAGGGTTTCAAATTTAGTCCAATTAATTTTAAAATCGCTCAATTTGTGTCCTTTGGGCGGCGAAAATCATTATTCCTACTAGTTTGCCGGCGATTGCATCTCAATCGCCCCCAATTTTTTTTTTCAGGCTGTGTTCAGCTGATGTGTCATTTTGGAGCACATGTGGCAACACCATTTTATTTCCACATAGATCTAATAATAATTAATAAAGGAAAAACATTTAAAAAATGAAAAAAATGAAAAATCTGCTTCTTCTTCCAGGCGCCGCCGGCCGCCGCCATCGCTCTTGCCGGCCGATCTGGAAGACTATGGAAGAAGAAGTCGCCACTCGGCCGCCGCCCGCTCTCACCACCCATCGTCATCGCAAATCTGTTCTCGCTCCCCTTGCCGCCACTCTCACCTGCGATGCAACCATCGCCACCCAGTTGATCTCCGGCATCGAGTCCAGCCACAGCAGCCTCCTCGACCAGCTGATCGTCGGCCTCGACGTGGAATGGCGCCCATCCTTCAGATCTGTCGTCTCCATGTCGCATCCACAGCTGCCGCCTCGACGTGGGTGGTGGAGGTGTGTGACGGGGCTGGGTGGTATCGCAGCCACAACAGCCTCCTTGACCAACTGATCGTCGGCCTCGACGTGGAATGGCGCCCATCCTTCAGATCTGCCGTCTCCATGTCGCATCCACAGCTGCCGCCTCGACATGGGTGGTGGAGGTGTGTGACGGGGCTGGGTGGTGTCACAGCCACAGTCGCCGTCTCGAAGCATAGTGTTCACCAGCGACGGGCCCATCGCCGGCAGTGGTGGTGGTTGGTGGAGGAGGTGACGGGGCTAGGGGAGGGGGTGGGTGGGTAGGTTAAATAAATTTGATTTAATCCAGGGACCTCTTTGCAATTATTGTATTTTCTTTTTCTTTTTTCATTTTTTTATTGTATTATTAACCACATCAGCTAAAATAAGTCATATCATCTTCTCCGACGAGCCACATCAGCAAATCCAGCAAAATTGGGGGCGATTGAGATTCAATCACCCCCAAAGGACACAAATTGAGCGATTTTAAAATTAATTGGACTAAATTTGAAACCTTAAAAATTGGTGGACCAAAAACGGACAGTAGGGTTTTAAGTGGACGTAAAATGAAATTTTCCCCTAAAAGGTATGACTTACATAACTAAGAGGTATGAAAGGTATAAAACAGTTGCCCAAAAAATTCACAAGGTATGACTAAAAATTTTAAAGGAATGACTAACATGACATTAATGCACAACTAATATAACATAAAGATAGAACACCTAGGAGCAAAATTGGAAGATTTTGGACGCACTCACCCGATGCGTGAGATACACGTTGGGGGCACATTTTTGGAGTGTGTAGAAGTTTTTGTGGTATAGAATATGCTTTCCATTCCTCTTATTTCTCAAAAGCCCACAAAAAGAAAAAAAGGCAAAAAAAAAAAATGTTTTCACAATTGAAAAACCCAAAGAAAAAATTTGTTTTTTCACAAAAGATCATTTATTTCCGATCAACTGAAAACATAGAAGATATATTGAAAACTATAAATGTAGTCTGTGATCTTAGTATATACTCTCTCCGTCCCTACTAACTTTGCCTACTTTCCATTTTTGTTTGTCCCATCTTATTTTGTCAGCCCAAAAATGACAAAGAAAATTTTATTCCTTTACCCCTCTATTTCTTTCATTTTACAACTTTTGCACTCAAAAAACACACATTAATTACAAAATTGTCACTCAAAAACATTAAAATAACACATCACATCAAAGTCAACAGTTTTTTCTTAGACTTCGTGCCGGTCAAACGTAGGCAAAGTTAGCCGGGACAGAAGTAGTATTAAGAAAGAGCGAAATTGTGTAAAAAAATAGAACTATAGACCTGAAAAATATTTTCATGAACCCGAAGGATATAAAGGTAACTATTACACAACCGACAATTTCATCATTAATAAAAAATATTAATTTACAACACAAGCCCAAATAATGTTAAAGTAGGCAAAATTCTAAACTGGATCCCAAGAACACAGAAAAAAGCTCATTGCAATTTGCATGTACAGAAAAGAAGTTCAATTGCATATTTTCAAAGTTATATATAACACAAAACAAAATTGCATTGAACTACAATCAATGAATGGAGAAACAAAAAATACAGTACAAATTTTGAGAAAGAGACTACTATACTTTTGAGCACCAGAAAAATGCACAAATGGTGCTCCAATCCAGAGTTTCAAGCTGGCAGATGATGTTATTATGTACACTCTACTCCTGAAAATCGAGACAGTCAGTCCTTTGGAAAGTGTATACCTATAAACGAGCTTACTGAAACCTCTGCCGAATAATTTAGCACATACAATGATTAGTTACAACAAACTGGAGATTTTTCTCTGGTGAAAAGTCTCGTCTGTTCCTGAAATGTAATTCCCCAACTGCAAGAACAGAAAAGATAAAAGGTGATCATCAAGATCAAATGCAAGGCTTGCATGGATTACAGAACTTTGAAGGTTGCAACTAGACGAAAGTTCATAACAATACTCGTCTCATAGATGGAAGAACCAAACGAAATCATGAAAAGTTTACTGAATTAAATGGATAATACAAGGTAGAAATCTAAGTACCTGAAGATGGGTGGAAAAACCAGATCTTTTATGCATCTCTGCATACAGAAGCAGCTGGTTCTGAATATGCTGCCCCTTTGGAATCAGGGACAAATAGAGCTTTACTTCGTTTAGATGGGCTTTCTTGGAATTTCTACGAGTTTATGCAGTCTCCACCATCACTTCATAAAAGCTCTGTAAGAATATTAACAGACAAGATATCCACGCAAGGGCATTTTTCAAGGACATCATCTCTCAGTTCTATTTTGCTTAATAGAACTATGAGTTCATTTGAGTCATGATAAATTAAAGGCATTATCTTTATTTCACAGCTTAACCATGAATTGCCACCACCATTGCCAGAGTAATGATCGGTAAATTTAAAATCAGATCAGTCAAGCAAACAGTAGCTATCCGTTTGACAGCTGACCATGAGATATCTACTCATTTGACAGCTGAAGCAAGCCACGCATTTGGAGGTATGGATTTTCCAACAGCTTTTCGTTGTTGCTCTGAAAATACAAGTATAAAATATCTTAAGCACTGGTGGAAAAACCATGACTATAAAAAGAGAATATCACACATAATACCATGTACGATCAGTACAGAATTCACCTAAATATGATACTTGCAATTAGATTAGAACCAGGCGAGATCGGAGATTGAACACCCACAGGAAACAAGAGAAGATAATCTATAACAAAGCATATAATTAAATGCATTACCATTGTCAATACCATCCCTAATTTAATATAATGTATTCTTGCCTCGAAGGAGCACAAAAGAGTGATTGAGATACTAAGACTCAGAAAACCATATTCTGCGTGGCAAAGGCAAACATTTTCCTTTCTTTCTTTCGTTTTTTTTTTTCCTTCTTCTTTTTAACTCCCTTTCAAAGTAATAAAGCCAACAGGATCACTGACTGTATGAGTGTTCATCAAAAGCCAGAAGAAAATGTAAAAAAGAGGCATGTACAAAGTCTTCTTCTCAGTTCATCAAAAACCAGAAAACACTAAATTTTCATGTGAAACAAAGAAAATGAAGAACTTGTTCATTGTTATTGTAAGATCAAATTAGGCGGACAAAAGCCAGCTAATAAACAGAAGCTACTCTGTGACAGCTTAGGTGAATTCACAGGAAAGTTACAGCCCAATCTCCTGAGCTACATCCAAATGAGTTTCACGAGTATCATGAAGGATTTGATGACACATCATGATTTGATAAATATACTCCACCGAACTTAGTCTGAGTCATCAAAATGGGAAATATAAAAGGTAGGCATAAGATTTTGTTCTATACACGACAGCAGACTGTTATGAGTCTTATGACATGCTGCTATCCAATTTTCTTTAATGGTGACCTCCTTTATCTTTTTGGGACAGATAATGTTCATTGAAACCCAAAAGAATTATTTACTGAATAGAACAACCAGACTTCTGCAAGAAGCAACGAGTTTCTTCAGATGAAACGTTAAACAAGAATGCACCTGCTGAGCCCTCGAAACAAGACTATGAAGCATGCGTTGGTAACTTTCTGGTTCCTCAGTCATCATTCTCTGTAAAATATAAATGTTAGCATTTAATATCTTTGAGTTCCACAGTTAAACATCACTAGAAGAAGAGATCCAATACTTGCCTTTAAAAGAAATGTTGAAGAGTAGTATGCCACTCTTGCATCTGTATCATCCAACAATTCCCTGGCATATTTACATACAACTATTCAGAAACAACTGAAACTAAGCATCATGAAAAGTGAGTTTAAGCTGAAATGATACCGGAAGAATTCTTCTCCACCAACTTCTTTGAAAGCAGCAGGATCTGCTGTACATTTACCAATCAAAAGTAAGAGAAGTGTAGCTCTTATATCTGATGTGCCACCTGGAAGATTTCCTCTTCCTTTGCTACCTACAGAGACGCCCAATGCTATATTATCTGTTGCAGCACTAGCAAGCTGGATCAAAGGCCAATAAAATAATGCAGCAGGAACACGAGCAACCAACTGCAAGGGAACAATGGCTTGTCCATGAAGAAGCAGTGCCGCCATAGATGCAGTGTCATGAATTGGAACATGAACATTTAGTCCAACTTTAGAGCTAGGACTTCCAATAAAATCACCACGATCCTCTGCTAAGGAGAGTCTTTCTGCTCCATCCTTATTTTTCTTTTCAGGTCTACTAGAATCTTTAAGGTGTGTTGAATCTCCAAATGTCATTGCAGCAGTATGTCCAACTTTCAGGCACAGTTGAGAAAATAGTATATCACACATCTATACATCACGTCCAAGGAAAATACTGCCATTAGAAATGAAGTTGAAGAAACTCTATAGTGTTTCACTTGCACATGCGAAAGAATGCACACAACAGATAAACTTGAAGTGAACAATCACATAACTATCATGTAGTTATCTACATAAGTATCAAGGACAGAACCAAATCACCCATTCCTAACAAATGTAGGGAAAGGATTGCTGTCATAAAATTGCAGCAGCAGTATGCATAGTGCCAGTTGTGCCAGTCATACTTGCTTCCAGGCTTACGGTGTGCATCAATATCATCAAGATTTCTTTCTCCTTTAGAATATGTAGCAACTAGATAGGAAATGATGTGTGACCAGTGGGAAGGTGAGGAGTTAGGTTTCACCAAGCATGAAAAAACTCTCATGACATACATTTAACAAGTGTCGTTTGGATATGTTTGCAACATCGATTGATATTGGACCTTCAGAGGAGGCAGCAAGAATAAATTGTCCAAAGATCCTATTGGTCAATGATATGAAAAGGCAAATATAGAATAGGGTAATTACAAAAACTACCTTTGAGGTTTGGCTTCTTTATAATGGTTCAAATGTTACAAATACCCCTTTGAGGGTTTCTTTTCTTAATATGTCGAATCCACGGGTAATTATTGATCCATCTTTTGAGAAAATTTCATCATCAATTCAGTTTAAGCAGATCAATACAAGGATACACATCATGTGTGAATATTGAAAATACTATATATGTTTAAATGAAACAGCAACCCTGAAAAAGAAGACATTACATTTTTGCAAATAAAATTGAGGATAATTACCTTTAAAATATTCATTCGATCAGTTTCGTTTATTTGAGCCATCAAGGATAAGGCACAGCTCATGATATCTATCACCACATTCGCTTTCTCAAGACGGCTCTTGTCATGTGCATGCGCTGCAGATTGAGTGCGGATTAGTTGGGCTTCATTCTCATCTAGCAAAAATTTGCACTGAATCAGAAGCCTCTCCAGAACATACAGAAAGCCCCATCTAATATGGCTATTTCTGGACTTGAGAAGCCCACACATAAGCCAAATTGGTAAAGGAACATCCAGTGAAGCAGAATATTCATTAACACCAGTAACTTTAATTTTCTGCTCCAAGTTTTTAATGCTCAAGAGAATCAGATCCCCTTCCTTGCTGATTTCAGCAATCAGCAAGTCCCCTAACCACAAATATCCATTGTGACGATTAGCTATTCTTTCAGAGTGAAGAAGAGAATGTAAAGTGGTCCAATAGAGCTTTGCATTCATAGCAGCAACATTCCCATTGATGCTTTCAATAGATTTGAATGCTTTCGTTATCTGAATCATTTGGGTGAACTCTTTGTCTACATGAGTAAATGATTCAATGAGCATGTCAAACTTCTCTACTATCTTCTCCAATAGCTGCAAGAGAAGCACAATTAAACATTTAAAAACTATGTGCTTCTACCAATCTTTTTCTCTATACGACATAAGTATTAGAATCTTTAGAAGAAAAGAATAATCCCAAAACAGATAATTTTAATTTTCAGCATATCTAACACCAAACACGTAATCTCATTACAATGGTTTCACAGTCAGTAACGATTTGAACATTTAGGCACTAACAAAAAACTCGATTCCAGACTAAAGCCACAATTTCCTTATATGCCTAGTGGATAGTTTGTTGTTTACTATTATAATCTGTGTATCTATTGGTAAATTTTGTTTCTTATCATATAACAATTAAGATGTTCCAACTTTAACATATTCCTCATGTTATTCTCTACCTCCAAATTTGCGCATTTATAAAGATCCTCCAAGAATAAGAATTGTTAAATGCACCAAGTGCTCAACTAGAAGTCTACAAATCCAAAAACTCGTGTATATATTTTTCAAACATATGATAGAATATCATGACCTAAATTAGTCAGTCACCACATAGCAAAACCAAGAAAATAAAGCGTATTTGCAATGATGAAATCAAGAGCATTTACCATTAAAAGCCGATCATTATTAGGATATGTGGACAGTGAGGTAGAGATTGATCTCCTCAATAGTTCCACAATACCTTCAATTCCTAACTTGACAGAAATATGCAGCGCTTCGGGTGCATCTGCAAGCACAAGCAAGGTAGCAATAGGTCGAACCTCATCATCACTATACTCAGAAACTCCAGCAGCAATACACGTCTCATTTATTTTATGCAAGACATAGTCGAAAAGCACCAAATACACATTTCTCCTCTCTTCCCTTGACTTTGAAAGCACCAACTGCATTTGCATAATGAACATGCAAACAATAGTTCAGCGTACGAACCAAAAATTTCATGTTCAAGTAGCATTTCAACTCTTACAACCATTCATATAAATCATCCAAAAAAAAGTTACACTGTTTGCCTTAGCAAGGGGGTCAAACATAGCACATGGAGGCACAGCTCAGATTAGAAAGTAATGGAAACTTCTTAAACCATGTCATTTTCTGTAAACACATTCCAAAAGGCTTAATTATCAAAGATAACCAACTTCTCCACTTTTAATTATTTTCATAGTTGTTAAAGGCGAGAGGCACACCTAAGGCACAAAGGCTTCCAAATAGCCCGAGGTGCTAGGCACAATAAAAGCGCACTACTTAATATGTTTATTATAGGCATAAAATATATTTGTTCAAGATAAAAGATGAATTCGTGTGTTTAATTAATATTAGCCATTAAGTCTTCTTTACCTCTCTCTGCAGCAGATTTCAGAAAAAAGCACAATTTTTTTCTCACTTAGGAGCGCCTCAAGCAAGGCCACCACCTTGCATAAACTCAAGGCGGCCCGGCGTCGCCCAGGGCCTAAAATTCGCCTAGGCGTGCCCGAGTCGCGCCTTTAACAACTATGATTGTTTTAGATCAACTTTTTTGAATTTGTAACCCAATACACATACTTCTAGACAAAATCTAGCTTTCAGGAACTACTCAGATTAATACCTCTCGAAATATAACCTCAATTCCTCCAATCAGATCCACTTGATCAACAAGAAACAAAGGAGTAGCTGAAACAATTTTATCAGATCCCTCAGGCACTTGATAGAACATGTTTGTCATCATGCAGATAAGCTTGGAATGGACTATTTCTGCCCAAGAGTTTCTTCTACTAATCTGCATCAGGACCTTAATAACCTGCAAGCAAACAAAATAAGCAGGCAAAGAATTGTGACAATAAAATCTCTAAAAAGAAACAGTAAAGCCAACTTATTACACAGTGCCAGTTAACAACTAATGATATAAACTAGACATAACTCTCTCTTATAGTTTATATTGAAAGACATATTAAGAATGACAATTAATGCAATTGTGACCTCTCATAGACTGCAATCTATCATAGATCCTTTAGACCTAAAGCAGTTAGACAAGCAATTGAAGGATCTAGCCTGGATTGCCAGAGTTAGTATAAACCTGAAGAGCGAAAAAAAGGATTATATCCAAGGGTTGAGCACAAGAAAACTTTCCACATTGGCCTAATTTGAGAAATAAACTCTAGATCTTCTTGAACTCTTTGAGTTGGAGTTCTTGTGCCATGATCAGTGGTATATTTCTATTACATCCATTTCAAAATCATTTTGATGCATGTCCTATGCTAAGTTCACATGGGTCTCAGTGCTAACTATTCCTAGTTGTTCTTGTAAAATTAACAAAAGGTGTATGACTGCATTGCTCTCTCATAATCAAGACCATTGATGGAATGTATAATCTAGCAGTCATTCAGTTTCTGAGTTGAGACACATTAATCATTTTCAAATAGATCTTTCCAAGGTCTCAAAAGATTCTAAGATCCACTTGCGCATTATAACTTCTACTGTTGTTTTCTCCTCAATCCCTTTTATCCTTCTCCATTCAATAATTTATCTAGAATTTCCACCCTTTGTTCAATATGCAAACAGCATTTACAAGTTGAAACTGGCCGACCAACCTGTATCACACTAAAAATACAGAGTGATGACAACTATATATGCTTATGGTCCAATTCCATAACCTATACCAGCACATACTTTCATATCAGCACCTTGACCGAGAAGTTATCGCATCACTGTCATAGAACCATAAGATATCACAAAAATATGAACAAGAACATGTCTGTATTATAACAAGGAAACCATGTCCTTTTCTTTTCCATTCTAGACTCTGCATTTCCAAATAATAGTCCTCATCTTTTAGTTCCAGAGCTATCATATCACCAAATTTTGGAATAGGGAAAGTTGTTTGCTAGATTCCTGATTCCGTCGCTCTATCACATGGTGATTCCTACAGTACATCTATGACTCATAAACAAGTTTAATATTATGTCTTGGGTCAGAGGACTACACTACAAGACATCTCTAAGAAAAATAATCTTACATAGATAATGCATCACGGCCATCCTCTATAATAAAGTCTGTCAATTCACATAAATTAAGTTGCATGCGTAGACATTTGTTATGAAAGAAATAGATCCAACAGAGCCAGGTCATGAATATACTCACTCTAATATCAAGACCTTTCAATCTGCTACGACGAATTTTGCCTCTATCACAGACGAAATACAGTAAACAGCTCAAGGAAGAAGCCCATACAGCCTCTTCTTCCTCTTCAATCTGTGAAACACCATGTATCAAAGAGGAAGTTCATATAAGTATGGTAACAATTTGAAGTTAGATAATCGGTTGTTTATTTAAGCAAAAGCAAAATTAGAAAAAAGGTTAAACATAACCATGCAGAAAATAAATCAAACTCTATATGGGCTTTCTTGCACATCCAACATTCTGATACAAGGCCTAATAGATTCTAGAAAAGCTTCTTAGATTTTCTAATTGTTTGTCATAATTTATTTTTTTATTTTCTGCAAGATTTGTTTAATGAGCACTGTTCATTAGACTTATTCAAGATCTTCAGGTTGCAACCATGTAAGGATTTTTAAATTATTACTGATAATTGGCCTAATACTATCAAGATAAAGCCTTCTGGATGCTTTGGTGCAAGCAGGCAAGCAGAACGGCACAGCAGTCTTTCAAAGATTTAGACTGCTGAATTCTGAGATCAAAGATTGAAGGAATTACTTTATTTACACTCTCAAGTCTAATTCTTGAAACACAAATTTGTTTAGCATGGACAAATGATAAGATAATAAAAACCACCTGTTGCATTTTCTTTCCATGAGCAGTTTAGACAGCCAAAAAATCTAATGTTAGATATTATGGCCTCTTTAGGTGGTATTCGAGTGGACATTCGAGCTGATGTCTTAAGACTTTTAACAGCAGATTTAATCCTGAAGATTTTCACATTGAATTGCCACTTTATAGAATTATGTATGGATTTTAAATGACCACTTAGAAATACTTATAATTATCCCAACATATGGAGATAAAGGTTCCATATGGCTCATAACTGCAGGCAATGAAATCTAAACATTGCTGAAGCAGATGAACAACATGGGAATGAGCAAAAAGGTCCCGATTCCTAAATGATCTAATCAAGTTTGATACTGATAGTTTTAGAATGATGTTGGAGAAGACTCGTCTTTTCTAGAAGCAGCTAAGTAACAGAACATAGGAAGCAAAGAACGGATTTCACAGGTTCATGCTAATATTAAACAACTACCACAACAGGTATTTTAGGAGCAAAATGTTCTTACTATCAGGAATACCAGCATGGTTTACCTAAAAGGAATAAAAAGCTCTTCACCATAGCACAGAGGTATCACCAAAAAAGGCAAAATACCAGAGTTCATGTAATTTCAAACAACGAGAATCATCAGGTATTTTTGAACCAAAGCATTCTTGACATTTCAATATTTCAGTTAAAATGTATATTCCACATTGAGTCATCTCATGTCCTTGAAATGCATTCAGAAGATGTTATGTACATCCAACGAGACCTCAAGTGAATAAAGTGGACAACCCTGATTCTTAACATTAGTGATAGATTGTCAAGATAATTCACATCATTAGCTCTCATATAAAACTATAAGCCAATGCAAAGGAGAAACAATGTATGTTAAACAAACAGGCAGCTGAAACCCAGAGAACAATAAGCTTTTAGAAGTTTTCAGACATCTCAACTCTTTCCAGTCATAGATAGGATATACCTGAACAAGAAGAAGAAGAATCTCGAAGAGAATACCCAAAATCCAACATTCAAACTTATCAATAGCTGAGGAATTCCCTGTTTTCTTGAGAGAGTCAGATTTTACCCCATTCGATGTAACTTGAGGTCCACTGTCAAAATATGCTTCCTGGGAGTACTGTTCCTCAATTATAGTGGAACCATCAGGTGCTGGAGGCTCCAATAAATGTGCATGTACTCCAAGGTTAATAATCAAATCAAAAGCTCGAGCCTTTGACATCACACTAGGAGAATTTAGCATGTCCTACAATGTTATAACTAAATAATTAGGTTTAGCTACATGTTAAACAAAATATCATGTGAAGGATGAGGAGCACCTCTAGCAAGGATAGAGCCAGGGGAGCAGCAGTCTCTGAATCCAATACATACCTGCAAAATGGGTTAAGAGATGAAATCAGGTTGAGCAGCTAATTACATGACAGTCAGCCTTGGTTACTACTGTAACCTCCTTAGAAAAGATTCGACATTGTGCTGGTGAATTCATATCATTGGTAGTCAGCTAGAAACCCAGTCGCTTTTCGTATAGCTAAACGCATAGACCCATATATAGTGTAAAATAGTGAAAAGAATTCAGATCAATCAGCTGCCATCAAAAATGAAAACTGTAATAAAGAAAGTCCCACTACATTCTTTGACAAATTTAGCCAGGATTGATACCAAAAAGGATTGGTTGACATTGAAGATAATGTTGCTATAATTGATACAACAGAATTCATATGCAACTATCTTATTGCACTTGGTACCCCATTTACCCAGTATGCTCAGGGTTAACCAGAATCCCTCACACACATGCGCACAAACACATATACAGCATATGCAGTCAGACAGGGGTGGCCGTGTGCTGGATTGAGTAGTAAAGTAATATATGTAAGCAAATGCATGAGAACATACATGTCGATTACAAGTTTGACAAGAACGCTCACAGCCACATCCATTGTTGGTCTTCCGCCTTGTCTTAATTTAGACGAAACTGTCAAATGATTGGAACTAACCGAAGATGTCTCAGAGCAAACAGCTGCAATAACCTCGCAGACCTCCACGGGGTTCAGTCGCAAGGGTTGTTGTTCACTAGAGAAAGAGAGAGAATCATGGAAATTAAAACCAACTAATCAAGACATGCATATGTAAAAGGCCATGGTATGCATGTGAGTATATTGTTTTCCAGAAATAAATGGCTATCAGAGGGGAGATTGCCGAACATAATCTCAAAATGATAATCATGCAAAAAACAACTTGTTAAGCACATGTATATACAAGTGACTGCAACTGAACTCACAAGAGGAGCCAATCATAAACAAGCAGTTGATCATCAAGGAACCTAAAGAAACAAGTCATTATTTTACCTGTAATGTCGATATTGAAAAAGTGGCCTTGTGCGCGGGCGAAAGGTGTTCAGAGGTGAATCCTCCCTGAGAAAAAAGCACATCATTCTCATGTCAATAAACTTTAGCTTCATGGTGAGACAGGTGAGTATTCAATCATAGAACCAGGTTATACTGATAACCATGATGCTCAAAATGCAATACAAAGGGCTTTCCAAAAGAAAAAACATAATAAAACATAAAACTCGAGATATTCTGATGGTTCTCGTCTATTTCAAGTTTCTGCAATACATGCAAAGTTCAAAACAGCAGGATTGCTGATGAGAGTATACACCGAGAAACGAATTTGTAGGTCGCAACCAATACTCAATAGAATTTTCTTTTCTAACTCCATGGTCAACTAATAATTTCAACACATGGCTCCTTAAGGCATGTGTAATATCTACATGTATCAAAAGCCTAGAGTATCCACATGTTCCATCACTTTCCACCATACTTTTTCTGAATATTTTTATTACAAAACAATGTTATTAGAACAACGTCCTTTAAAGTACAAATCTGGTTTTCTTATGCATGTTGGACAAAGGATGTAAGCAAGTAACATATATTGAGTATGGAATAACCTGAAATAAATAAATAATATGACCTTTTAAATTGACAAACCAACATCCTATCATTGTTTTAGTACACATATACTTGGCAACAAGTTTGCGAAACACATTTAAATGTCAACAAGAACCATCATGCAGATTTCACGAATAAATGAGGGGTTACCATGCACTGAAAGAAAATGACAAGAAAATAGGTAAACAAATAACATTTGAGTTACAAAAGGATAAAACAAGAACATGCCAAATTTGATCAGCTCCTGGTTTGGAGCGTTTCAGTGCTGTTATTGCTCTCAAATGGGCAAAAGCTGAAGTCGAATTCGTAACAGTAGTCAACAATGAAGGTTGCAGTAGTTGATCAAGATAAGGCATATCTGCACTCCCGAAAACTTTCCAAGCTTCACCTTTCATTTTGGCTTCCATGTCCCCTACAAGAAGAGCTGCAGCACCCAGTTCTAGGAAATTATGATTGCGCATTTCTTGGAGATTCAGAATTTGATCGCTGTAAGTAAGAATTATCAGGACTTTAGACATATAAACACCATTAAGTTAATTACTGAGAAACAGTAGCTTGAAGTCTTGAACAGAGGAAGACTACCTTTTGGGCAACAGAAGTGATGACTGCTGTTCTCCACACCAGCGCCATCTGAAAACATCAAGTGCCATAAACTCCAGATCTCCAAGTTCATCGACTTCTTCAGCAATTGGAGAGTCGGAAACAGATGCAATTGAAGTGTCCTTGCTCTCCAAAGACTCTTTGGCATTGGCAGGACTAAGTTGGGAATTGAATGATTTGCTTAACAAAGATGACAAAGTTGGCAGTGATTGTCTTGATGCAGGTGCAGCTCCCGCAAAGGCAGCCGGTTGGAATGAACGTTTTGGGATATATTGAGCCACTAAAGAGCGAACATAATTCAAGGATTTCACAAGCGCTCCAGATGCAAAACTTGACACTGGCAAAGGATTTACATTTTTAGATGGTACAGAATTTCCAGATTGTTGACTCAAAGAACGTGACCATGGTGCCAATTTCCGATGAGGGCTCATATCACACTCGGAAATTATACTCATGCAAAACCGATCAATCTGTAGTAATGTTTCCTCACTGGGCTTATACCTGCAATGCATAAAAGGCCTTTTGGATTAGATCTTTAGCCAAACTAAATTCATGAGAAACCATCTAAGAGCCATATATATGATCCAAAGATAGAAAAAGATTGTTTATTACCCTCTAATTCGCACCCTGGTAACCTAATATTCTGCTTATTATATGGAGTAAGCACATTGCAGATAAATTCTACCAGAGCATTTACACTCACTTATTGGATGTGGGGAAGGAAGAAAAAAATATATTATTGGTTGAGGAGAGCAAGAAAAAATTAGGGGAAATAACAGAGCAAACTTGAAAATTTGCAAGCAATAATTTAAGAGTCCCTCAATTTTGTTCTACACTCACCGAAATTAAAGGGAGAATTTTGTACTGCAGACAAGAAACACAGAAGATAGGGAAAAAAAATTCCTTGGGGAGAAAACCAAACCAATCTGGATGCCTTATATCCATAACAAGAAGAAACAAAAAGAACACGGTTAAGGGACACATAATGAAATCATAATTTGTATTACTAAAGAAATAATAATTCCTAAATCACGTTCCATTAAAATGACTACTCATCAGTCCTTTCCTTTTTGCACCAGCATAAACACTTGAGGCTTATATTTTACTTTATTTAGCTAATAAGCTTTGAAATAAGACTAATATTTAAGAGGTCCGACTTAACTTTAGCGGCACAGATGATACTTATTAGCCAAATTTAGATAGTAAGTAAAAGAATGAAATTAAGGCATGCTTCTTACTGCCATGTGTCTTTATTTCATCTTTAACAAAGTGATGCACCTCCAAGGCTCTAAGGCTTGCACCTCAGGCATCCCTGCAGAGGCATGCATTTAACACCTATAGGACATAGATAGCCAAAGTCTATGGGATAAACCATATTGATATGACAGGTTGGAAGAAGTAGGTTGCTTTGTTGTCAAAATGAGGCTTATTCTTGTACAATGTGCCGCACAGAAATCAATTATCATAGTATGCAATCCGGGTGTATATTCTTATAACAAATATTAATCACTTAGTGTATCTTATCAACAAAGGGAAACAAAAGATCATAGCATGTGAGAATTTGCTTCACACCTGAAATATTAAATGTAAAATAACCCTAAAATCAAGAAAACAATGTTCATATTGTGGCTCGTATAATCTTTATTTTTAAGATTCTAATTGCTCATCATTAACAGGGCAAACTGTTGGCAAACATGCAATCAATGTTTTTAATCTTATACATAAATAATAATAAAGCCCCATTGTGTATTTTACTATCAAGGGAAAAAGAAGATAGATTGTGATTATTTTCTTCAGTTAGGTATCTTGAATGTAATATAAGCCTGAAATCAAGAAAACATGGTAAAATATCCTAAATCTTGTGTGAACTGATTTTAGAGCCTCATGCATTGACAGTGAAATCTGTTGGCAAAAAACCCATAATAATTCAAAGAGATAGAGAAAGTGGAGGCATAAAGCAGAACATTAGGTAAAATGCTTACAACATGATCTGTCACTTATGAACACCTATAAGGCTGACCAAATCATCAACATTTGAAAACTAGACTTTTAGTATGGAAAACTAGACTTTTAGTATGGAAAACTTCACAGCCGTCGAGGATGGGAAGTTAATAGAAGACAGAGTTTTAGAAAGGAATACTAGGATGAGTTGCACAGTTTTGGAATCTTGTATGCCAATCCCACTAACTCTTAGAAACTGAATCATAAGTTTGTTTAAACCATCAGAAAATGTGCAGTGTGTTTGAGTAAGGACATGTACATGACTGGATGGGAGTCAAACGCTCAAACTTAAATTTTGTTATGGGACACATGAAAGGGCGGGAAAAATGAGGATGTGATACATAGTAAATAAAACTAAGATCAGAATGCAAGTAATTAATAAAATTTAAATGTAGATTGCTCTTTTTTTAAATTCTTTCTATTAAGATTAAAAAAAGGGAAAAGAATAATTTTAACACACTTTTTATTTTCTCGAATACATTGCATGCTACAAAAATTACTTAATCACCAGGACACTCTTTCCTTTGTCCTCATAACAAGCCCAATCGGTCACCTATCTAACTATTCCAATTCCCTGAACCTACAGTGTCAACTGAATGCACTCTTTGTCTTTCCCTTGTACCCCATGACTCATGTGGACCACCTATTGCATATTGCTCTAAAAACTGTCTACTTACTCCAACAATCTTGACATTGACCATATATCTTTACTGCCTTTCTTTTAGTCCAATGTACAATATTCTTTTTCCCAGCATATCAAAGAGAATGGCTTTAATATTTAGAGGATGTGTAACCTTGTTGTGTTAGGGTTTTTAGGATAACTCGATCATGTCATTTAACGTGATCTATTTCCAATAATCATCAGGGTGCACATTTCTGTCCAAAATCAAGGTTCTGTCTCAACTCAAGGCACCACATCTTAAAAGTTCTGGAATCCCATTTTCCTATTCTTTCAACTTTTTTTTTTTTAGAAAGAAACGGAAATTATATTAATAAAAGAGAGAGGGATGATAAATCCCTCAAAGGGACAAGAGCCAGGAGAAGCAAACCACAATAGCCACAACAAGAGTGAAACTAGACCAAATCATGGACCTTTACAAACATTTCTACAATCTCTCATAAGATCTGAGAACCAAAAAAAAAAACCTCTAAGAGAACTATGACTTGATGCCCATAGACTACCCTTAAACTTCACCCTACCTCAAATGTCCTCTATGGACTCATGTATATCCTCAAAAATCCCGTTATTCCTATATTAACCATATAGACCAACAAACACCGGCATGATGACTCTCCAGAGCGTTTTTCCTCCTTTACTTAACAAGCCCCCCTAGTTAGCTCGAAATAAATCCAACACAGATTGAGGTAGGACCCACAAGCAACCAAACCCTTTTCTTTCAACTATGGAAGTGCTCTTTTGTCTCTCTATCCATGGACAGAAAGCATGCTGGTGAAAAATATCTTTAGAGTAACATAATGATTAGAAATGACAAAGGATCAAACTCACTTTCTAAAAATACAATTAATAATAAATGTAGCATGACCCACATTATGTTGTCAGGAATTTTTCAAGTGGTATGTAACCATTTAGTCAAGATATGAGATAACTGGTGAATAGACACCCATGTACGGACTCATCCAAAATTTTAATAAGTTTCACATAATAACAAGTCCGAACTATATTAGCAACCCAATAATATTATCCATGGCACCATTATGTAGTAATGACATGCATTAATGCCATGCACCATTACGTAAGGAATTATGCATTAAATCCATGCACCATGACGTGGATTACACATTATCTATTACAAATGTGAACCAACATGTTGGTGTCACTCAATATCACATATGCTGATATGCTCAATTATTTTGCACAGAGAATAGTCTAATCGTAGGATGAGGTTACCTTAAAAGATATCGCTTCAAAAGAGCCACACACCTTCCAACCACAGCAGGACTGTTTAACAGAGAGAGACATAAATCTTTCATCAATAACATTATCATGTGACGAAGAATTATCTCGCAACATAAAAGGGATAGAACTGCTGGAAACAAGTTACAAACAAGCATATAGAGTACCTTCGCTCCCTTTCTGCAAGTGTGTGTTCTAGGATCATGCCATATGCCAAGTCAACTGTAACATTTGTTGCCAAGTAATCCTGCCATTGAAGATCAGATTCATATCATGCCACACACAAACATTTAGTTAAAAATAGTCATCAAAGTTTAACAGCACACAAACTTGACCTCACACTAAATAAATTAAAAAAAGAAAAACCACTTATGAGCAACATCTAAACTTTTTCGGTAGCATTAGCATCGCTATCATTAATAGTGGCAAATAATGTACAGCCATTACACTTAAAGATTTAAAATTGAACAACTTAAGCATTAGTCTATTGTTGTGAGCAGGGAGACAAAAATTACAACCATTACCGGCCAGCCCAAGGTAAATTCCATCAAATTAAACAACAACAAAAAGCTCAATCTCAAAACTGAATTTCAACATCTTGATCATTTCGCATTCTGAAAATCAAACTGTCCCAGCTCAAACTCATCAATTTATCATGAAAACGGGGAGAGGAAAAGGCCTATGAGACAACAATGCCAAGAGCATAAGACAATAAGATCCAGACAAAATTGAAAAATAATAAAAAAAAAAAAAAAAGGTGAGTATCGAAACCCGCAAAGTCCTGGAGGCTTCGAGTTGAGAAGGAGTAGCTGCGGACAAACAATCAGCGACAGCTCGGCGGAGCGGCTCAGGCGGCTTCTTGAGAGAGGAAGATCTCAGTCGGGAGACGGAGGCGCCGCCCAATTGCATCCTCGAGATCACGGGGCTTCTCGAGGGACTGTAAGTGGTGGACATCACGTAAAAGCGCGATACGTATGTGGTTGTTTGTTTGTATCTATCTATACAGGTTCGCCTAGAAGTAACGCATTCACACAGAGAGAGAGAGAGAGAGAGAGAGAGAGAGAGAGAATCAAGTAGTGGTGGAATGGGGAGGAGTAGCCATTAGCGGGGCTTGTGTGAAAAGAGGGGTTGAGGATTGATGTGTGGGTGGAAAACACAACGTGTGTGTACAATAATGAGAGAATCAGATCAATCACAAGAGAATGCACAAGATAAGAGGAAAAAGACTTGCTCAAAGATAAGAAAAAGCTCTTTGTATTCAGAGATAAAAAAAATGTGAAGTGCCTTTGGGTGTACAATCTTGCTCCTATTTATACTTCTCTCCTCTCAGGAGGACATCTTAGTCATTTTCCTAGATATTTCTTGTTGGTTAAGCTACATTTTCTATTTCTTTTATCAAGGTACTTCCTTCATTGCTGAAAGTACACCATTTCTTCTCCAGAATCTTCTA